>CM033729.1:1111770-1285784 GCA_019671005.1 Hibiscus mutabilis
TCTACTCATACTTGAAGCAATATCCTCATCCGAGACTTTATTAGGCGATGGTCTCCACAAATATATCCCACTCCTTTTCTTCCTCACAACCTGATCAGAACTGTATGCCATGCTCATGCTCAAGTTCATACTCTCCGACCCCGACGATGACCCCGACGACCAGCTCATCGGCTCATCACTGTCCACAATCTTTGAATGCGACGACTCGTGCGTCATTTCATAGTCTCCGTTGTCTTGGGGGATCAAGAAATCAGGGCTGAGCGTTAAGGTGTTGCATTTCCTTAAGAATGGCGACAAGTCTTTGTAATGTTTCAGCAAGAAATCCACCTGGTGGTAAGATCAGAATTCAATCATTATTTCAAGTTAATTCATTTGATTGCTTATAAAATCTAAACCCTGATCCTTAAGCTAATTTTTATACCTTGCACCCCAGAGAGCAATGGATAAAAGGTTCCTGGAGACTTCTGTCACAAGAAGTGCAGTAGTTTACAGCCCCTTTGAATTGCCGGTTTTGAGGTCTCTTTTTGATGAACACCACCTTAGCACTGTTTATGGTATAGGCCTAATCCAATTAAGATCATTATTCATTATTATGAACTGAATTTCACGTGAAATTTTGTGTAAAAATAAAGAACTAACCTGAACATTAGAGCAGTCTATGAGCTTTTCAAGATCTTCCAATCTGACAACATCATGATAAACGTAGCGACGAACTTGCAGAAGCCTGTGGAAACGGTGCGAGGGTATGCAGTGAGGGCAAATACTGACGCAACAGTCCAAACAGTAGACGTTCTTTTCGTTCTTCCTTGCGGTTTCATGGAAAAAACACCCGGCGAAGAATTTCTGGGTGTAGAGAGCTTCCAACCATGCAGGCTTCTGAATTCCCTAAGCACCACAACCACAAAAAACACTCAATTAAGCCATGGAATTCAGTAAACCCTAAAGCCAGAAAAGAATTCTGATAAAGAAGAAGAAGAAGGAGACGAACCATGATGATTGTAAACACTTAAAAGCAGGCCTCCACTTGAGCAGTACTTATCAAAGACAGTGGGAGTTCAGAGAAGGGAGTATATTTATGGAGGTTCACAAGAAAGGGAAGGGTATATATTTATTCCTTGGAGAAATACACAGCATTTTGTCAATAGGTGGGCTGATTATTTATTAATAGTATAAGGGAAAGTTTGAAGTGAGATGTGAGGAGAACGTGGGTGCTGCTGTTTCCATGTCTGCCATTGTAGACCACTCCTTTAAACAATTTGTTTTTCGTTTATTACCTTGGCTTAAGAGCTCTACTTATTGCTAAACTAAACTAAGCTCTTCTTGAACCGACTGCATTTTAGCAGTTCTTAATTTTCCTCTTTGAATTTCATGATCAATGAGCATTTCTTGGTTGGTGATATCCTCCTTTGTGGAATTTTGAAGTAAGCAAACATCACAGTTCTAACACTATGTTAAGTTGGGTTTTGGCCATTTTTTATTTCGACATGAAAAGTTCGCGGTGATATCTAGTTGGTGAAAAAATTGAAAAATTGGGATTTGTGTACATTGTCTCAACAATTAGTGTCTCTACATATATACATGCTTTAAATAAATACTTTAAGGTAGGGTTAGAACATAGAGTTGAATAACCCACAAATCGTTCTAAGGCACAATCTTTTTGTATTTGTCTTTTTAGACATTAGTGAATTTCTTTTTCTCTCTCCGAGAATTTTCCACGTAAATCTTGATTTTCCCCCTTTATTGTGTGATCACATATTTGTCATTATCCTCCTACACCTTTTTGTGAACCTCTTTTCGAGATGTTAATTTAAGAAAAATTATTCAATACACATGTTGTGTAGTCTTTAGGACACATTTTTAACTTTGGGTTAAAAATAGTCTCAATTTATAGGTTTCAATTACAACAATCATTTAGGATGATGATAAAGGTAGCCAAAAAAAACAGGACATGTAGGAGGAACCTGGTTTGGGGGATTAAAATAAGGCAACATTCAGTCCAACTAATCCACTACTAAGGATGAGCTAATGTGGTTTAATTCCTACAAACAACAACTCATCAAAGCACTAATTTGTTAACACTCACTGCCTTAATTGGTTTGGGATTTAATTTTGTGGTAATCAAGGCCTTGTTTGCCGTGCCTTTAAGCCCCATCCTAAACCTAATCTCGGGGTGTGAAAAATTAATTTTTCTGAATTCCTTTTTGTGCCCTTCAATTTTACTCATTTTAATATGAAATTGCATAGGGTCAATTGGTCAAATGTATATTTAATATTTTAATTTGAGTTTGTATAATTATTTTAAATTTTGATTTTTTAATAAAAAAATTGACAACCCACTCAAAACTTTTTTAGTTTAGCTTTAGTTCAGGTCCCTATAGGTTTTCAACCCAACAAAAATATTTGAATACAAACTTAATTATAGTCATACTAATGTGTTTATTATAATTATAATTGTAACTTTAAAGAAGGTGTGAGTTTATTTAGTATTAGGAAAATACTTTTTGATACATAAGCTTGTGCAAACTTTAGTTTACATAAGTTTTTCAATTTAGAGTTTAGGGATTTAGGTTAGGGTTTAGGGTTTATAAGTTTAGGTTTTATGGTATTAGAGCTAAGAATTTAGGTTTTAAATTTTATAGTTTAAATATGAAAAATTGTGTAATTTTTTTTATACAGCTAGCTTATGTATCAAAATATAACTCTTTTTATTATATTAAATTCTTAAATTTTGAATATTCAAATTTGATTAATATCTTAATTTTGTAATCAATTTTTAAAATTTAAAATAAAAAAATCAGGTTCAGTTAACGACAACAAAGTGTTATATGTGAAAGTAATAATTACAAAATATAAAAAGCCTTAAATAATAATTATTTATTTAATATAAATACATAAATTTAATAAAATATTGTTTTGTAAATAATAAAATAAATAGTGTCGTCAAAGTGATTTAATTGATTAATTTGATTATGTCATCAAATATTATTTGACAAAAGTACCATATAAAAATTTGAAGATATATATCATAATTACTCAATTTATACTATATTTAGGCATATAAACGAACCGAGCGAACATGAATAAGGGTGTGTTCATGTTCGTTCATCTAATTTTAACCGAACACATGAACGAACACGAACAACTAAATGAACATAATTTTTTGTTTGAATTTGTTTGTTAAGAAATGTAGCTTGTTCGTGTTCGTTCATGTTCGTTTGTTAAAATGATAAACGAATGTAAACGAATACAAACGAACAAACATAAAAGGACATATGTGAATAAATTTAAATGAACATAAACGAACGAACATATGTAAAAAAAATTAATTTTTTAAATATAATATTTTTATTATAAAAAATAATAAATATAAATAAATATACTTGAATAAATTTAAAATAGTAAACTTTCGGTTGGTAAGTAATAAAGAGATGTTTAATCCCCAGAACCGACCAATTCAAATTTTGGAAGAACTCACGTGCACACCTTAACAATCAAATCCAAAAACTATGCACATGCGAAAAGGGTAAAAGTAAAAGAAAGTGTGGTTACTATATGGGTGCATTTTAAAATGAGTATTATTTTTTAAAAAAAAAAGTGAGTATCACTATAATTTTTATATTGCTTAAAAATAACTGATAATTTCACTTTTTATACATCAATCGGTCAATTTTACTATTAAAGGTTTTAAAATAAGAAAAAATTAAAATTAAAATAACAAGTTTAAAAATAAAAGATAAACGTTACACCAATCAAACTAGATACTCCCTCTTTGCACCAAAGAAAATATAAATGTTCTGTTGTAGGAATGGTCATTAGAGAGTTGTCGAAACACGCATTAGAAGAAATCCTCATAATCAACAACTACCTTTTACGCTTATTTCAAAAGGCGACGACGATCCGCTGCACAGTTTTGATTACATCGGACAACAACTTAAAAAGATAAAATTATCCAAAAACACCGACAAACACGAGTCAGAAACAAAGGTGTGAGAGTCACTGAACGAACTTCAAATACTTGTGAAAGTAGTCATAAAACGTGCCATAAGGCGAAGACTTGCCAAAGAAAACGTGCCACAGAAATAGAGAAAAATGCAACAAGATTTACAAAAAAATTAAATTCAAATTAAAAAAAAATATGAGTTACCTATAGCTAACGGCCGGCGACAATATCAAAACTGATATCATCGCCGATTAAACAAAAAATGGCCAGAGATAGCAAAGCAATCAATAGGCTAGAACTGTTAATTTCATGGTACGTTTAATTAAATGATGAACCATGTAGCATTAATTAAAAATATAATATAATATTTTTAAATGATATTGTAGTTTAAAAGTTTAAAACTTTATATTTAACCAATAAATAGACTATTGACTATGCATTGAACATCATTTTAATTATGATTGATATTAAATATCAAAATTAATATTCGCAATCTCTCGTCTTTCCTCTTATACAAAGAATAATGAATAATTACGAAGTTGTGTCAAGTTAAATACAATAAATTAATAGTTTTCTTGTTTTCAATTATTACAAGAATGGCAATTTTACTCGTTTTTATAATGTCAAGAAACGTTTTACTTATTTTAAAAGCACGATGATCAAAATGAATTCCGCATCACTTTATAGGTATCTGTACTGTAACACTTTTATTGAGAGAAAAAAATGAGGGAATGCACTAAATTTGATAATTTTATATATTATACAAGAAAAATAAAATACAAAAAATATGTTATATAATATGAATAATTAACATGTCACGATTTATATAAATGTATAACATTACCAATAATAAATTTGATTACATTACGTAAAGGTAACATGAATAAATCATGGGTTTATTATATAAATTGGTACTTGAACTTAATAGTTTTTAATGAATTGATATTTGATTTTGGGGCAAAATTAAATTAATATTTATGTTGACTTTGCACCTTTTTTGAACAATTTTTACCTAGGGGAGGGAGAACGAAAGTTTGTTTCTAATGGGTTTTGAACTTACAACCTAGGAGAGAGAAGAATGTGTCAACTGAAAGCTTTAACCGGTTATTCTAGAGATTGTTGACTTGACATCTTAACGGCCAATTAGGTTGTTGATATGATATTGATCGATCAAAATGACGATGTCATTAAATATCATGTGTCACAATTAAATTGGTTGTTAAAATATCAACATCAGGTACTAATTTATTTTTTTTTTAAATTCAAATGTCCGTTTGAGAAAGCTTCTTAAATTTAGATACCAATTTAAGAATTCCATAATAATCCTAAACCATGACATGCAAATTGTTGGGTTTAAATTGCCTTAGAGAAAACTCGACTCGAAAAAATTAATTTTTTTTATTTCGAGTTATTCGAGTCAAATCGAATAACTCGAAAAAATTTCAATTTCGAGTCGAGTTCAAATTTTCAAATTTTGAGTTATTCGATTTTCGAATAACTTGAAAATATCCCCTTTAAATTACAGGGCTAATTTCACATTTAATCCCTGTAATTTTATTTTCAGTTTTATTTCAGTCCGGTCTTATCTTTTTTCTATTTTTTTTAATTTTTGCCTTTTAATTTTCTTTTCTTTACAATTTGGTCACTTTCCAAATTTATTTTTTATTTTATTTAATGCAATTTTTATTTGTATCTTTTATATTATGTTATTTATTTTATGTTTTTAATTTTCGTATTTAATTTACCGCTTTTAATTTTCCGCACTTTTAATTTTCCGTATTTAAATTTTTGCAATTTAATTTACGTATTTTATTTTGTTCACCCCGATTTGCTTTCAAAGTTTTAATTTATGTATTTAATTTTCGTTAATCCGGTCCTTTTCGGATATTTTAATTTACGCATTATTTTCTCTAAATATTTTCAAAATGTATTTGAAACAAAAAACTCCGCCATAAAAAAATCCTTATACCTCAAAATTTTAGTTATTACAACGATGCGTTTTAAATTTATCAAATATTTCCCTAAACTGAAAAATATATTTTGGGGCACTATTTTCCTCCTTCCAGTATCTTTAGTCTCGCCTTGGCCTTACCTATATAAGAAGGAGGTTTTTAACGAGACCCGTAATTTAATGAAATGACTCGAACTTATATGTATGTAGATCTCATATTATTAGAGAAAGTCGTTTAAATTTGAACCAAAACATACTATAATATTATAAATAGTTACAATTAAGATTTGTACATAAACTCGAAAACTCTAGTCGACTTGAATTCGACTCGAACTCGCTAAACTTGACTTGAATCGAAAAAAATTTAAATTAAGTTCAAGTTGTAAAATTAGACTCGTCAACTCGAATAACTTAAAATTTTTTTATTCGACTCGTTCGAACGCTCACCCTAACCTCACGTGAAGGGGATCCAAAGGAGCCCGACGTTGAAAGTTGAAGATTGTGTTTTATGTCTTAACAAGGGTTATATGCAATGATAAAGTATATTGTTTTTTTTTAAAAAAATCAATTTAAATTTTAAAATTAATGTCATTAAAAAGGAGAATTGCAAATCTTAAATATAAATTATAAAATAAATCTGTACTATGCCAAAATCATGCAAATAATTTTTATTTTTCATCTTTTCTGGCAGAATAAAATTGGGTGGTCAAAGGTCAAAGCACTAGCAGCAGTAGCATAGCCATAAGAATAAGAAAGGGAGAGTATCTGAGCCGCACGAGGGGATCTATCTCAGATAACACGTGTTGACTGACTCATCACCACTTTGTTGTATGTCAGAAAAATATGGGTTTTATTCATTGGCTCAGCCTTGGTGAATGTTTTTTTATATATTGATTTGTGCCTTATTTATGCCTTTTGCCCTGCCCTGCCCTGCCCTGCCTTGCCTTGCCTTTGTGACTAAATCCTAGCTCACATGCACTGCCTTTTTGCAGGCACCGGATTCGTTTCTTTTAATTTTATGTAGGCTGTTCTCAGGTGAGTGAGTAAGACCAACAAGTGCGATTTCATATTTTTTTAACCACTATTATTCGATTTATTGATTAATTAATCTATATTAAGTACTGTGAGGTCTATTATTAGATCAACTCTCTCAATCTAATTACTCAATTCATAACGTTAGAATTCAAACTTTTAATCTTATTTAAAGAATTTAATATCTCATTTCAGTAGACCAACTGATTGTTGGTATTTCATGTTTCTTTAAAAGACTGTATCCAAGGCTTAATTTAGTGTTTCAAGCATGATCAATCCCATCATCACTATATCATTGTTTTTCTGAACTTGTGATTGGGCCAATACTCATTGTGTCTATCCTAAAACTAGGAGTTATGAACCCGGTTTGTTCAGATGATTTAGACTTCATTTGGCGTGGATGTTTCAACATCAGTTTAGATTAGAACGTCTATTTAGAGAAAAATTAAAAAAATTAATTTTTCAAAACTTTCATTTGAGATCAAATCAGATAAAAATGCTCGTTTAAAGTATCTGTTTGATATTATTTTTTAATTCGACAGTTAAAACCTTTAAAAAGTATTATCGAACGAGCTCTTAATTGATATTTTTTTGTTTTAGTTATCTCTGACAATATCCAAAGGATTTATTTGTATCGATGTGATGCTTTGAAGATAAATATAAAGATGATTTTCTAGAATCTTCATGTAATTGGAAAACTCGAAAACTTTGGAATTGGCTTTGTGAAACTTCCTTGTTCGAATTGAAATCTTTGCTCTATGAATTGCTTTATGAAAGTCTTTGTTATATTCGTTGTTAATTTTACTTTAAAATATTTCCCAAAATTATAATTTTAAAAATCAACAATGATTTTTTATATTCTTCTAAATTTTTTTTGGTTTTTTTAATTATTATTTAAAAGTATCAAATGAAAATTTAATAATAATTTGGGTTAAATGATTTTTTTCATTAATTTTAACATGTCACTTCGTTTCTTAACGTCAGTTAATGACTAGTTGTCCATTTTATAATAAAATGTAAAATTTAATATTATATATTTTATAGCACTTAAAAATAAATGATTAAAATAAAATTTTAAGATAATTACTGATATTATATATATATATATAATTCAAACTCTTCTGTTTTACACACTGTAAAAAACTACAACATATCATTAATCGAATGAAAACTACATAGCATGCCATGATATTTCCACAATTATTCCGACAAGTATGATATAAATCATTTTAGCAATTTAAAATATCGCAGTCATTTAAACTTGGTGGTATTAATGAAAAAGAATGATGTTTATTTTAAGAGACAAACTTTATCTGCAAAATGTATGTCTTATCAAAAGATTAAAAAAATGTATGAATAACCAACAAGTTTTGGATGCATTAGTAAGACATATTGCACTCCCAAAGAGAAGACGTAAGTTCGAATCTTGGAGACGACATTATTGGGAGGGGCAGCCTCACACCCCGAACATGGACCGTAAAACGGACATGCATATTACAAAAAAATGTAAGAAAATAATTACTTTATAATCAACTTAATACTATTAAAAGAAGAAAAATACTTTGATACCCAAGTTTGTGTAAAATTTACATAGGGTTTAGTGTGTAGGATGTAAAATTTAAGGTTTATGGTTAAAATTTAGACTTTTGAGTTTAGGGTTTAGATTTTAGAGTTAGAGATTTAAGTTTTAGATTTTATAACTTAAATATGAAAGAATGTATAATTTTTTATATAGTTTGTGTATCAAAATATAACCCATAAAAGACAATATCACAATCACCTAACAATTAAGTTGAACGAGTAATGTAACTTACGTACATGTATGTATACGGCAATTGGGTCAAGTTGATGGTCGGTTTATTCATCGGCAACCTTGCCGGAGCCCTCACGCCAATCATAAAAGGGGTAAGAAGGTCATTCAACTCGATTATTTTCAAGATAAATTAGAACTTAAGTAGCTCTAATATTTTATGCCAAGTTTAGTAAACGTATTATTTTCCCCTCATGTTTTAGTAATAAGATTTTTTTTTTTTTATATAATCGTAGCAGTAATGTATGCTACTATACTCATTGTCAAAGCATAAGGCAAATTGAGTGACAGAAGGGGTGGTGACTTCCAGCATTCCATGTCACCGTCATACTAAATTTTTCTCCTCGTCGCACGTGGAACCTGGCCCATCTTGTCTCTAACAATTGCAGAGATATGGTATTATCAGATTCATTTACTTCATTCACGGTATAAACATGAAGACATCTTGTCAAACACGATCTCAGAAAACCCTCAACCTTTCTCCTTCAGGGAACACAACAGCCAAAAGTGGTGTTGTTTTCCATTCTCTGAAGGTTATTTTGAAAATCCTGCTGTCTTTCTTGGGGTTTCATTTTGATTTTTGACACTTAAAAACTCAGCACAGTGGAGAGCATCCTCCACTATGTCCCCCTGTAGCCTGTAGGCCTATACAGTCCATATCTATAAGGATCCTCGAACAAGACCAACTCACAATCCATTATTGAACAATGGGGTATTGGGGTCGGGGTGCCCTACTGATGTGGGTCCTAACAGCCAAGTAGCATATATTAAGGGGCATGAACTTCCCCTACTCTTCTGAAACTGGAACATTATTTTCTGCAAATGAAGCCTTCCCAGTACTTAGCATTCTCTTTTCTGGTGTTGTTCATTTTCTTTCCTGGTACTGTTCAAGGTATACCAACACTTGTTTCTTACCAACAAGTAACAACAATGCCTCATCACTCTAAGTTCTGACATCTAATGTTTCATTCTTTTCTAGGGATTCGTTTGGAGAAAAGTTTCAAATCAATGAAAAACAGTAATGGAGTTGTAGGAGATGTCATTCTCTGCAAACAAGGGCATTGTACAGGTACCGAGAAGAGAAAATTTTCACAGTTCTGAGAAAATCACACCACTGGCTGCCAAGCATTCATGAAGATTACTATGGACCTAGGAAGCACAGACCAAGGCACCATTAAAATTAGTTTCCGCCCATATGATGCCTACCAGGGCTAGCTAGTATTATTATTCTTTAAAAACTCTCATAAGAACCGCGTCTAGGTCTCTCAGAACATTTGAATATCCATTCCTACGGCCATATATGTAATCTGACAAATAAATGTTCCTCTACTATGAATAATTATATGGTTATGGGGAATTTGATTTGTGTAGAATTCAAAGTTTTATCAATCAAAACTATGGCATCTGTATCTAAAGCAGATTTCTTTTGCAGGAAAGGGTAGGAAACTTTTTACTGCAACTACTACTAGTACTCCTTCATCTACCACCACTTCAAAGGTTGGTTAATTTATAGTAAACATTTTAATATCAATATTTCCATAGCTAGGGTTTAGTTTAGATCTTCCCTTACATGAATCCATGTATACAGAGAGAGGAGATAAATGGAGAAAACAAAGCTAATAATGACCCTACTTCAAAACTCAAATCAGCCGCCGTTGCCAAGGAAGAAAATGGTGGGAAGCAAGAGAAACTCCGTGATCAGTATGTGGACATTGTTGAAATGGACTATTCTCCAGCTAGGAGAAAACCTCCAATTCACAACTAAGAGTAGGGGGATAAAAGAAGAAAGACAACATACAAAGAAGCAAAAGCTTTGCAGGAAATTGGGGACAGTCTTCCATGAATGCTGCAATTTTTTTAGGGTTATGAAATGATCTTGATTTGCACATAATACTAATTCTTTTTTTATCATCATAGTTATTGCAAAACCATATTGATTATAGAAACTAATCAATGATTCAATCTCTCTCAAAACATGCATTGCTTGGATGAAAGTGCACAACTGAAGTAAGTATGGAGCCTTATCAGACATTGATGAATGAACACTGAGTGTGTTCTCTTTACTGTTAAGTGACCCACCATGTTTCACTTATTGAGGCTTCTGGGCTGCACCTACCATGTTTTCATTTACTGATTTGTAGTGATCGTATGGTCAGTGGTCACTCTTTGCATGCGGGATCACATGTCATCTGTCGGGTCATCCAGGGATGGACTGAGGGGTTTGGAGGGTCACCCCTTGAAAATTTAAATTTTTTATATGATTTAAAATTTTTTTATATATTTTTTATTGAAAATTTATTTTTTCTTCTTAAAATTTTAAAAGTTCTCTCATAAAATTTTATAAGTTTGTCCCCTAATATAAAGTTCTGCGTTTGTACTGGGTTACTTAAGCTGTGGTGCAGCCATTGCCGTACGGACCATCCAATTCAGGAATCAATGCTTCTAGCTATGTGATGGTCAAAATATATAGGGGCCACGCCAGAGTTTTATCTTTTTATAGCAAGACAGCGATCAATTGCAATGAAACTAAACATATAGTTACATTTTCAAAGAAGAGTAGTGCTTGTATCTATAGTTCCTCAAACACTGCAAGTATACAAGGGTGACGGACCGGATAGACCAAATCATGAACTTTTAATTTAAACTTTAACCCTGACGGACGTACGTACGGGACAGATGGACGAAAGAAAGGACACTAAACCCTATATCCTGACACACTAAGATCCCGTTGCTTTTACTAATTTAAAAGTACTTTTTAATTGTTTTTAAAATAAATTAGGGGTTGTTGTTGTTTTTAAAAGTGATTTTCCACCAAAACCCCTAGATTTTATGGCTTTTGCGGTGGATAAACTAGTTTGAAAAGTAAAATTACTTTTTTACCTTTTATTATTTAATTATAATTAATTGTTACTCTAAATTTATACATAATTATAAAATAATATATATGTTATAGTATTTATATTGAGAATAATTTTTTTATTATAGTTTATATTTTTAAATTAAAATTTTTATTATATTTTAAGTTGATTTATTTTTAAATTAATTTTTATTATAATTTAAGTTAATTTATTTCATACATCATAATATTAACAAATTTGAACATCACCCAAGTTCACTTATTTTACTTTACAATACTATGTCTAAAATAGACATTTTATCCTCTCAAAAATTACTTTTTGACATCAATGACAAACACTAACTCAACTTTTTAAAGCTACTTTTTTTACCACACTTTTAAAATTACTTTTTCCACTGTACTTTTTAAAAGCAATGACAAACTAAACCTAAACCCTAAATGATGGACAAACAGGATGGACTGGACGGACCGACCAGATCGGACAGACTAATGAATGAACAGAAGGACGGACGAACAAATAGACGGACGAACGAACGGACAGATCGGACAAACAAAAAAAAACGAACTAACAGACAGATGGATGGACTAGATTGACAGACGAATGATGGACCGGACGGACATATGAAACATACGTAACAGATAAACTGGACGAAACAAAAGGACCAGACACACAGACGAACAAATGGACAAACGGACTGGACTGGACCGGACAGACAGCAAGAAAGAAGGAACGAACGAACCAGACGAGCTGACAGACAGACAGACCGGGCAAGCTGATAAATGGAAGAACAAACCACAAATGGACGGACGGACAGGACGATCGGACAGACCTACAGACATACCGAACATACAAACGGACGGACAAAATGAATGGACATGCGAACTTATAGACGGACGGACTGGACTGACATATGATCGGACGAACGAACATACGGACAAACGGACGGGATGAACTTACGAATGGACGAACCGAGCAAACTTATGAACGGACGAACCAGGTAAACTTATGAACGAACCGAACAGATGGACATACTAACAGACGGAGGGATCGGATGAACCTACTGACGAATCTAACGGACAGATGGATTGAAGGACATACCATACAGACTAATAGATGAACAGACGAATTGAACCGGTAGATCTACGAACAGATGAACTAGATCAGACAAACTTATGAACGAACGAACCTATGGACGGACAGACGAACAGATCGAACTGACAGACGAATTAGACGGACGAACATACAAACGAACGGACCGTATAGATAGACGGACTGGACAGACTAATAAACGAAATAACGAACAGACAGATCAAACGAACAGACGGGCCGAACAAATAGACAGACCTATAAACGGATTAAATCCATAAGTTAGATGATAGTCCACAAATAACTTAAGAGTTATCTTCTTTTATTTAGTTAACAACCTAATAATTCATAAGTTGTTAACACTTATTATTTAGGTTAAATCCTTAGATAGTCCACTTTAGATAAAATCTATCAAATAACATTAAGTGATTAAGAGACCAAAGCACATATATTCAAAAAGCGATAATCCACACAAGTTAAATATACGATTTCATGCCTTTAAAAACCATAGTTCAGGTTTTCTTACCGCTTGTATCAATAATCTATGATCGTTTGATTGTGCACGTATAATCCAACACACACAATTGAATGAGCCCGGAAGATATAAAATACTTTGAATTATGAAGAATATTTAAGAACAAGAAGTCTTACTAATTAATGTATTGAAAACCTAGAAACAAACTTGAATAGAACTTCGTGTGTATGGAAACACCGCACTATTTTCTTCCAAGCAGCCATGGCAGCATAGGATTTGTGCGTGTTTTGTCCGTCCCATATGATCCTATTTATAGATAAGAAATTATACATTAAGTAGGGGAATGAGTTACAATAAAGTACAAAATCCTAATCCTATATTAAATGTAATTTAATATAAAGTGAAAGTCTAATGTAGGATTTATTTTCTTCTAAGCAACCATGGAAGCATAGGATTTGTGCGTGTTTTGTCTCCAGCGTCTGCATGGCTTATACGTTATCATCTGCGTTTCAGGGCTCGTTCGCATGGCTCTCGTTCGCGCTTTGAGGTTCGCAGTTGGCCTTCATCATTGCATTCTGGTCTGTCCGCGATCCTCTGTCAATGTAAGCGTTCACAGTGATGGATATGTTTGCTTAAATTATGGTATGCGTACATCGACGTCCGTAGGACTTCTGCTTGCGTTCGCCTACTTAGCCTTCAATGTTCGCTTGCTCTTCCACGTCTGTGTTCGCATATACTGGTTCACAACTCTGCTTATTTGTCCGCATAGCCTTAGTTGGTCTGTTCGCACTTGAATGTTCGCATCTCCGCATTACTTCTGGATGTTTGCAGGTCATTCTCCAAAGTGTAAAAATTATGCTAATATCCTCTTTTTATGCATGGAATATTATTTAACCGTTAAAATACCTGAAAACCAAATAGGAACCAAAACAAGGACTTGTAGATAAATTATTGTGCTAAAATATAGGGAATTATATAAGAAATACATGTAAATATACGACTTATCACTGTGTCCCCGAACCCAAGATTTTGGAATCTCTAGTTTCTTTTAGGTTTTGGATCTACCTAATTTTAAAGATCAGTGGCGACTTTGTGTGTTTTTTATTTACATCGAGTCCTATCCGCGACACCCGTTAGTTATCTATTATATTAATTTGGTCATAATTTTAATTTAATTAAATAAAATTAATCAATCAATTAAATAATAATATTTATCGGACGACGACACATGTCATCATCCCGATTGAATAAATTAATTTTAATTTTATTTTATTATTAACATATTTATTTTATTCTAATCCGATGATAACACATTACACCTTGTTAAAGAGAAATTAAAGAGAGAGGAGCGTGCTTGGATTGAATTGAACCACCGCTCTATTTTTTCCCGCCTTTTGAAGCGAGTCCGGGATTATCATTTGCCACGCAGCAGTAACTGTGAGGAGAGAAAGAGAGAGATTATACATTAGCAGCAGCTGCTGCTGCTTAAGAACGCACGAAAATAACAGTAAGAATAAGGGGGGAGACGAGGGAGGGTATCTCTCTAATCAATTTGGCTTGTCTATATCTCTGTCTATCGGTTTTATCATCATCTCTTTCGCTTGAGAGCTGAGACCTCTTTCTCTCTCTCCTTCCTCAATCTTCAACAAGGTATATCTTCTCACCCATGCTAACTTCAATCTCTGTTATTCGGTCTATGTTTGATCAAATTTCCTTCCACTCACCATTTTGATTTTGTTTTTGGGTATCTATTTTGGATTTTAAAGTTTTGATCTTTAATCTGTTTTGGAGGGCTAGACTTGAAAAAGGTTGTGCCTTTTGTTTTCTTTGTTGTTGTTTTTTTAATCTTATAAAACCCTCTTTAGTGGGGCAAACTTCGTTGATCAACTTCAAGGTTTCAGTCATGTTTCTGTTATATTGTTTTTTGTCCCCTGAAAGCTGAAAGCTTTGGTGGTTATTGAAGAATGTAAGCAATTAGAACCCAGACTTCAAACTTTGTTTGGGAAGGCTTTGTCTAGGATCAAACTATATGGTGACGCCACACGAGTTTTACTTGCTCCAGACCGTTATCATATTAACTTCAATTTATTTCGTAGTCATTTTGATTGTCAGAATCCAATGTTTTTAACAGTCATAGGTTCATGTTTTATATCAATGTTAGTATTCAGAATATTTGGAGAATGGAAGTTAGCTGGCATTCCTGCATATCTGACCTAAAAGGATCTTTTTTAGATTAAAAGTGGATTTTGAGTTCTTGCATTTGGAATGTTTTTTTTAAAAATATTATTTATTTATTTGAGGGGAAGGTTTTGATTTTTCCTTTTGGGAGCTTGCTGAGTTACAGGTGCTTTTCTATAAGACATTATGTTTTCCATTACATGAGTGTCATATTGTTTTACTGGTGGATTAGAACTCAATTTCCTTGCCCTAATTTATTTATAACATAATTGGTACATGCTTGTTATTTATGGGGGTGTTGAAGAAAGTAAAAGATAGTTGTTATACTGCAATGGAAGTTTGTTTTGTTATGATCGTACCCACGTTCTTTGAGAGTGGATGAAAATTAGAAGTTTTTTCATGATCGTACTTTGAGATAAAAATTAAAACATTGGAATCTCAGACTTATACTTTGAGAGTGGATAAACAGGTACATTACTATCAGTTTGTTTTGTCATGATCGTACCCACGTTCTGATATTGTGCTGTTTCACAATGTGGTTCAGTTCACCAATTACAATTTGTTAATGCATATTTAATTAGAAGTTTTTTCTGTTAAGCTTTTGGTTGATTCATCCTTGACTTTACATTGAATATTTTCTTCATTTCTTCAAGAATTCGAACTGTTAGTGTAAAATTTTGTCTAATTTTGCTAGTAGCAGTTCGCAACTGTCGCGATCATTTTTGAAACCGTGTGTAAAAATAGACTGACATTGATTTTTATAAAATTAGGGTTTTGACCCTTTTAATTCATTGGATTTTGAAAACTTAGGGTTTCATATTAAGTTGAATTTTCACTAATTAATCATGAAAATTAAATTTTTAAAATAATCCTATTAAACCATTTTCATTTTAATTTTGGAAAATCAATTAATCCATTTTTAATTAAACTTACTTTTTATTTCCTTTTGAAAAATAATTGGAGTCGCCACTGATCACTTTGGGGTAGATTGGACAACATAAAACAAACTAGAGATTCATTTATTTAAAATTTGGGTTCGGGAGTCGGTTACGTGTGGGGAAGGATTAGCACCCCCACGAACGCCCGTTATCGTACCTTAATTTTACGTGACATTTTGGCATTTCGAATAATTATTTGAATTTAATTTGATCATTAATTATTAAATGAGTCTAAATTCTGAATGAAGATATCTTTTTATAAGGAAATTTATTTTATTCGAATATGAGATTAAAAGCATCCCGTTAAGTGGCACTCCTATTCATATTTAAAATGAATTTTCAACATAAAAGGTTTGGAAGTATGATTTATTATTGTCTTGTTTATTTTAAGTACAAACTTAAGATGAATCTAATTAATTAAGGTTATTTAAACTATGAATATTATTACTTTAATGACTTTTATGAGAAAAATGTCAATTACTTGAGCATAGTCCATATATTAAAGCCTTTAAATTAATAATATTTCTAATTAATTAATCATTCTAATTGATTAAAGTGCTAACCTAATTAGGACTCTAATTAAAGTAACTAAATCATTATTTAATTATAAGTGGAAATGCACATTAAATATACATCTTTAAAGTCAATGTTGAGATAACACCCTATTGTAAATAATAGAACACCATCCAAATTTGGGCCTCAAAGTTTCTATTTAATATGCATTTAATTTCAACAATGATCTTCCTAATTTATTATTTAATTAGAGAACATAAATTCTAAGGCTCTAACAATTAATCAATCTAGGTAATTTCATTATCTAACAAATAATCATATATGCTCAATTTAAAATATGCATCATACATATAAATTAAACAGTAAATAAAAGAATAAATTGTAAACTACTAAAAACTGATTTTATTAATTTGATGGCTACATTAAAAAGGGTTACAAAGATTGGGGTTCAACTACAAAGGATTATGGACGAAATTGAATGAAATTAGGAATTTAAGGCTCAAAATAGGGAATTTAAAGACTAAATTGAATGAAAGGGAAAATTTGGGACAGATCCATAAAGATCCAAAAGAAAGGCACGGATCCTACATCCGACCCGACTCAGAACACGCGAGTTGAGGATTGACCCCCAAAACGGCACCATTTTAACTCCGCTATAAATAGTCTTAGCCCGAGTTGAATCGGCCATAATGTTGAACCCTTCTCTCTCTCTCTTCCCTCAAACTCTCTTAACCCAAACAACATTTTTTCAGAATTTCCTCCCAAATTTTGATCAAACATCCCTTGTTCGCCCATGTTCTTCCTCAAATTCATCCGAAATCCCTCATTTGATCCACACAAACATCAAAATTATCTTATTTCTTGTTTCCCAAAGATCAAATCCACCCTTTTTAACTCAAATTCATCCCTTGTTCTTCATATTTCTCTCATTCAATCCATATAAACCCTAAAACTCCCTTACTTTCGTGTTTTTAAAGATCAAACTCCCTAAAAACCCATGAACCCTAACCATGTTCTTCAACTCTCATCACCTCAATCCATCTCCGCCCTATTGTCCTTTTTCTGGGATGTTGGTCGGCCGTCGTAGGCGATGTCGGTCAACTCTGATCATCCCTTACCTTAGTCCGACCATCATCTAAAACCTCCGGCCACCATCTAAAACCTCTGATCACCCTTAACTTAGTTCCGACCACCGTGCTCCGTCGTAAGGCGATTTTCAGCCACTATGTCAGAAACCTAAAATTTCCCAAAACATCCCATTTTTAAGCCTAAATCTAGATCTAGCACCAGATTCGTCAGAATCTCCCTGCTTCCCCTCCTAAATCTAGCTACCCGAAACCCTAAACTCTCATTTTCGACTCTGACAACTTCTTCAGACCTCTCCGACAACTAAAGACGAACTTTGGCAATTCTACTTTTATTTTTATACTTCTGTTTTTTTATATTTTCGATTTAGATCTAACATTTTTTTTATCTTATTGCAGGAAACAAAAGAAGAGAAAAAGAAAAAAATTACCTTTCGGTGACTTTGACAAGTTCCGACGATAGCCCGACCATCTTCTTCGGCGACTCCTGGTCTTCTCTGGTATGACTTCTCAACTCCCCCTCTCTCTCTCTCTCTTCCTTTATTGTTTGCAATAATTGCCTAATTATTGTCGGTCATTATTATCAATTAATTTTTTTCTCTCTATTTATATCCAATGCAGGTTCTGACGTCAGGGGCTGTTAGTTGTTGACAGCTGGCTTGGGAGATAGCCTCAATCCGTGTGAGGCTTGAATGGACCAATGGCCGAGTGACAGTGGCCACTTGGGCGGAAATAGGAAACACAAGTGTGTTTGTTGGGCTAGTTTTACCCGAATTGGATTGTAAAAATGGGCAGAAAATATAATGAGCTTTGGTTTTAATTTGGGGGTTTTGGATTTTATATATAATATTGGACATTTGGACTGTATTTATGGGATTATTTTATTTAAACTATTATTTTTTGGATTTATTTATATTATATTATTTATTTATATAATCACCGGTCAAAATTTGGGTATTACAACAACAATATTGATATGATAGCTTCCCGTGGTTACTGTGACTTTATGTGGATAGTTGAGGTTTCCTAATCTTTAATCTTTTAACTTCATTTAGGATTGGCTTGCCACTTGTACTGATGTATTTGTACTAAATTATATATCAGAAATTGTTTAACAGTAGCACTTTTCTATTTATTTCTTCTCATTGAATATATTACAGATGCCAGTTCCTGCTTTAAAAGAACAGATTGCTTCTGTAACTGGTGTGTTATCAGAGCAACAACGGCTTATTTGCGCGGAAAAGTTCTAAAAGATGATCAACTCCTTTCTGCATACCGTATCCATTTTCTTTTAAATATTCATATTGATTTGTAAAGTAGCTATCAGATTTTATTGATTTTCTCAGGTAAGAAGTTGCTCCTTCCTATTTTTTGCTGCTATTTTGTTCCGGTAGTAGGTCCGCTCTCATTGGGACCTAAAAGAATATTGCCAAATGCCGTTACCTTCCAGCCTTACTCAAATAAGGGGCAGAAGAACTGCTGAACGTAATCCATAAACTTTGATATTTTTTAAGGAAAGGTGGAATGGATCATTAGATGGTGGAAATTTTCGCCAATCAGAGAATTTAATGTTTACAATGTAGCTAAATATTAATCGGTTTAGTATGGATGAATAACTTCCAGCTTTTTTTATTTGTAGTAACTTGGATTAAATTTATGATTCTTTTTCATGTTTATCTGTTCATATTTAGAATTTGAGTTGAGTTCCTTAACTTGAGGTAGATGTCGAGGATGGTCGCACCTTGCACCTTGTGGTCAGGCAGCCAGTTCCACCATCATCTGATGGCTTACCTAATCATTCAGATTTTGCTGCACTTTAGGATCCATTATCTGATTATCATCTTTCTTTTTCTTTTCTTTTTTTAAAATGGTACAAACATTGCAGGGGAAAACAAAAGAAAATTAAAAATTGTGTGGGCTTTATGCTAAAGCAAAAGTCTTTCTGTCGTTTGCTAATAGCTTCACATTTGATGGATTACTGGTATTGACCCTAATTAATGATTGACAAGTGTGAAGTGCTCAACTCACTATGCAATGCCTTACAAAATTTAGTTTTGTTGACTGTTTGCCACATGCATGTTTGAGACGAACTGACGAAGTATCGGCCAGTAAAGGATTATTTGTTATTATTATTATTACAATTAGGTATGCCTCATTCATGCCTACCGCAATAAACTTTTCCTATTTCTTATGAATGATTAATTCTAGTGGCTACACAAACGTCCATTGAATCATTTTAACCTTGGTTTGACAAGCACATGACCTCATGTGCTTGTGTGAACGTTAAAAGAACACGAGTACAGCACCTCCTCCATTGTCTTGCTTCTATAAGACTACTGATACTTGTTTCCTTATTGAATGATAAAAATATATATATTGAGATAATGTTAAACAAGGAGAATCTTAATTGACACTTTTGCATTTGAGGGAGAGATTGCCATAGAAACTTGGATGGAAGAAAATGTTGATCCCAGCTTCTGACAGTTCTGCCAGAAGCAATGGGGTTTGTTGAGATATGATGAATCCATTTTTTTTATGTGTACCTTTTTTGAGGGCTTGAGAGTGTTTGTTATTCAATGAAGAATGGGCTTCTAAATGTTACTCTGTTCAGAGATTAAAATGTGGCAGCTGATGTTGAATGGCATCAGATGATTGCCAACATCATTCTCATTAGAACGCTTCTTGCATGAGCATTCTTTCTTTTATGTCTGTCGCACTTGCTTCGGTACAAACCTGTGATCTGTTTATAATATATGTGTGTGTGGTAATTTGCTTTTGCAATATCATTTTAATATGCATTGCTTATGTTTTTGTAATATATGTGTGTGTTATTAATATTTAGCATTACTATTTGCAGCAAACGATCCTGCATCAGGTACAAGCCGCGGTCATAGTAATCATGTCCCAATTGTCGTAGAAACTTTTAATCTGCCTGATCAAGGGGATGAAGTTCTTCCTGAAATCAGTCGGGTAGTGTTGTAATTTGATGTCAAATGGAGAATATTTCTACAGGGAAGTATATATTTTACGATGATTTATTGATTTTCATTTTGCTTCTTGCCTTCTGAGCAGATTGTCACCATTCTAGGCTCTTTGGGATTGTCAATTATGGCAAGTGGCGGTACTGGGATTGATGCCAGGGTGAGTTTATTTTTCTACTTCCATTTAGTAATGACAGTTATTTAGATGGTTGAACTTTTCTTAGTTTATGTTTCTCTTATATATAGTGAAAGTATTTGTGTAAGATTTTTGTGCTTTGGCACAAAACAAATAACTTAGAAAGGGATCCATAAGAGTCGAACGTTCAAAATCCTCATTGTCAGAGGTTGATCATGAAAAGTGTGGGTTTTTATTTTATATATATATATAAAGATTTTTTATGTGCTTTAATATCTGTATTCTTCTCTGTGTGCCTTTCTTGGGAATCGAAATCGATGGATACCAAAGGATGAAGGTTCACAAAGACTAGAAAGAACATCTGGTGGAAGTGGCATGCCAGATTCATCCCAGGTTCAAACTGAACAAGCTGGCATGACAAGTCAATCTGATAGAGCCCGTAGTGCTTTTGGATTTCCTGCAGCGGTTTCCATGGGGCCTCTGCAGCCTCCTGTGAGTTTGCAGTTCTTACTTCCTTGCTAATTTGTCTGTCTCATTGTATGTGTCATAGTGGATCTGTTCATGAAAATAAAACTTGTGGAATACCTATGTCTGAGCTTTAAGTTTTTATGTTCTTTCTTTTCTTTGTGTTTGTAGGTAATTCCCGATTCTTTGGATACTTTGTCACAATATCTTAGTCATATACGGAACGAATTTGATGCCCTTGGTTAGTTTTCCTTTGATGAAAATGCGGTTATATTATCTCTGTTTGTTGCTGGAAAGCATGCTGGTTCATTGATGATTTGCATCTCACCTGAATGGCAGGTAGAGCTGGGGTAAATGATTCTCAGACAGCTTCAATGAGTAGGACTGGATATAGGGATTCTAATTCTGTATCAAATTCAGGAACTGTACATGAAGGTCTTCCAACACCTGCATCTTTGGCTGAAGTGTTACCGTCTACGAGACAACTGCTCACTGAACTAGCTGGAGAAAGTCTACAGGTGCGTCCTAAAGTACCTTTTTAGTTTCTTTCTTAAAGCTACCTGTTTATGGAACAGCTTCCTTTTTTTTTCTTGAGATGTGAATAAATCTGCGGACAGAAAAGGAGGGGGCTTGTATGGCTTTGTTGATTTAATTTTTTTGAGTTCTCAATACTTTGTTTTATTATGAGAACAAACAGCAACTTGCAAGGCAATTGGAGGATCAAGGAAATGTGACTGACCCCTCAGCATGGCTACTTGCGCAGTCCAATGCATTGAGAATTGGAGCTCTACTGAATAACTTGGGCTCACTTTTACTTGAGGTTGGTCGTACAACTATGACATTATGCTTAGGTCAAACACCGGTAAGATATTTCCTTCTACATCCACTACTTTTTAACTCTTTTTCGCAGAATTTCTGCTCTATGTAGCTGTAATGGTTTGTTTTGTTCTTTGTCGGTGGTCCGAAGCTGTTGTTAATGCTGGACCTGCAGTTTTCATATCACCTTCTGGTCCAATCCCGCTCATGGTTCAGGTAATGTTCTAACAGCTTAATCAAACCCTCTTATTTGATGTCAATGATTTTAGTTTTTGCTGATTTGTCTGTATATGTTTAGGCTCCTCCTTTTCAACCAGGAACTAGCTTCGGTGCCATCCCCGTGTGAACTGTACAGTCTTGATCTGGTTTAGTTAATGGACTTGGGACAGGGTTTCTTCCTAGGCGTATTGATATACAAATACGAAGAGGTATGGAATACCTGGCTATTTTCTGTATTTTGATATGTACCATATATCTGACCCAAGACTGATGGTGTATTTACCTTAAGGTTCATCAACAGTAACAGCCACAGCCAATATCAATCAAGAGGAACATCCTCCAAACCAATCAGGTCAAAGTAACCAATCAGTTGGTTCTGACAGTGAGAATCGTAGCACACAAACAACTTCAAGGGCTCAGATACGCAATCTTTTATGAGGAATGCGGGTAGTTCCTATTAGGACCATGTTGCTGCTGTACCTGTTCCAATGGGTGGTCATATACCTTCAGAATCCTCTGGTAGTTCTATGGGATTATACTACCCATTGCTCGGAAGATTCCAGAACATCGCTCCTGGACACATGAGTGGCGAACGGGGATCTCAAGCATCTGGTGAACATCCATCCCCTGGTGCTCAACCTGAGCAGCTTCCTATTCCTGAATCTGCAGTGCAACGTCAAAGTTCAGAAGAGCCTGCTGCAAGAGATGGTAATATGATAAATTCAATACTCCACCATACTAGTGACGTTGGATGTTCTCATACGGATAAAAGCTTGCTGTTATGAACTCTTTTTTTGTGGCAAAACATAGAAAAGGTTTTCATTGGCATTGATGCTGTTCAATGCCACTCATACCTTGCTTGGAGCCCGCTGCCATCCCCCAGTGGAAAATGGGCTTCCTTTTTTCTTAGTGCTGTTGTTTCCTCAGTGATGTCCGCAGGTTGCTTGTTATTCCTTCCGATATCCTGTTAACTCGGGAAACTTTGTTTTACTTTTTCATGTTTTAGGGATGTTACTAAGTAGCTTGCATGCTACGTCATTAATATTAGCAGGCACATTCAACGCTGCTCCACTTCTTTTGTTGTTAGTGTAAGCAGTTTGGAAGATTCCATGCCAATTGACCAAAAAGGTTTATTAAGTCAAAAGGAAAAAAAAATGACTACAGAAAGGAAAAGGTCAAGTTTACCAAGAGGCTTTCTGGAATTGATCATCAAATTTCTTCATGCTCCAGGTTCATTACCAAATGCTAATTCAAGACAACAGGAGCGACCCGTTACACGCAGTGTCAATATCAGCATTCTAGCAGCCGACAGGACTCTAGACAACCAAGACTCAGAGAGACAAATTTCTAGCAGTATTCTTCAGTTTCAAAGGACAATTTACCCTGGTGGCGAAATTCAGGTAGAGGAAGCCGGTTCACAAGGAACAGCTACAGATTCTGTCCGAGGGCAAGCGGAAACATCCAATGGTGCTCCAGCATGTGAGCCAAATATTGCTGATCAAGGGGTTCTTTTGTCTAATTTGCTTCATCAGATCATGCCATACATATCTCAGCATGCGGGTTTACAACAAAGTACTTCTGAGGAAGCAACTACTTTCACCCCCGTAAGCAAGTTTCTTGTCCTTGGTTGTTTTGTATATGTGCCGTATCTAAACCTTGGATTGCCCGTTTGATTTAGGTCTTACTAATTCATTCCATGGTCAAATATGTATGAAGAGTTAACGAAAATATAGCACTTGGGATAAAATATAATGTTAAAAAGTCGACAATAATGACGCTAAATACTGCTGTATTTGCAGGCTAACAACTCTAGTACTGGGAATTCACATAGACCAAGTGACTGTGAACCGAACTCAAACGTCAGAAGGTACAGCTTTTAAATGCACCTGTTATCTAATCTAACTTCGTTTTCCTTTTAACATATTCCCCGCCCCGGATATCTTCTTCCCTTGTCAACAGCAAGTTTGTTAGTTAGAGTTCTAACAGCTTTGTATGAATTTCTGATCATATTGACTATCTTATTTTTATGCTCTTGGGTAAAGAGAGATTTTAAGCATGTGATTATCATTGTTATTATTTCAATTTTCAAGTCAATAACAGTTGAGACAGATTGGTGCATGTCTAGACAAGCAAACTGAAATGGCTTTATTACTGCAGAAGGAGTAACATATTATCGAGAGATGTGGAGGATTTGCCGAAGCTTCCCATGGTTATGAAATCCGTGATTGCTGGTTTGAGCGCTTTCTCGGTATGAAACAGCGGCATGACTTGTATGTTAAATGTGGTAATGGCATGGTCTTTCCTGCAAAATTGCAAAAATGAGACATTCCATAATCCAAATTATAGGGGAATATGGTAACATAGAAATAACATGGTTTCAAATGGCATTGAACTGGAACTTACATTGTCTGGCATCTTAGCTTCACTTGAGCATCAATGGCTTTTGCCTTCTTTTCATTCCCTATATTTTTGTACCTCCAAATTGGATTAAAAGTAGCACATCTTTAGCATAATAGAGCATTGGTGATTTTAAGGGGGGAACTTTTGCCTTTGACCCTTGTAGATCCTTAGTATGTTTCTTTGTTCGGATTATCTGTCTAAATTCCCAACCCTGATAGATCCCGAGTCAAAAAAATTTCGAGTTACTAATAATAGAGTTGATAACTCTTATTTTATAATTTAAACTTAAACTTTTAAAATTCGGATTGAGTTTATAAAATTCGAGTCAAGTTAAATTGTTCGAGTTTTTGTTCAAATTTAATTGTAAATTTTATGAGGGTAAAATTTTGATACTCAAGCTGTGTAAAATTAGTTTTACACAGCCTGCATTTTTACACTATAAAATTCAAATCCTAAATTCTTAACCTTAACCCTAAAAAACTAAACCCTATACCCTAAATTCTAAACCGTACAACTTAAACTCTTAAACTTTAAACTCTAAAACAAAACACTAACCCATAAAACTAAAAAGCACGTGTAAACTAAAATTTATACGGTCTGTGTATCAAAGTTTTTATTTTATTTTATAATGTCTATTTGGTTCCAATTTAAATAATTTTCTATAACTATATACACAAAGTTGAGGGTTTTGACTTGAATTTAAAAATTAATTTACTAATTATTAAAAAATTTGAACCTTTCAGTTAATGAAATCATAACTCGAGTCGAGTTAAAATTTTAATTTTTCTTCAAGTTGAATTTTGTTCATCTCTAATTTTTATACAAGTATTAAGCTCTAAAATTGGGCTTTGATAAGAAGATAAGGCCGAATAACTGGATTGGATACCAGACTTCATTTTTCATTTGGATTTGGTTCAGCTTGTTTTCCAATTAAATAGTAAGAAAATAATTATCTCTTTAATTAATAAAATTTATTAAAAGTACTTGTGTTGTACAGATAATTCAATTGAAATTAAAACTAAAAAATTAATTATTTTCAATAATAGGTATAAATACAATAAATAAATAAATAAATTAACCTTATAGATCTCTACCTTTTATTTTATATTTTAGTTTTGACGTATTTTTTTAATTCGTAATTTATATATATATCTTAAGTTGATTTTTCGTTTTATATTTCATTTTAACTTTCTTTCACGAGAAAATTATAGTTTAAATAAAAGGCTTAATGCACTTTTTTTCCCTTAAATTTTATATTTTATTAATTTGTACCCTAAAATTTATTTTAACCACTTTTATTCTTTAACATTTTCATTGTTATTTATTTCGCCCAAAAAACTAATACTATTAAAAAAATTATTTTGACTAATCAAAACACGTTATATCATTTTTTATTTTTAAATTTTAAAATAAATATATTAAAATATTTATTAATTTAATTATATTTCCCAAAATACTCAAACACCCCATCTTCATCCCCATCATCTTTTTCCCCAATTTTCATTTCTTGTACAGTTCTCTCACTGGAATGAGAGATAGAATAGAGGCTGTCCTCAAGACCGGGAACCGCATGAATGTCGGGACAAATCGAGGCGATGCGCAAGCCTTTAAACTCGATACACTTGTTAAGCTTGTCGATGTCAAGGCCTCAAGGGTGCTGATGGTAAGACCACACTCCTGCATTTTGTTGTGCAAGAAATCATAAGAAGCGAGGGTGCTCGTCTTTCAAATACCAACCAAAGACCAAACTCCGCTTTAACCGAAGATGCTCGGTGCAGAAAATTTGGTTTACAAGTTGTTTCGGGACTCAGTTCAGAGCTCACTAACGTCAAAGAAAGCTGCTGCAATGGATTCTGAGGTACTCAGTGGACTGTGGAGATGTCTCCAAGCTTTCTAGAGGCCTTGAACACATCAGTGAGGTTCTAAGGTTAAATGAAACAATGGGATCATACGAGAGCAAAGAGAAATTTTCGGAATCAATGAACATGTTTATGAAAATGGCTGAGCAGGAGATTCCAAGGATTCAAGCACACGAGAACGTGGCATTATCTCTAGCGAAGGAGATTACTGAATACTTCCATGGGAACACAGCAAAGGAAGAAGCCCACCCATTTAGAGTCTTCTTGGTGGTGAGGGATTTCCTTACGGTACTCGATCGGGTCTGCGGTGTGCGCGAGTGGGTGTAGTTTAGAAGAGGTGGAATGCATGGATTTTTGTTGGGGAAGAACTGTAACTGAAATGAAAATTGGGGAAGAAGATGATGGGGAGTTTTGGGTATTTGGGAAATATAATTAAATTAATAATTTTTTAATTTATTTATTTTATTTTAAAATTTAAAAATAAAGAAAAAAACAATTTCACACATTTTAATTGGTCATGATAAATTTTTTTAACATGTTAACTTTTTAAGGTAAAATAAGTAACGTCGAAAATGTTAAAGAACAAAAATAATCAAAATAAATTTTAGTGGGTAAGTTAAAAAATAGGTAAAATTTAAGGGGAAAAATTCGTTAAATCTAAATTGAATTCAATATAAAAAGATGAAGCTCGGTAAATGATGGATATTTTCAAATAATTTATTCTACAATCTAAACAAAAAAAAAAGTTTATGCTTAGTAAAATAAATAAAAAGTTAAAACACATAAGTATTTTTTAAATAATTTTATGGTGATTACAATATAATATTTATATATATATATTTTTAATTTTTTATAATATATACTTTGCAAACAAAATAATTAAATTCAGTGTATTAAAATCTCTTTTATATATCTTCATGTATTAAGATTATTAGTGTTTATACAAAAAAAAGATTTGATGCAATGACAAGACACATTGTTCTTCTAAAAAAAGAACTTAATATTTAAACTTTAAAAATAACGTCACGTTATTGAGAGAGAAAACAGCGAGTTTCGAATATAGACCATTACATGTTACTAAAAAATTATGTGTGTTTATGATAATAGTGTATTAAAAAATAAAAATAAATTGTAATTATGTTAATAACTCGGAACAAAATTATTTCAAAAGTTGGGAATTAAAAGTTGACTGGTGTTAAGAAGTCAACTAAGAATTCAATTACGATGGGCAGTCCTAATATAGGCAAATTAAATCCGAGTTACGTTAACAGTCTTACCTGCCAGTTGCCAGATTCAGATCAGGTGATATCCTGTCCAAAATTCCCAGTTTTCTTCTTCATCTCTGATCAAAGTTCTCTCCTTTTTTTAACAAAAAAAATATTACATTTTTGTATAGTACTGTCATCGAATCCTTCCCATGATTCATTCCCAGATCAAACACTCATCTTTGTTTCAATTCACATGAAAGATTCCATTTTTCAAAGGATTTACAGATTTCGAAGATCACAAAATCGTTTTCAATGCAATCCAAAACTCCAACCCTAGCTCCTGGATTCACCCTTTTCCCAACCCTAAAGCCCCCGCACAAAACCCTTTTCTTCCACCAAATCCTCATCTTAATTCTCACCTTCTTAGCCTACGCCTCGTTCCACGCTTCCCGGAAACCCCCCAGCATTGTGAAAAGCGTCTTAGGACCCACGGTTCAATCTAATTCTACCCCGACCGACACCGGATGGGCGCAGTTCAACGGTCCGGAAGGAGCCCATCGGCTCGGTGAGCTTGATCTTGCGTTTTTAACATCATATGCCATAGGGATGTATTTTGCAGGACATGTAGGTGATAGGGTTGATTTGAGGCTGTTTCTTGTGTTTGGAATGATGGGTAGTGGCCTTTTGACCATAATATTCGGGTTCGGCTATTGGTTTGATGTCCATTTGTTTGGTTATTTCATTGGAGTTCAAGTTGTTTGTGGGGTTTTTCAATCTATAGGGTGGCCTTGTGTGGTTGCTGTTGTTGGGAATTGGTTTTGGGAAAGAGAAGAGAGGGTTGATTATGGGGGTTTGGACTTCACATACATCTGTTGGGAACATTATTGGGTCTGTTGTGGCTTCTGGGGTATTGGAGTTTGGTTGGGGTTGGTCTTTTTTGCTGCCTGGGTTATTGGTTATTGTAGTTGGGGCTTTGGTTTTTTGTTTCTTAGTTGTTGGTCCTGATGATTTGGGGTTCGAGATGATGGCGAGTGAGAACGAGATTGAGATGAATCTGGAGGGAGAAAGCGTAGGGAGTTTAGAAAAAGTGGAGTCTGAGGAAGCAGGGTTGCTCGAGAACAAGGATTCCGATTCTTCGGCAGCCATTGGATTCTTGGAGGCATGGAAGTTGCCTGGGGTGGCACCATTTGCCTTCTGCCTCTTCTTCTCCAAGTTGGTGGCTTATACATTTTTGTATTGGTTGCCCTTCTACATAAGACATACAGGTATTTGTTATCACTTTATGTCATTAGTATTTCAAGAGGAAACTCAAGCTTTTTTAGTATATTCACTAGGAAATATCAGTAGAAATGCATTCTCAATAATATGACCATGGCTATAAACTCAGTACTAATCTTAAGTTCACCATTTCATATACTAGTAAAACCAGTCCTGGTATGGTGACATTAGCCTATGAGACGGTTATCTACAAAGTTATTTGCTTTGCAGCTTGAGCATGTTCTTTATGTTTGAATCTGTTCTTGCCATTTGAGCATGTTCTTTCTGTTTGAATCGTAGCTGTTGCTGGAGTGCAGTTGTCCCATAAAACTGCTGGGATCCTCTCTACAATATTTGATATTGGAGGAATCTTTGGTGGGGTGTTAGCAGGTTTCATTTCGGATATCATTGATGCTCATGCGGTTACTTCAGTTACGTTCTTATTACTATCGATTCCGTCACTCATTTTGTACCGGATTTACGGAAGCGTCTCAATGGTTACCAACCTTTCATTGATGTTTGTCTCTGGCTTGCTAGTGAATGGCCCTTATTCACTAATTACAACAGCTGTTGCAGCTGATCTTGGCACCCAGGACTTGATTAAAGGAAACTCCTGTGCATTAGCTACTGTGACCGCAATCATAGATGGCACCGGCTCTGTAGGGGCAGCTCTGGGGCCTCTTTTGGCGGGGTATATATCTACTAGGGGTTGGAATAGTGTTTTTTTATGCTAATTTTTGCTATATTCTTGGCTTGTTTATTCTTGATTCGTCTAGCGAAAACCGAGATTGGAAGGATGGTAAATGAGGGGAAATGGCTTCAGAGTAGTGTGACTGCAAGTTGATGCAGTTTCTCGAGGCCTCGGAGGCTCGGGCTGTTTACAATCTCCATTGTATTTCATTCTTTTATACACACAAGATCTTCACTTCGCATGTACAAGAATTTTTGTATCAGAATGAACATTACTCATTTTACCTATACCAGATCAAAGTTTGTACTCGGAAACTTGTACAATAACAGACTTATTTCTGTTTACAATCAACTGTGCCCCACATACAAATCGATTGAGTACCTCAAATTATCGAAAGCTTTCATTAGAAGCTTATAAGAATGATCAGGAAAGAGAATCTAAAGTCTTAATTCGATTCTTCCAACTTTTCTTTTTTTCAATTGGTGATTGTATACACAGGAAGATCCTACCAGAACAGCTAAGTATTAACCAGTAGCTTGTTCTCTCCTATGTCTACGGTCTACCATGCATTGAGTTCTATCCTTCTAAGAGGCATTTGAGACTCTGAATCCCCTCGGCAGATATACTTCTCTTGACTCTTCCTCTTTGTCTGACACAAGGCTGAGGCGGCTCCAAGTGAAAACTCACCACAACAACAGTCAGATTGTCTGTTGCTCCTCTTTTTAATGGCTTCTTCAACTATTTCTTTGCAGCATAACATGACATCGTTGTGCTCCTGGAGTCTCTGCCTTGTAAAATCTATGGCGTTTTGACTGGTAAAACATCCCATATTCCATCGCTATCGATGATCAAAAACTCGTCTTCCTTGGTCAGTGTTATCAGTTTGAGTTCTGGTTCAGCACTTAGGGGGGCGATTCGCTCGCCTGCTTCCTTCATACCTTCAAGGTGCCAATCGCCTAATGCACGAGTGACCACTAGTAAGCCATTCAGATAACCATCATCAATGAATCCACCCAGAGATTCGATTCGTCTCCTCTCTTTCATGCAACCGGGCCTATGATCCTTTGGCATCTCTATAGCTATTCCACGCCATGAAAGTACCGCCCTAGAATCCCCAGCATTTGCCACAAGTAAAGACCTGTCAAAGATATGATATCCATTTCAGGCAAAGCAGAAACCACAAAAGTTTATTCAAACATAAACACTAAAAAAGTCATTAGGCTTCAGCTTCATTCACTTCTCCAGAAAAACTTTGGAAGTGCTTACCTCCCAAATATCATTGCAGTGAGAACAGTAGTGCCAGAAGCCAGTGAGGACTCAAGAGAGCACGACTTCGCAAATGCAGCATCAGTCTCCATGAATGACCTGGTAACCGCTTTCTCAAGTTCAAGGGAAAATCAACATCCTCAACAATAACTCTAGGCAAATGATCATGGACAAAATGAGATGCATCCTTTCCTCCGTGCCCATAAAAAATCTGCCCCTTTTATGTCAATAAACATAATGCTTATGTAATTCCTAGGAACTTATCTGTCTCTTATGTTTTGTTCAATGTGATTCAAGAGCATTAAATACCACCTTGGTATTTTGTTTTCCTTTTTAATAATTCTGCATGAAACTCATCATGCTCCACTTCTATTTTACATCCTTGCTTTACAGAGATCATACAGCTAAAGTAAGAACATAACCCTAAAATGAAGACAATACCACTGAAGTTTGATGGCTCCAAAGCTGAACTGATAGTTGTCATAATTTTGTTCAGGGGGGATATAATTTCAGAATTTATCACTACCGGGGTTCACTCAAATGCAACTTCAAGATGGTTAATGTCAAGAACAGAAGCTGCAGTAACTTTCGAGTTTCGATCATTTGTTAGAATAAATAGGTTCCAGCATTTTATGAGCATCCAGAGAATAAATTTAATGATGGGGAAGACAAGATGGATTCAGCAATGACAAAAGCACATTCATCTTTCCAATTAAATCAGTTAAATGAAAGTAACTCGTCTGAATTACTGCACGATGACCAAACGTGCAACAGTTCTATTCTTAGATCAAGAGTAGTAGGAGAATAATTTATCTCCATATTCTAAAATAAAGTAGTATTAGAGGCAAGGGCATTGGAAAGTCCAACATTCCAATGTATAGAAAAAAGGGGATGGTTTACAAACACCACAGAAGGAAATAGCTTCTTCACTCACTAAATCACAGCCAAAATTCTTGGCCAAGTCTGCAATGCATATGCGAGTATCCTCCATATAGGGACGACGCCGAATGTCGGACCACTCGCCTGACCGAAGAGTGGGGATAAAATTTGTCAACGGGTCATTTTTTCTTTCCGTGGCAATTGAATCCTCAGAAATACTTTCTAGCTGCACGAAACATACAAAGGAGGGGACTATCAGAAAAATACTATAAAAGAAACCTGAAGAAGCATTGTCAAGGAAGAGAGAACTATAGTTTACAAATGAACTGTATAAGATATGAAAGTGCTGAGTTCACAACAATATAACCGCTTTGCACAAGCTTCTGAAAATGATTGCACCGGCGTCGACAGCACAGGTGAGGTTAAAAGATACAGAAGCCTCAAACATATAACATTAGTAAAATATCATGCTTACCAATTCCATTGACAAAAGACCACTCTCTATGTATCCCAAGTCATGGGTTGATTGAAAACCCTAAAAACATAAAGCTAAATTCCAAACACACTTCAATAATTCATGAAACATGAAATTGTTACTAATGAGTGATGATCAAAGTGCATACACAGTAACACAGGGAAGAGTGTTGTGTGCCTCATTGCGATATGTGGAACTTGAATCTTACTTCAAGTAAGGAATTTCAGTGTGGGTCTAATTATAATAACCAGTTTATGAGATATATCAATTAAACAAAATTCTCAACTTGGAGCAAAAGGCACCAAAAAGACAAGTACCCAGAATAGAACTATATAAGAAACTGTCATCAAATCAACATTCTTTTCAGAAACCAAGAACACATATACAATCCAAGCAACAAATTTCCCAACTTCCATAAGAAAATTTCATCAAAAGCAACTTCTTGTTCTTTTTCAGAAAACAAAAAATGATCAACAGGAAATGAAGTTTGGGGGGGGGGGTACTAACTCTATTGCTGCCACTGACAAAATCCAAAGGAGAGTCTTTATGAGCCCAATTCTCCATCTGTGCACACAAGATATCACCCCAAGAAAGCAAAGGCCAAGACTTTTTGCTGGTATAATTGTCATCAAGGTCGTCCATTTCTTGGCTGACCTGCTCGTTATTATTAACACGCATGGTGGTGATAACAAAAAGCAGGGGAAAGAAATGGTAACTTCTGACTTTTTCCTCTTTTTTCTTTTCTTCTTTCAGCTTCTCAGCAAGTTGAGCATTTGCAGAGTAACAAGAGCCAAGAAAATAACAAAAACAAATAAAGAAGTGGGGAGAATCCATAGGGAAATAATGGAGTGGAGAGAAATTCTTTGAGAATATATTGTTGTATAGTATCATATTACTTATATATTATATTAAAAACGATTATAATATTGATGAAATGACAATTCCAAATTGTCGGTACGCTGAAAATCACTTTGTTCGGTTGGTATGGTTAGATTCTTTCTTAAAGCTGTTTATAATGTGTGTTTTTTTCGGTAATACTGAACAGAAATACAGCTAGTTAACCATGCAGGTCGTGCAGCAGTGCATAGACGGCTTCAGCAGGCGGGACTAGGAACGACAAGCCCCCGACCGGGGCACCATGACTGATTCTGGCCAAACTATCAGCAACTTCATTAGACTTTCGGGGACATGACGAATCTCAACGACCCATGGAAGTTCCAAAAGGCCGAAAATAATGTTTTTTCTTCTGGCTTTTAAAAAGTTAATGTTAAACATATTAAGTGAGACAGAAGGAGTACTATTTTTTATACCTTCAAAACAAAAAATCTATTCTTTATACCATCAAAACAAAAAAATATATCTAATTTATCCAAAAACAAAAATATATATTCTTTATAAGATGATATAATCAATGAATCTAATAAAAGAGAATTTTTTAATAAAATTATGTAGTATTAAACTGTAAAAAATATTTTTTTAAAAAATGAAAAAAGTATTTATTGTTGGCAAAAAATGTATTTTTTTTAAATATTAGTGTATAAATATTTAACATTAATTCAAGAAACCCAGGTATATAATGAAATATCCATTTTGATTAGGGGTGAGCGTTCGAGCAAGTTGAGTCGAGTCAAAAAATTTTAAGTTATTCGCGTTGACGCATAATATTTTACAGCTCAAACTTAATTTATTCGAGCAAGTTGAGTCGAGTTTATGAAATTCGAGTTCGAGTTCGAGTCGAGTCGAGTTTTAGAGTTCCTATACAAATTTAACAATAATTATTTATCACGTTATAGTACGGTTTGATTTCAATTTAAACGACTTTCTCTAACCATAAAAGATATGCATATATATATTTCTTAATATTATTTTTTACATGTATAAATAAGATTTGTAATGTTATTTAATAAAAAATATTATCTAAACTTCTAAAATATATTTATAATGTTATTTTTAAATAAGAAACTTTTGGGGATAAAGTATTGATGGTACCATAAATGAGTCAATAATTTGATGTGAAAAAAAACTTTGCAAAAAATTTAAGTTGAATGATCAAATTGAATAAAATGTAAAGTTAAAGGATTAAATTACAAAAAGAATATATTTTGTTAAAAATATGAATTGAAGTTACATACATACTATATAGTGTTAGTGAATCACGTGGTTTAATTTTGGTCAAAAATAGACTTAAAATGAAGGATGAATTGAAGAAATGGGAAATCATTCAAAGTTGAGGGACTACATTGAAAAACTAGGAAATTTATTTTTAAAAATATGAATTGAATCTAATTAGGTATTCTACAGTGGATTAGGAGTATGTGGTTCAAACTTGGTCAAAAATAGACTTAAAACGAAGGAGGGATTGAAAAAATAAGGAAATCATACAAAGTTGAGGGGCTAAATTGCAAAAGGATGAATTTATTTTGAAAAATATGAATTGAAGCTAAATAGGTATTCTACATTGGTATAGAACATATGGTTCAAATTTGGTCAAAAATGGACTTAAAATGAAGGAGAAATTGAAGAAAAATAAAACCAGAGACTAAATCGCAAAACTGTAAAATTTAGTTTTTCGCTTTTTCGAGTTGGGCAAATTTTAAATTGACTCGAACTCGAAAATTTTTGAGTTAATCGAGTTGACTCGAATAACTCGACTCGAAAAAATTCGAGTCAAGTTTTGATCACCCCTAATTTTGATTGCTTTATAAAAAGAAAAAAATCTATATATAAATATTTAATTTGACATAATTATATATAGGAAATTTTTATAAACTACATATATTATTAAGGATGTGATATCTATCTATAGGAATATTTACATTTTTTTGAACGGTTAGGAATATAACTACATTTTTTTTATGCATACAATTTAATAACTTTAAAACTTAATGTTTTAATAAGATCAAAATTAAATTTTCGTACGTACACTTTTATAATTATACCAAAATAAAGTATGTTATTATATTACACATTCGATCAAAATTCATATATTTTTATTTTTTTCTTTTTTGAAAAAATAGAAAATTTACTTACAGTGATAGGTGCAGCGGGTGATATACTCTGGTGTAATAAAAAAGTAGTAATATATATATATATATATGGAACTTTAATATTTTTTAATACTTGACAGTTTATCAAATAAATTATATTTAAATTTTTTAAAAAATAAATTATATTTAATATATAAACTTCATTAACAAATGGAAAAAAGCTTCGATACACAGGCCGTGTAAACTTTAGTTTACACGTTTACACGTACCTTTTAGTTTTAGGGATTAGGATTTAAGGTTTATGGGTTTAGAATTTAAGGTTAGTGTTTAAAATTTAGTTTATAAGATTTAATTTTTTAGGGTTAGAGTTAAGAATTTAGTATTATCGTGGTACAGTAAGAGACAACTAACCATATCATTATTCGAAGTAGAAGGGTTAAATGGAATTGTTTCTAATTTTTGTTTGTTAGGTTCGACGAACGTGCATGTGTTGCATGTGTTTTGTTTGTCTTGGGCTTCTTTAGCCTCGAACTATTTTTGTGATTACTAACCATAGATGACGTGATGAGCAGAGAACATGTAATAATTTCTTCATGTGGTGGGTATTCGGCTATGTGGTGGGTATTCGGCTATGGTGAGGAAACAATTAAATAAAAAAGATATAATAAAAACATGAAAATATTAGAATAAAAAATACCGTAATAATTATGTTTTATTCCCTTTAAAAGTTCAAATAACCTACAAATACTCATTTATATATATACACATGCACACATATTCTAACACTTCATCTACATGACAACATGATACAGCCTCGTATCCGTCGAATTAACCCTACTTGAATTAATTAATGTCAACATTAACTGTGTTTGCAACGTTTGAAGCTGAATCTCTTACTCATATTATCACACAGCAGCCTTGCTCCTGTGGCCGATGCCCATGGGGATGTGGTGGAGGAGGAGCTGGAGATTGAGGTGCATATGCGGGTACTGGAGGTGGTGATGGTTGAGGAGGTCCAGGCGGCGGTTCTGGATGTGGATGATGCGCTTGGTGGGTTGGTGGCGGAGGAGGATAGTCCATCTCCTGCTATACTATCTGCTTCACTTGCCTCTCTCTCTCTCTCTTTTTTCCCCTTCAATTTTATGCACATCAAATTGTTGAAGCCAATTATTATTGGTACTCTTAAACTAATACTAATAGTTTTAAATTCTTAACAATTAAGGTATACTTTTTTTAAAAAATTATTTCATGTCCAAAAGTGTAAGTTTGTGAATGAAAGGGAATAAGGCAACAGTGAATTGTTTGGCAATAAGTCAAAAAGTCCTTGTCATTATAGAAATAGTCATTTCCGTCCTCCAATGCCTGCGTTTGCTCAATTTTACACGTGATCCCCCCATTGGTTCCACCTGTTGTTTATCAATACAACCAATATATAGGAGTACTATGAAGGCAACAATGACAGTCTAAACCATCCTAATTAGGTTTAAAGTATATAATTCAAATCGTTTGATCTTAAATCTCTAAATTCTTAAATTTTATATCAATACTGAATACTACGTAGTCGTTTCGATAATAAAATATAAGTAATTAAAATAAAAAATTATAATTTAAACACTTGTTTTATAATAAAAAATATACATAATAATTTAAACATATTTAAATTTATAAATTATTAAATATTATGATAAAAACAATATAAATCAAACTAATATTCAAATCACTTTTAATTATTAAAAGTAACAAAATATAAAGGGTGATGGCTACTGTAGTGATTTAAAATCCATGGTTTAAACAAAGTCCAAAAACACAAACGCTCCTCTGTCTTCCAAACTGTTCTGTTTCCACCTTCCTACGTAAGCCTGCAAAAGTAATTAATTTTTCCAAAGACTTTCTCTTAAAAAAAAAAACCAAGACTTTGCAAACATTGAATTGGGTCTTCTCCTTTTATCTTCATTTATTGACTTGCACTTGGTGGGAGAAAAAAAAACAACTCTTTCCCCTCAAAAGCTTTTGAAGGTGGAGGCTTGGAAATAAGGGGTTGCGAGATGGGGTTATGTGGCAGCCGACTGGGGTCGAACCCATCACGGGAGAGACTCTACTGCTGTCCCAAACGGCGTTCCAGAATCTCTTCGTTTTTCATCTGCGGTGGCTCTTCGTCTCATGCTCCTCTTGAGGTAATCAACCATTAAAAGTTTGGTCCTTTCTAATTTCTTTTGGCTTGTTTGAGATTGGTTATTTGGTTGATGAATGATATAGAAATCTTACTGATTCTGTACTTCTTAATCATAAAGTCAATGCCCCATTTCTTGTCTTGTCTTAATTTTTTATGTCCAATAAACATTTTTGCGACCTGGGTTGGGCTTAATTTATATGAAAAATCCAAAAACAGCTTATTTCAGATAATAACTCGTATAGAATACTATTTCTTCTTCTTCTTTGGCTTTGATTCAGGCTTGAGTTATTAAGATCTCTGCTTAGATATGTATTATTTGTACATTATTGATTTTTAAGTTGCTCAATCAATAAGCCAGGGGTTCCTTTATTGATTTTCCATTTGATCTTTTTTATAATTATTTTGTCTGAAATTTGCTCATTTTCTGCTTAAGGATTCCAACTTCTAATGGTTGCTTCATTTAAATAGTGCTTTAATTGATGTTGTATTGATCATTCTTTCTATATTACTGGTACGGAAGAAGGTCTTATACACAGAAGCTTGACTGATTCAAATTTTGAGAGGGCCAGTCTTTCTTTTATGATATTTGGACCTGGTTTTCCACCAGCAGCAGGTTCAATAATGTATTCACCGATAGCTTCATAATGGAAAATGATCTTAAGGAAACATGAAGAACCTGGTTCCTTGCAGGATTTGATTCTCATGCTGTATCACACTTTAGTTTTGATTAGAGAAGATTTACTGGTTCTTGCAGCCCCCTTGTCCCAAAGAATAATCTTGTCTGGTTGCTGTCCCATGAAGTGTGCACATTTAACTGGTCCCTTTGCTTTTAGCCCGTAAGTAGAAAAATTAAAACGAAACTGTCCGTGCTTGCCAGTTCTGAAGTCAGTGTAATGTGCCAATAACTTATTTGTGGTCTGCTTAAATTTCTGAAGTATATTTTTCTCCGAGCTGAAGAGAAATTTCAGATTCACTTATATTTGCTTGGTCAGTTGTGAGTGTATAATATATTTGATGGGAAGAACCAGAAAAGAAGTGCATTGTTCTTTTGCGGTGTATCATTTTGACTGGTTGATAGGTTTGTAAATTTAGAGCACTCTAGCTTAAATTAGCAACATAAATTCTTGGAGGCAGGCATTAGTTTAGCAAGTTTTCTTACTTAGATGCTTAGATTGTTTTTCAGATGATTTTGGTATCTTCTCATTTTTATTTTAAACGAACAATACAACTTCGAATTTGAATAAGTTTGTGTTAAGTTGAAATTCGATGAAGTAGCTTAACTTTTTAGCTTTCCTCTCGGTTCCAAGATGTAGACAGGAGGCACCAGAGAAGCTTCTTCATGACAGTGCTTGAGCATTTCATAATTGTTGCTCTGAACCCGGGTTACCAAGAGAGTTCTATGAAGTCGTGCGGGTACAGTAGTCTAGAGAATTCCAAGTCTGTTAGCACCAGCAGATTTCTCTTGGATTACACGTTCATGAACAAGTTCTTTTATCGGAAATTATCTCGTCTTTTCTTTGTATTTAGACTGTAACCCTATTATTTTACATGGAAGCTCTAGAATATGTGATAGGGAATGATACAATACATTCTTTTGATGTAGAGGGAAGCATATCCAACTGGAATCTTGGTGAAGTCAGCAGAACACTGTGACCCACTTATCAACACTGTCCGAAGTCCATTGGAGGAATCTGCTCTGATCTGCAGTATGGGAACAAGATTTAGCAGCATCGACACTGAAACTGGAATTCCAGCTGAAAGCAGTTCTGCAACCAGTGAGGATTCATCTGTTGAAGGTGGTTCTAGAGATGTAGAAACAAGTAATTGTAGGAAATGCTTGACTGAAAATACAGAGTTAGTTGCTCCTCAGGTAAGCACTGATTATAGTCCTGGTGAATCTCGTAGGGGTAGTAGCACCTCAGCTAGCACTCCCTTAATGGAACAACAGTCTTCAGACTCTGCCTCAGTAAATCTTTTGACTAATGAGGATGCAGTAAGATCTGATGCAAACCATGCTGCTTCTCAGATACGTCCTGAGTCAAGTGTTTTATCTACTCAAGGACTTGAAGACTCACATTCGCATAGGATATTTGTTGAGAATCAGTTGGGTGAAGTAACAACAGTCAATGATTCAGGTTCTGCTTCTGCTTCTCATGCCTCAGAACCGGGGAGTTCTCGCTTATTTGGTGAATCCATTCTAGAGGCAATGCCTTCAGGTTTAGGATTTATCGTATCCAATAGGGAAAGGGGCCGGGGAGACGGAAGTGTTCTTCATGTTGATCTTGTGAGTCTCTCTTCCAATATTTTATCTAGTGGCAGTGCTGATACAAGCAATAATGAAGCCAGGAGGAACAACAGAAGATTGTTCTCGGATGCCTTTTCGAGACGCAGTTTTAGAAGAGTTGATAATTCCTCGTCCATTTTTCTTTCAATGGATGATGATAATGATACAGGGTTGGATAACAGATGGCTTCTTGATTTCAATGATGATTTCTTTTATGATGGAGCTCAAGGTGATTCTGGTTACCTCAGCAGTAGAATGCATAGATTGAATGAACGAAGACGACGCTCTCGATTAGAGGTAATTAATTGTGAAGCACTTTGAATTTAGAAGTTTATCGAACTTGCTTTTGGTAGATAGAGATATAAAAACTTGATTTAGGTAACTAGATTTCTTTTGGAAATTATTTTGACTCCGGTATTCCTGGATGTTGGGGTTTATGGTCCCTTGATCTATTTTTTGTCAGAACATCTTTTGAATCTGTTTATGCATCCATGAAGGCTTTAATCATTCTAATCATCTCACAACATTTATCAATTTCTCTTTAGCATTGAAGGCAGTACATACACACAAACATGTGTATATAATGTGTACCAAAGTTGGGTGGGTGCAGATAAGGCAGTACATACACGCACACACTTTTATGAATTATTTCCTTTGACTATTTTCAGATCTGGGAAAGGCGGCGTGGTGGAAATGATGAAAATAGTCGGAGAACTACATTTTGTCCTTCTGAAATCCACCCTGATGGCACTTGCTCCTGTGATTCTCACTTGAGGTCTGACGAGCCTAGTGCTCGTGTAAGCATATCACGAATTGTTATGCTTGCTGAGGCTCTATTTGAGGTAGTTTTTCTTTACCAACTTCCATGTTGTACCCGTCTGATGTCAAACCACCATGTTTCTGTCATTTTGTCTACTCATTACTGTCCTTGCTGCATGAGAAGTTGATTTAGTTTCCAAATTGTAATTTTTAGGTTCTGCATCGTCAACCAGTAGCACTTTCCCTATCCACTGTATCACCGCCAGCTCCCGAATCTGTAGTTGATTCTTTCCCTCTCAGAAGTCACACAAAAGTGAATGCAGCCAAATGCGGTGATGCTGTTGACCAGTAAGTTTTTCTTAGTATTTGTAGATTGAAGGTGCGTGAAGAGTATAGGAAAGGGATCGGTTATATTCAGTTTCACCTTACTTTTAATAGTTATGTCTCTTTGCTTATCATATGTAGAATACGCAATTAATATTAGCATTGCTTTTCCGGATCGTAGGTGTCATATATGCTTGGATGAATATGAGGAAGGGGACAAAATAAGAGTTCTGCCTTGCCAGCACGAGTTTCACATGGCTTGCGTGGATAAATGGCTCAAGGAGATACACGGGTACTGTTACTACTACCCTCCCTATGCTTCCCCTGACCATGCATTATTTTTTTCTCAACCAGGAACTTACCTCTCTCTCTCTTTTATTCTTGTTTGCAGGGTGTGCCCACTTTGCAGAGGCGATGTTCGTAATGGTGGAGAGTCCTCTGTGTCAAACTCTGAGATTCCATCTCTTTGATCAAAATGTACATATGTAAAATATAGTAATAGATTAATGTACAAATTTATACCATGTTAGCATCTTATCTCCTCATAGATGTGACCTATATGGAATTATCAAGAGTGGCAAATAGAAGAAATGGGATTTTTTTGGCCTTGCATTATACTCTTGATTAGTATAATCAACCAAAACATATATTTGCAAATTGAGCATTGGATATTTGTTCTATATGGATGTTGTCAGGATTCAGGAATGCATGAAGATCTGCAATTAGCTACATAAACACTACAGATTACAAAGAAGAACAGAGTTCTTCAACAATTCACGCATTGGTACATCTTAATGGTTGCAAAACACGATAATACAAAGAAATGGTATAGCAGAACTTGCTCGGTTGATTTTTCACTTAATCCAGCAAAGAAGAGCCATGTCTTTGGTTCCAAAAGGGGTTCTGATCTTGGAAGAAAGCAGATTCTGGATAATTTTTGAAGCCCTTGGTAGTGCCCCTGCCACCACTAGTGATGTTATTACCAAAGAGATTTGGGTGACAGTTCTCATTATCATCATCAAAAGTTGTCCATCGCATTGAGTTGTTCTTATGCTTCTGTCTGGTAACATTTCTCATGTTCTCCATCTCCCCTACATGCTCCTTGAATTCTTTCTTCACAACATCCAGTACAACTTCTCCATATCTATCACACCATGACCTTGAAATTCGAAAAAAAAGACGGAAAGAAATAGAAAAGTTAATGTCCAACTCTTATGTAAGCTAATGGAAATGAGGATTTTTCAGCATCCTTACTTGGGGAAGAACTTTTTGAGGTCAGTTTTATCCGCAGGAAGGGTTGTGGAAATTGCATCAATTTGATCATTCCTAGTGGAATTACAAGCAGCAAACAACAATCTTAAGCAAATCTGCAGATCAAGAGTTATCAAATTACTCCAAATGAAGGTTTGGCGGAACGAAATTGCTTACGAAAACTTAAGATTTCGGTTGGTAGTGGAGAGCTCTGCTTGAATCCGAGATAGCTCCTTTATTTTGTCTCCCAAGACCTGCAAGTGTAACTCAGATATAAGTCAAGACTAATATGCAATTAATAGAACTTTCTTTTCCTTTTTTGCATCATTGAGATATGAACCTTATCAATGAAGAAATCTGATGGAGCTCCATCTGCAAGCAACTTCCTCTTAATCTGTTTCGTGTCCGGCCCCTCTCCGATTGGAGTTGAAACAAGCTGGCATGACCCCATGAAAGCTTCACTATCTGATCTTTCATTCAGAGGCAAAGGAGCAGTCTCATCCTCTGAATCATTTCTCCTCCATTTCTTGAATCGGTCGAAACCCCATTGTTTCTTTGCTGATTTCGATGCTTTCTCCTCTGAACCAGGGCCATTATCACCACCTCCACCACCATGTCCCTCTCTTTGCTCTCTATGAAACGGAGTTTTAAATGGCTTTCTCTTTGCCTTATCAGTTCCATTACCATTTTCCTTCATTGGTTCTATTGACAATATTTCTTCTTGCGTTAAAATCGATTTTGTTTCACTTTCCTTACCCTTCAAATGACTATCCCAAAAAGGGTTTTCCTTAGAACTCATCATAAAGGCAGATGGTTTCGAACCGGCCACATCAAATATGCTCTTCTCTGATCTGTTTTTACTTGGCTTCTGAGATGATCCAAACCCGAAAACAGAGGCTGCTCCTTTGATCTGATTCATTGCGGAGTTGTTCTTCGACTTATTCTTGGAATGCAACACATTGTCTCTGTTAACAATGCAATTTTCGTCCTTCAAGTCGATAACAGACCACTCTTCTTCTCGATTCTCTCTTGAACCTCTCGGACTCGAGACGATTACATCTCTGGACTCAATTTCAGCCCCTTGTACCGCTAATCGCTGCAACAAAGGCCTTTTCGAGGAATGGTACTCCTCCTCCGAAACACACTTCGCATAAAGCAGTTCCTACACAACAAATCAAATTCGAAAAACGATTCACATCTAATCTTAAGAAATGAAAAGATAAACAGAATGGTCATTAATTTACACCTGTAAGAAGAGCAATTTATCCCGCAATATAACAGGCGGTTCGAGTTCAGTCGGAGAAGCAAGGAGGATCTCAAGCAAATGAGTTCTAAAAGCAGTAACCTCAGCTTCACCCAAAATCCCTTCTTTATGCAGACCCATCAGGTTCAATATCTGGTGAAACGAATCCTGCTGCCATTTGAGATTATCAGATTGAAGCTTGGAAAGCCTGACTTCAGCTTCTGGTAACCTCTTCTTCTTGAAAGAAAAAGGGAGGATTTGTTTGCAAAGAAAAGTGATGGAATCATGGAGAGTGGAGTAGTATGTTGGTGTGTAATTGTACACCATTTTTGACCTTTAGGCTTGTCTATTAGAGCTCGAAAGTGGGTTGAATCTGGAATTTCGATTGATGATTTCGGTTGCCAGATCTTTGATTTTTGGATGTAAATTTTGAAGGAGTTGTTGTTATTGTTGCTTATGGGGGATTTTTGAATCTTGAGGGAGAACTTCAAACGGTAACTTGGAACTAGCCGTTGAGAATTGGAGAGCAACGGCAATTATCTGTTGTGCTGAACGCTGTCGTTTTCTTACCTTTACTCTTTTCTCTAATTTTTAACTGGGCCTGGGCCGATTAAACATTATCCTAATTACCCTTTTTTCTATTTTGGTCATCCAACTAATTTTTTCATCAAAGCCGTCACTAACATTTCGTTATCGTTTTGGTCACCGGCAGTTAAATATGTAACTAAAATTGTAACAAGACTTTAACAACAATTTTAGTCCCTAAAATTAGTACATTCTATTAATTTAATCCTAATACAAAATCACTAATCAAATATCGATTTAATAACTTTAGGCGGTGATGACTTTAGAACCAACATGTTTTTGTTCATAGTTTTCTATTAGTATTTATAGGATGTGAATTTTATAGATTTAATTTATCCAAAAAAAATTATAGATTTAGTTTCTATACTTTAATTTGATCGGTTATAGTTTAAAAGATAGAAATTAAAACTTTTTAAGTGAAAATTTTCTGCGAGTCTTGTATTATGCATAATTTATAATCTAATTGGTTTGAATATAGATCCCAACGATATTAATTTTTAAGGATAAAATTATGTAGAATGTAGAAGGGACTTGAATTCAAGTTTTCCGGACTAAATTGAATCAATTTTAAAATTAGATGAATTAAGTCTTGATTTAACCATATGTTTAAGATGAAGTTGGAGAGTGGGAGCTTATCCATCATGCTATTTGTTATACTCCAGAAACATCTTATGACAGCAGCCCTTTTGGAGACATGAATGGTCTCGAAAACAGACATTGTCAGAAATTACAACACTCCATCTACGTGATCGATATGTAAAATTTAATACTTAAAAATTAAATTTATTTCTGTCAATTCTTTCGTAAGCTGTTAATAGGCCTGAAACTGCCCAATCACTAACAACATTAAAAATTATAAATACTTATGTAATCAAAGAAGGACAACCTTAAATATTTAAATATTGATTGATTCTTTGTCCTATTTTAAATCAGATAAATGGATCAAACAACCTTATCCCATTCAAAGTGCAAGTTGCAAATAGATTGCTATTATCCAATTTATTTAAATATTTATTGCTTCTTTCTCCTATTTTAAATCAGATAAACCCAACGCGGTTCCACCGCGGAAAACAAACTTTATTAAAAACTAAAAAAATAGATTTAAAAACAATGTATACATTTATATTTATTTTAATTTTTTTATTTAATTAATATTATTGACTAATCGAGTATCAACTCAATTGCATTTTTTTTAAAAATAATAATTTTCAAATGACTATTAATACATTATATTACAAATCGATGTTGTGAATCACGTATAAGCGAACAAGTAGAGGCGATCTGTACCAGGTGAATCAACTGCGAACATATCTAGACGAATTGTGTTCAGCGGCCACGTGCTGGCGTGTACGATTACTATCCATGACACAATAACAATCATGTCGTGACACCTGTCTAGACAGCATTTAAGGACACGTTCAATAAAAACACACAAATCTTTCGTAAGGAGGGCACCACAGCCACACCAAAAAACAACACCTAAAAACTTAGACCTATAACCATTATCAAGACCAATATTGGATCATCGTCTTCTATACTTGTTTATTTTACCGGTCAATAACATACTTGCTAGAATTTGTTCTATTTTATTTTTTCTCAAAATTCATTTTTAATTTGTAAATAAATAACTTGGAAGAACTTTCCCAGAATTTTCTTTCAACAATGACAAATAATTATCTATTAAATTTTAAAATATATCGTTTAATTACAAAATATGTACCTCAAAAGAAAAGACCAAGAGAGAGAATTGAATGGAGAGCCACCAAAGTCCACTTGTCACTAATCTGTAATTATCACCTTTTTAAAAGTGAATTAGTCTAAATATTATATAACATTTTAAAAAAATGTTTAAGTTTGCAGAATTAAAAAAAAAATAATCAAACTCGAACCATCCAAAAAGAAATAAAAAGGAAAGCAAACACATTTTGATTTTGACTGAGGTTTTGCATGAAACCGTCCACGTGCAGTCACCTGCAATCTCTCTCATTTCCTCTCTTGACTCTTTCTTTACTTAAACCTAAGAAGAAGAAAAAACATATACTTCATTCACTGCCATTTTCAATCCACTTCAGTTCTCTCCAGACCATTATAATTCATAATCCTCACCCAGAAAAGGAAAAAAAGTAGTTTTTATAAGCTAAGATATTCATCGAATCCCAAGAGAAAACCATGAATCACGGTGTCTCTGTCCCTTCTTCTTTCATCTCAATTTTCTCGCTCTCTCTCTGCTTGAATCTCTATTTAGTGTTTATTAATCCGTTTTTGTTTTCTGAATCGTTTTTAGCTCTGTTTTTAGTGCCTTTGGAATATACCCTTTTAGAGTTGGTATCTAGTGTGTGAAAAGTATAGTATATTTTAAGTAAAAAGCAAAATTCCTTAGCTTTTTATCCTCTAGAGTCTAGACTTGATTTAGACTGTATTTTAGCTGAACTGGGTATTAGAGATTGTGGCATTTGATCAAAACTCATTGCAGAAAGATCTAAATTCACTGAATGTAGTTGGAATTGTAACTGAAGACCCTCAAATTGCTGATGCGGTGGCAGTTACCAAACCATCCGGGGAGCCCGGGGCCGGGACTCATGGTTCCATGCCTGTTCTTTATCCAGAAATGGTGACTGATGCCAGTTTTGTAAGTTTAGGGTATGCGAATGCAGTACCACCGGCACCTGGTGTCCCTGCATGGAGGCCTCACATGCCTGTGCCGGTGCTGGTGCCCGTTGGCGGGTTTGGTTATAACCCAAATTCGAGCAATATGGTGGTTGGTAATGCCTTGGATCAGGTAAGTAATGATGTGGTAGCTGTACATGGTTATAGTCCTAGTTTGGGCAATAGGAATAGTGGGAATGGAAGTGATCAGGTGAGTAATGATAGGGTGCCTATAGGCTTTGCACATAGTTTCAATGTGGGAAACAGGGGCAGTGGTAATGTGAGTGATCAGTCGAGTAATGAGCTTAAACCGAATTTAGGTCTCGGAAGTAATGGCGATGGTGCCGATCAGGTTAGTGATGAGGGTGGGGATGATTCTGTGTCAAGGAAAAAGGTTAAGTTGTTATGTAGTTTTGGGGGGAAGATATTGCCTAGACCGGGTGATGGGATGTTGAGATATGCAGGGGGGCAGACAAGGATTATTAGTGTTAGGAGAGATGTGAGCTTTGATGAGTTTATGCGAAAAATGGTGGATGCTTATGACCAATCTGTGGTTATAAAGTACCAGCTTCCTGATGAGGACCTTGATGCATTGGTTTCCATTTCGTGCTCGGATGATCTCGATAATATGATGGATGAGTATGAGAAAGTGGTTGAAAGGTCTTTAGATGGGTCTGCTAAATTAAGGGTGTTTTTGTTTTCGGCTTCGGAACTTGATCCTTCCGGTATGGTTCAGTTTGGGGATTTGCATGACAATGTGCAGAAATATGTTGAGGCAGTTAATGGGATTGTGGATGGAGCTGCCAGTGGCATAACGAGGAAGGTGAGCATAGCAAGTGCGGGTTCGACACAGAACTCTGATATTAGTGGGATCGAGGCTGTTGATAGCACTAATGCTGGTCAAGGGGATGTTTGTGTGCCTCCATCAACAAACATGTTGTCACCTAGTGGGAATTCAGCTACTTCACATGATCGTAAACTCGCTGTTCATGCAGATGTTTCTGGTGTTCAGTTAGGAAGTCCTGTGGCTAAGTCTGGTCCTCCTCAAACATTGTTGTCTCAACTTGAGGTTGAGTCAGGGCAGACGGTGCCCCTTACTTCGACAACACAGCAAATGGGATATGATTTGCATCAACACTATGCATCTGTGTATATTGATCCTCGCCATGAAGTTACGAACCGTACCGTGCATCTCGCTCCTCAAATAGGGTTCTTGAACCCTGAGTTGATGGGAAATAATGGTTCTGTATTCAGCCAACAGGAGCTTCGTGATAATGCTGTCCCTAATCAGTACATTTCTGCTTTTAATATGACTATGCCTATGACTCCCTTCAACTCCCAAGTTGATATTGGATCAACAATGGTTCAGCCACTGATGCAGCACCAACAAACTCCATTGGAGCATTACCCTTATGAAAATGCATTTGGAACAAGGGTAATTCAGCATCCTGTTGATCTGAGCCACAGTGTTTATCAGACCCAAATTCCATCAGCAATGGTTGCAGGAGGATATAATTTCCATCATATTCCTCAAACTGAGAATGTCGTCTTCTCCGATGGGTCACTGCGTATGAATGAAGTATCTACTCTTGAGAACATACCAAGGGTAGAGGACTGCTTTATGTGTCAGAAGGCATTGCCTCATGCACATTTTGATCCTTCGGCACCGGACCAAAGAGATGGTGGTGTAACACCTTTGGTAAATACAGATTCTATTTATCATAGTCTGCATCCTGAAGACTCAATCGGAATTTCATCGGTAAACAAAGTTGTGGTGACTGGAAGCAGCGGCATTGCCGAGCAACAAGCTGGGATTCGACATATTGGTTATGTTGATAATCAGGTTGGAGGACTTCAGTATCTTGATGCACAAAATGAACATGAAAGAAATATTTTGCCAAGAATAGATAATTCTAATCGTTGTAGGATTCCAGCAAGCCAAGCTTTGATGGATTTGGCAGGTGAGTTGCAAACACCATATGTTTTGCCGTCTCAATACCAGTTTCGAAAGGAGGTTCCAAATGCTGGGGAAGTTGGCGTTCAAGCTTCGGAACAGCCAGCGCATGAAGTGTCAAATGTTTCGGCTGTCCCTAAAGAAGATTGCATAGACCCTAACCATCTGATCCAAATTGATGGGATGGCAGAGACTCTACAGATGAAAAATGAGCAGACTAGTTTACCTGTTGATAAAACCAGAAAAGAAGATATTTTGGATGAAACATCTCCACAGATAGTTGGAAAAGAGGTGCTTTTGGATAATATCTTTAGCCAGCCAATAGACTCCGATGAGGTGGCAACTTTGGGTAATCCGGTAAAACATGCATATCCACCAGTTGAATCTCAAACCTTGGATTTTGTTGAAGTTCGATATAGGAACCCTCCGTTTTCTGGTGTTGATTCGGCACATACATTGGGATTGGATGATGTTTCTTGGGGGGAACAGAAGATTGCACAAAGCAACACCGAAGCTGCTCCATCGAATGCTAACAGCCAAGCTTACTTTTCACCATCCAATAGAGGTGGAGATGTTTCGGATTCCTCAAACTCACTTTTTAGCAATCAAGATCCTTGGACTTTACATCAGGATACTTACTTTCCTCCTCCTAGACCTAGAAAAATTCAAACAAAGAGAGAAGGATTAGCTACCGGAGACCCTTTCGGAGAGAACCAGTCAGTAATTGGTGGGGAGTCAAATATCGAATCAGCAGATGAAGTTCACCAGCCTTTAAGTCCTTTAAACAAGAATTTGAGTTCAGACCACAAACAGTCTACAAAAGGTGAGATATTTGAGTTTTGGTTTGCTATATAATGTTGGCATTTATCATTTCATGTTTGGACTAAATGTTTATCATCGTCGCATTCACTGCAAATGGCTCCGCGGAGGATCTCGTCAAGAAAGAACTACAAGCTGTTGCTGAGGGCGTAGCTGCATCTGTTTTCCAGCCTTCTTCGAGTTCCAATCCCAATATATCGACAGAGATCAATGCATCTGGTTATGAAGGAAATCAATACACTGATGTTTTACCTAGTGACATTAAAATGCAACATAAAGCTAAATTTGAGGTGTGGAATATAAGATCTCTTTGTTCTCCATCTGTATGCTCATTGTCCTCTGTTATTTGTGGCTGCCCTCTTTCAATGCATTTATCGAGCTGTGTTTCATACTATTTTTCTTCACTTAGGAAATCAAGACAAAACAGCCACATAGAACAAATTTTGGTTTTCAAATTTCTGATGGCATCGGCCGCTTGCAGGTTGAGCTTTAAGTACTGTTTTTATGTTTTGTTTGTGCTTCTACAATTAACTTCTGTTGGCCATTAATTTAGCTATACATTCATTGTACAGATTATAAAAGACATTGACCTTGAAGAGCTGTGGGAGATTGGTTCTGGCACCTTTGGTACTGTTTATCATGGGAAGTGGCGGGGTACCGATGTTGCAATTAAACGAATCAATGATAGATGTTTTGCCGGAAAACCTTCCGAACAAGAACGCATGGTATTGCTCTTTCTTTTCTCTTTGCAAGCTCCTAATATTTTTCAAATTAGTTCCATTTTTTGTAATTTCACACGCTAACGATTGCACTGCGGCAAATGCTCATGATTAGATTGATGATTTTTGGAGTGAAGCAATTAAGCTTGCTGATTTGCATCATCCAAACGTTGTGGCTTTCTACGGTGTTGTGCTTGATGGTCCTGGTGGTTCTGTAGCAACGGTGACGGAATATATGGTTAACGGTTCGTTACGAAATGCTTTACAGAAGACTGAGAGGTACTCCCAGTTTTGTTTGCTATTCTAAATAACAACCTTCCCTATACTCGTGTTTCGGCTATACATTTATGTTGCTGTAAATAACCATGGGACAACTTGCTGTTGTCAGGAATCTTGATAAGCGTATGCGACTTTTGGTCGCCATGGATGTGGCCTTTGGAATGGAGTATTTGCATGGAAAAAATATAGTGCACTTTGATTTGAAGAGTGATAATTTTCTTGTCGATCTTCGAGACCCTCACCGTCCTATATGCAAGGTAGTACTTGGTTTTTGCATAAGTTCGTAAATTATGTTCGGTTTTGGCTCAAGATCAACAGTCATTAATATCATGGGAATAGAGCAAGGTCTTGCTTCATGCATATAATTATTTAAATAAAGCAACGTTTGCTCTTTTACATGATTGAAAAATGTTGTTAGTCCTTTGATTAACGGTTGACAGCAGGAGCAAGCTAAGTCTCTGTCAACTAATGGGTGATTACATATTACACCCTCTAAGGAATTGCTGCCATAGATTGATTATCTTATTTCGATTCATTCGAAACTCATTCAATCGGTTTAGTTCTCATCCTTAGTTTTTGTTACCAGGTTGGTGATTTGGGCCTATCTAAGGTGAAATGTCAAACTCTGATATCAGGTGGCGTGCGCGGAACACTTCCATGGATGGCACCGGAACTTCTGAACGGCAGCAGCAGTCTTGTCTCAGAAAAGGTTTGCCATTGCCACATACTCTAGTGCCCTCTAATGAAACTGCTTTTTATCGTCCCCCTACATATAGTTAATTGCAAAAAAAATTTTCTGTATCTTCTCTGATATAGGTCGATGTATTCTCGTTCGGTATCGTGATGTGGGAGCTTCTCACAAGAGAAGAACCATATGCAGACCTACACTATGGTGCTATCATTGGTAAATTGACTTATTTATAAATGTAATAATGAATTCCATTCTTTGTGCTTATATGGATCACAGTTTATCTCCATCGATCATTCGCCTCGAATCCTTTCAGGTGGTATGGTGAGTAATACACTCCGCCCACCGGTCCCGGAATCATGTGATCTGGGTTGGAGATCATTGATGGAGAGATGCTGGTCAGCAGAGTCATCAGAGAGACCAAACTTCACCGAGATCGTGAACGAGTTACGGTCGATGGCCACGAAAATTCCACCTAAAGGACAGAACCCACAGTAAAGTTGACAACCCTATGTCTGAACATGGATATGATCTATCTTCTGTGTATTGTTGACATCTCCTCTTTCCTTTGCTTGGTCGTAGTATGTGCTTGGCATGAAATGTATACAGGGAACTGACTTTTTTTTTCTCTTTCTATATATATAAAGAAAAAAATATTTATTAAAAAAATTTAGAAGTCAAGGCAGACCACCATAGAGCAGTTTCACATAATTAGTTTTGATGGACTCATGGTATACGATTTTTTATATTATTAGTACAAATTAAACACTTTATGAATAAGATAATGGAATATTATTAGGGGTGGAAATTAGGTGGGGCGAAGATGGTTTTGCATTTTTTACTCCGTCTTTAACACTTGCGGTTATAGTTTTGGAAAATTCCTATTAAATACTTCGAGTATTTTTTTGTCATCATACATTCTCGTGCGAATTCTCGCGATTTTTAGGAAAATCCTATCCCAAAAAGTTAAACAAAATTATTATTTTACTAATCAAAATAAATGTTCAATTTAGTTTAAAATATAAAATTTGGATACTTCGATTGAAAAGAATTACAAGATGATGAAAATTGAAAGAGTGTGTTGGGGAATATTTAGACGAAAGTTTTAGCTTATATCTAAAAATTAAGGTAGAAACATGTTGAGAAACTAGGTTTGAGAGAAAGTTAAATGATAATTATATAGTTAGGTTTTTTATTAAGATATATATTAGGACTATATAGATAAATAAGTATATATATATTTAAAAATTGTAAAATATTGCTGATCCTTGCGAATATATTTTAAGATTCCCAAGGTTATTTATACAGCTACCTTCCCGGTTCAGATATAGCAATCTCTGTCACCATCCTCATTTGAATTTCGGTGATAAAATTTCTTCCATCCTCGTCACCGTGGGTAAAGATTTCGGTTATAGCTCATCTCCATCGGTTCAAATCCTCACGATTTTCGAATATTCTCCGCTCAATTTTCACCCTTAAATATTATTAAAAAAATTTGAAATCAAATTTAGTGCACTTTATTTTTAGTGATGGTTATGGAACATCAATGATGCATAAAGTTATATATTGTCTATACTCTTCTCATAATTAGTATAAATGAAAAAAAATATTATGTTTAACTTAGGTGATGTTTGATAAATTGAAAAATTAAGGGTTGGATTTACGCCATATAAAATTATTTGGTATTTTAATACTAAAAATAAAGGTTATATAATTATATTATTGGAGAAATAACTCTTTTTTTTAAAAAAAATTCTCTATATTATTTTGCATAGTTTTAATTAACAACTAAATATAATGATTTCAATATTTCTTTTTTTTATAAAGATAAAAATATAATTTAATTCAAATATAAGTTGTTTGATGACTTATTGAAAAAATTCAATAGTTTTGGTCATTTAAAATATTAAAACTATCTACTAAATTTTTTTCAATGAAAAAGTGTGAAAAATATTAAACAGATAAAAACCTACTTATCCCTTGATGTAAAATATTTTCAACACTTTTTATTTTATTTTTATTTCTTTTAACTATATTATTCTTTAAATTTTATATTTATTGAACGGTCTAATTATATGTGATATTTAATTTTAAAATGATAAATATGTTTATAATTTAAATTCATCATTTAATTTTTTAACACTCGATTTGATTTTTTAAGTTCATCAAACAAACTTAAGAAAAAAATAAACATAATAAGCACATTTTTTTTCTTTCTTAAGATAAAACGATCATGCCACTGCTAGTAGTACTAACTTTTTTTTAAAATTTTACGAGTGTGTTATTTTTAGAGATAACAATGAAACAATATAAATTAAATTTTTAGTTGACTCGACCCGATCTGAAAAATAAAAGTTTTTATCTAATTTCTCCTTATAATGGCGGTGTCCCATCCGTTCTAAAATTAGAGATGAATAAATTAAGAGACTTAATTAACTTTTTTTAAGTTCAAATTAAAGTCTTTATTTAATCTAGTGTAATAAATTCAGAGACTTAATTAACTTTTTTTTTTTAGTTTAAGGACCAAATAAAAAATTAGGAGAAAGAGGAGGAAGGAAAATAATGAGAGGAAAAAAAAATCAGAGATTTATTTATCTGTGCTTTGACCGCACCCTCTTCGTTGCTCCTTCCATCCACACTTCTCCACTCACTTTAAGATACCGCGTAGCACTGAGCCGCCATTGTCCCAATCCTATTCCCCGTGCTTCTTCTCTTCATCTTCCACAAATTCTCCATATAATACCCTTCTTTCATCCCTTCGCCAATCCAGAAACCATAACCCTTTCCTTTTGGTTTCAGTTTCCCATGGCAAACTCTCAAGAGAAACCGATCTTCATGCAAGCAGAAGCCGATGTCGACCGTGTTGAATACGAAGACGAAGTTTGGGGGTCAAGGGCGTGGTTGTTTTAATCTCTTCTGCTACAAATGGCAACGGTTCAACGACGTCGATGAATCCAATGCGTTATTGCACCAGAGAGGCGAAGAACACAGGGAGACGTGGTGGAAAAGCAAACTGAATAGCCTGAAACAAGTCTCGGAGAAAATAGCAGGGCCGAAGTGGAAGAATTTTATAAGGAAGATGAGTGGATATTGCAATAAGCGGAAGTGTCGAAAGAACAAGTTTCAGTATGATGCTGATAGCTATGCTCTCAACTTCGATGATGGTGCTGATGATGGCGGAGATGATTTGCTTCGGAATTTCTCTTCCAGGTTTGCTGCTCCCTTTGAAGACGATCGACAACCAGCCCGGTCAGGGATGTAAATGTAATCGATCATACAATTCGACATATCCGCATTTCATTTTATACATATTCTTTTAGAATCCATGTTTAGAGTACAGTAATATTCTTTTGTTCCTTGCAATCCTTGTGCCTGATTGACGCAAATTTGATTTCAAGGAATGGTTATATAAACGTCAATATATTGGTAAATATCTGAACTTCATTTAGCTATACCTATCTTTCATCTATGGCAAACTTGATATCAGTAGCCAAAAGCTCGGCGGTCACAGTGCTGAAACTCCGCTTCAGTCGACCGGATTTACGATTTTGTTTGCAGAAGACGTGTCATGAGTTAAAAGGTAACCTGTATGCAAGTAGGTTAAGAATTCAAGTTCCATCATGTTTTTGTACATATCTGATTCCTCCCTCCACTTCTAAGAGAAATGGCTAGAGAATCTTTGCCAGGTTTCATCATATTCATAAACAGTTAACAAACAAATTAAAATACTTTGAAATGTTAAGCTAAACATTTAATCAAGTTGATTCGTACAATCATAAATGTATTGTTTATTAAGCTTGAGCTCAAATGTAGTATCTGAAACTCTTGTCCTCTAATCCAGACCGGAGCTTTTCTCGTATTGAAATAAAGAAAAAAAAGAGAACTTTGAACTGCTGCAATGCTGTTCCTCTTGTTTCATGCACAGATGAACTTATACATGCAGATGAAGGGAGGCTAAAATATAAATGAAATGATGTGTGTATATATTAAGGAAGAGAAGGTGGTGACAATGAAGGCTTGGTAACTTGGAGTTCGCCACAGTCACTGATATAAACTGTTTTAAGAGGCCTGTTCCATAACGTGCGCCCTTTTTGTGCTCTTTCGTCTCCGAAGAATTCGGCCAAGTCATTTAGTTGCCGAATTCTTTCCGATGGTTTATATGTCGGGATGGAAGCGATCGCTGTCACAACATCCAACCCTGAAATATAAGTGGGAAAATAAAATAATAAACTTAATTATTTCTTAAAATCTAGACAATGTGCGCAGAAGCACGAACAACAAACTATAGATACATATGAGTTTTGATAAGCATGTTAGAAATGGTATGCATTTTGCTGGAAAAGTCGAACTGGGAAAGACACAAGTCCTTGGGATGTAATATATATGTATCAGATAAACACAAACAAGACATTTAATGTAAGAATCTAAACTTGTTTATTTCAGATAATAGAAGGAAATCTTGTAAGTCTACTCTGTCTCTAACAGTGTCAGCATGTCTTAAGATTATGAATAGGTTTTACTATAGCAGCTAGTTTCAAGATCTAATTAGAAATAACAGAGTATTCAAAGATTTGTGATAATTTGGAAATTTGTGAAGCGACATATGCAGCCATAGATGAGTTTGAAAGTTAGAACAATAGGAAAGGGCAGTTGAAGACAGATGGCATTCCTGCAACTAAGCTTAACAAATCCATATTAGGCACCAAAAGCCACAGCAAAGCAATACACAAACGCACTCTAGCCAATCTTGTTCAGACTCGGATGTGAATGTCAGGTATAAACGTGTATTCAATATAACTTACACTAATCTAATACACACGTCTGGATATATGTCGAACACGGGTATCCAAAATAAAGTAATCAAGGAAAATGAAGAGTAGGAGTAACATAGACCCTTGCACATTGATGGAGAGGTAAGACGTGGTTCAATCCCAATGCATTTCTATGTTCTTATGCTTGGTTCACCGAAAGCTTATAACATTGATGCCCCATTCGATAGGTAACTTCAATTATTCGGCAAAAGTTCAGAAATATGAGAGTTTGAAGCTTTGAGCTTTGTTCCATAAGGATAAGGATAAATGCAGAAGCACATGCAAACCAGCGTATAAACAAGTCATTAGAAATCAATATGGATCAAAGCAGCAAGACTTAAAATGTATAAGAATCTAGACTTATATTCAATAACTACGAGAAATCTTGTAGCTCTCCCCCGAAAGTGCAAGAACATGCATCTTAAGATTACTCAATTGATTTTACTATAGCGTCTAGCTTCAAGATCCTACGATACTCGAACTTTGGTGCATTCAACTTTTTCCAAGTTTTTTTTTTTATGTATTTGGAGGATGCCGGAAGGGTCATATTTCCATACTGTCCACATATGTATAGGAGCTGAGTATCAGACCCGAATACTTTAAGAAAATGAAGAGAGGAAACAACATTCTCATTTCTCAAGATCCAATTTAAAACAGAAAGCAGTTCTGTTGGAAGTCTAGGCACTTGAAAGATCTCGACTGTTCTTCCTATAATTAAAAAATTTATGAAGCAGACATCTGCTGGTGTTGGAAGATTTTAAAACTAGAACAAGCCTTGAAGGAGAGTAAAGACCAGGGCATTTACCAACAACTAGTTAATCTAGTGCGAGGAGTCATATATCTCTTAAGTAAGGTCCTCAAGGTTCGAATGCCGAGGTTGCAAATGGAGCAAATTGGGATGGGGGTCGCCTCTGCAGTTTCCAATCCGAACTAATCCAACAATTTATTGGGTTATAAAAAAAAACCAAACCAGGGCATTTGAAGACATGTTGACATGCAAACCTTAACACAATAAGTTGCAGTTTAGATTGCTGCCATAACATATAGAAACACATATCCTCGACTAAACATTTAACTTAATCTTAATTAGTAAAAAGTAGGGACCATAATTCACAGCAATGAACCCAAAGAACCCTTTGGTATTCATGTGGTTCAACATGGGGAGCAAAATCTGCTCAACTGAAGCAATTTTCAGCAATTATCAAAGAAAGAAGACTGCTCAAACGCATAAAAGTAGAGACCAAAACCTTACCTTCAAGCACAGTCCCAAAAACAATGTTGTTGTTATCCAACTGAGGGCAGGGGCCGGGCCCTGTAGTAATCAAGAACTCAACATTTCTATAATCAGAATCAAGCTTGACTTCATCATCATCATCGTTCTCCGATAAACAAAGCGAAACGACACCGGCCCTCGAATGCTTAAGCAAGAAGGCCTTTGAATCGACAGTCTCAGTGTTCCGAGGCAAGTCCAAGGAAGTGGGCAGATGGACTTCGCCGTACTCTCGACTCCGGCCTTGGCGCCCGGCTTGGAAGAACTGTCCGGGAAATATTTTGTGGACGAGGGTGTTTTTGTAGGAGGAAGAGGTGCACATGAGCTTGAAAGTGGAGACCGTTAGAGGAAGGAGGTTGCCATAGAGGCCGAGTACCAGGCGGCCTAGGGGAGTCGGGTCGGAGCATAGAGGGGTGCTGTCGACGGCGGTGGTGCTGCGGAAGTAGGTGGGGCAGAGGGAGAAGTCGAGGAAGACACGGTCGGTTATGGTGGTGTTTAGTGGCGGAGATAACGAGGATGAAGATAAGAGTGGGGTGGTGGAGAGGGTGGAGGAGAGAAGGAAAGAGCGGCGAGTGAGGGCGGTGGAGGAAGAGGAGAGGAAGGGCGGAGGAGGGATTGGTGATAGAGGCGAGGCCATGTGAGATGTGAAGACATGGCTGAGAGGAGAACGGCGGTTGGTTGTTAGGGGGAGAGGGGGGGCCTACATTAGTAGTCTTTTAGTGATTATAGTTTGATTTCGTCCCTATAGTTTTGTTTTTATCAATTTAGCCCCGAACTAATTCAATTGCATTAAAATTGTTCTTTGACAGATAAACATCAATCGTACGGTGATGGTATGGTGATCAACTATATTAATATGGCAATTCACAGGGAAAGATCACATGACAGAGGTTTTGACTGATTTTTTTTATCGAGTTTAAGGGCAACATTAATTTTCTAGTTAAGTAGGATGGTAAAATTAATTTTTTGAAAAAAAAAATATGAATTAAAAAAATATTAAAAATTTAAAATATTCAGATAACATAAAAAATATAAAAATTAATAAAATATTTAGATTCAAACATTTTTTAATAAGGAAACTATAAACTTTAAATGAATCTATTTAGAGACGAGCACAGGTCGGGTCGGGTTTATGGTCCACCAAAATCTGGCCCAAAAATAATTATCATAAACCCGAATTCGACCACATACTTTTAAAACCCGACCCGACCTAAAATTTATATACCTAAACCCGACCCAACCTATTAAAAAAATTCAATTTTAAAGACTTAATTGTAAAAATAATAATTTTAGGGGCTTAATTGTAAAAAATGATTTTAGAGACCAAATTATAAATAAAAAACCAATTTCAAGGACCCTAATTATAAAAATATAAATAAAGAGGGGGTATTATTACAAATATTCCTAAAAAATATAAGAGAAAATTTCACTATCAGTCCCGAGTCGAGTCGGGTCGAATTTTTCACTCTAAACCAGAATCCAACCCGACCCGACCTGAACACAAATTTTTAATAAAAAAATCCAACCCGAGGGCCGGGTCGGATAAAATGTCCATCTCTAAATCTATTGGGCGATCTTAGTGATAAAATATGTTTTTAAGTGATTTAAATTCGAAATTGTAAATTATAAGTGTGTATAAATTTATTTAAATTTGAAATTGAATTAAGATTTATCGTCGTTCAACATTGATCTTTTTGTTCACATCAAAGTATTGTTTTCCAACAAATAGACTAAAGACAAAAGTGTTTCTCTATGACAGTTTCAATTTCTCACAATAATTATGTTTAATCAAATTTGTCATGAGATTGATTTCGGATTAAACAAATTTTAATTTTAAACTCAACGAGTGATCTCAGTAGAAAAACAAATGATGATCATCCTACGTGATTTGAGTTCAATTACAATGTCTATAAAGTATGTGCATATCAAAGGGTTAAAAATATCTATAAACAGATAATATCTTGTAATCACATTTAGATTATTAAAAAACCAAAATTTAATTTTTTCCACCATTTTTTGTTTTAGTCAATTTACCTTTGAGTTAATTTTGGATTTAAATATTTTTGATATTAAATTATTTTAAATTTTGACTGTTTCGAGGGTGAGCTTTTATTTTCAAATTCAAATCATTCAAAATTTATTTTTTGGTTGAGTCATTTCAAAATGTAATAATTACATTCCTAAGTTATGTTCTATTAATTTAATGTAATTAAATTCTAAAAATTTAGAGTTTTAGGGTTTGGTGTGTGCATTTCAAAGGATTAAGAATATTTATGAACAAATACTACATTGTAATCACCTTTAGATTATTAAAGAAAAACAATTTTTATTTTTATTTTTTTCCACCATTTTTGGTTTAAGTCATTTTACATTTGAGTTAATTTTGGATTTAAATAATTTTGATATTAAATTATTTTAAATTTTGACCGTTTCGAGTTTAAGCTTTTCTTTTCAAATTCGAATCATTCAAGTTTTTTTTTTGGGTTGAGTCATTTCAAAATGTAATAATTACATTCCTAAAAAGTTGTATTCCATTAATTTAATGTAATTAAATTCTAAGGATTTAAGGTTTAGTATTTAAAGTTTAGAGTTTAGGATTTTATACCTTAGGTTTTAGGGAGTTATGCTTTAATGTTTAGGGTTTATATTTTTAGAGTTTGGAGATTTAGGGTTTATGATTTTATATTTAGGTGTTAGAGATTTAGGGTTTATTGATTTAGGTTTAGAGATTAGAGATTATGGTTTTGGTTTAGGTTTATGAACTTATGATTTTAGGGTTTATGTTTTTAATGTTTATGATTTAGGTTTGAGGGTTTTAAGTTTTAGGGTTTAAAGTTTAGGGCTTAGGGATATAAATTATAATTAATTACATATATTAGATTCTATTAAATTAATAGGACACAACTTTTTATGAAAGTAGTTATTACATTTATTAGATTCTATTAAAATAAATAAATAAACGTTAATTATAAAAATTTTATTAGTCTTATTGACCGCCTAAGGACTATCTATAGCAGAACCCTTTAAATTTAACTAACTAATAAGTGCTTAATTAACTCGGAAGATATTCCATAAGCACTCTATTGTTTTTTACTTTTTTTTAGAACAATTATCATTTACAACGAGGTTTAGCTCTGTAATAATTTACATGAAGTGTTGCTACGGCCTAACCTGTTTTTATTTTCTAAACTTAACAAAGACAACGACTGTTTCGTAGGGAATGATATATTGGTTGTCCTGGAACTTCAAGTAGATGAGATGAGCAACCCACTTTGAGCTTGTGCATTGCACATTCACAGTCCCGGTGCTACGGCCTCGGCCTCGGCCTCCGTTTGATCAAACTGTCTTGCATCGATATGCTTCCTTCTAAAACGCAACGGGTCATCATCTCAGCTGCCACAGTGCCCATTTCACTATCCTCTCTCTTCCTTTCTTCTAAACCAGACTATTATCTTTGTACAAGTGAGGAGAAGTTTGAAGTTTGTGTTTCAAGGGTTTTGACCTTATGTCCATTCATTTCTATTGCTCATTTTTTGTAGTGTTATTACGACAAACTGAAGCTCATTTTTTTTGTTGAATTAGTGGTCGATCATATCTAAGCAACAAAGAAATCTATTGTCTTGGGGTTTAGCGAATTGTCCTTACTACGAAGAATCGATACAAAAAAACTAAGTTTACTTGCGTTGTTCTATTGCATGTTTCAATAGCAGTTAGATTTTAGTTATTAAAACAAAGTCATTGTCACTTTATGAATTATTAGACTAATCCAGTCGAGTCGGATAAGATCACAAAAATCATGGAATTCTTTCATCAGTTATTTAACCTAGTATGGTGTGTAGGTCTAAGAAGGAAGGTGGATTGAGCTTGCGAGAGATCGGAACGGGGAATAAAGCTAGTGTAATCCAACATAATCAGGGGCGGATGCACACTGGTGCATGGTAGGACCTACCATTAAAAAATAGGATAAATTATTTTGGTAATCGCTAAATTTTTAGGATATTTTCCTTTCAGTCATTGAAATCGAAATTTTTTTAGTATAATCACTAAACTTTTATTTTAAATTCATATAATCACTATTGTAGTGCTCTTAACCATGTTGAAATGTTGATATGGCACGTCAAAAACTTATTTTCAAAAGAAATTTTAATTTTTCAAAGTTACAACTTTTTCTAAGGCTATAATTTTGATTAACGAAATGGTCGTCGATCAATCCCAACGGTTGGAAAGATTCGTTTTGCCAAAAGTTTAATATAGTTTAGTTTCAAGTTGATCTAATGGTTAACATTGATGAATCAAAACTAAAAATCTCAATTTGAATATTTGAAACCTAAAACAATTTTGATTTTATAATCTTTTTGAAAAAATCCTAAAACTCCAAATCAGGTTTGAATATAAAACTTATACTTGCTTGCACAATAATTGCCACTATCAATACTTAATTTCACTAGAGTAAGTTTTTTACTCTCTAAAACTCAATTGCATGGGTGTAATATAGTTCTAATTTCTCAAATATATTTACACAGATTAATTCTTCAATGTCAATATGTCTCTGATTATAAATCATGTTTATTTGCACAACAATTATCACTTATTAATACATTATTACAACGGTGTAAATTGATTTTAAATTATTACACTAATCAGTAAACCACCAAATTTAAATTTTTAGATTCATCCTTGCCAACGTATATAGACTTTAGTATCTCGATCGAAGTCCATTTGAATCAGGTGAATTGAAGAGTATATTTTAAAAGGAAGAAGATTTATGGATATTCCTAAACTTTCCAACTATAGTTGATTTTGGAAGAAATTCTTGAGATTACAAATAAAAGCAATTCAGTTTATTGACTCCGTCACATGAGGAGCTGAAGGGGACCTTAGTTCTGCCCAACAATTTAATTTTTTTTAATAATTTTTTTTCTAAAAATTTTAATTTAATCTCTTCAAAAAAAATTAAAAATTTATATTTAATTTTAAGAGTTTTTAAAAATATTTTTAAATAAATCTTCTAAAATCTTATAATTTTTTTGGTCTAATAACAATTTAAGTCCTTATAAATTTAAATATTAAATAAATTAAGCGTTGTCACTCAATTTTGAGTTTAAATACTTAATAAACCCTTATATTTTAAGTTTAATAATTCGGTCCCTTATGATATTCGATCTTGGCTTCATCCCTGCCTTTATCAATTGCATAGACCTATAGGTGATTGGAATCAAGAGCTTTAATGCACTATGATCAAGTTCAAAGATAAAGCTTTTATTTCTGCTTTGCTGTAGATTGCTTGTATTTACTCGAAATGAAAGGAGAGGAATAACAAGATATTTAGAGGAGAAATATTAAGCGAAGTTGTTTTGCTTTCACGAATTAAGAAAGATATTTGGTTGAAATTCTCTAGTACTTCAATAAACAAAAATAGGGTAAATATTAACTTTGTACAGATTGGGGAGTAGTATAGATTTTTTGATGTAACTTATTTATATTTATGGTAAAAAAAATTTAACAACTCTTAAATCTAATGCTACCCAAAGGGAAGGGGAATGAGGACTCTAGGAAAGGGAGGGGTGCTCTTAGTGAGTCTAGAATCTATTACCTAAGGGAATATGAGGGAACAAAGATGAGCAACTTGACTAATCGACCAAATATGCTTACTAATATTTATAGTAAAAGCGGACCAAGACAAAAAGGAAGACATATTCCAACATGGTCCAATAAGTTCCCAATCGAATTTCTTGCAACAACAATATCAATGTTGGACAACAATGTTCCTTCTGTAGTATTCAACGTAGGATTCAAGATATTTTCTTTCGTCGATTAATGTCACACTGAACCTCTTCGTATTTCTATATATATTCTCACATGAGAAGTAAACTCACAGCAAAAGCCTTTGGAAATAATTATACTTCACAGTTCACACACTAACATTTTAACTTCTCCACACTTACACGGAAGGATTCCTTCAGGCGTTATGAATAAACGCAATCTTCAGCATAACACCGCGATTTCGACTTACGTAGAGATGAGAGGGTTGATCTCAATCTCCGATCATCGAAACGGCGGTGCAATTCTTTGCCCCAAGCCTCGGCGAATTAGGGTCTTGACATTGAATTTAAGATTGCATAAGTCATCAATCCGAGGTAAGCGATTCGAAAGCTGGTGCCGAGCTTCTTGACATCATACTTGACAAGGAGGGCCTAGAGACAGAACAAGAACAATCTATAGCATCATCACCTTCGTTCTTTCGTGGATCGCCTCCGAGCAGGGCTGCGAATCCACTTGTGCAAGATGCTCGGTTCAGCGACGGGAGGCTTGCACAAGCGCTTTCGACATTGCGAATTCCATCTCCATCGTCATCATTTGCACGTAAAGCAGGGTGTATTAGGATGAAGTTTGGCCTTAAACCGGCAGCAGTCAGAGTTGAAGGATTTGATTGCCTTAGCAGTTAGCAGGAATCGCCAAAATTCCAGACACCCTGCTATGGCTTAGAAATTAAATTAAATTGTATTTAGTAGTGTAAATACAGTTTACATTTTACAACGGTTTAAGTTAGTCCGTAAATTTTTAGCAAAAGAATTACTAATGGTATTATGAACAAAAATCCTCTACTCTTTTGAGTGCTTTTTTCATGCCCAGCGTTAAAAAAAATTAAATTTTAAGCCTAATCCGAAATTTTAAATCTTAAAACGTAAAAATATTCCATATACCCAATTCCATACACCCTAATCCTAAACTCTAACCTTAAACCATAAATCCTAAACCCTAAATTTAATTTTAGTCTACCCCTTTTGTCTTCCTCGTTCAAGACATTATATATATAAAAGGTAGAATTCTCTTACATGTAGAAAATTTATTTATTTTTTCTGAACCATTAGAGGAGGATAATTGGATGACTGAAATTAATAGTAAAAAAAATTAAGAGAAAGGAAATCACAACCATCATCAATTTACTTTAATTGAACCCAAAAAATGTACACCTTTTTAAAAGGGTAAAACTTTGATACACAGGCTGTGTAAAATTTTACACAGGCATGTGCATTTACACTATAAAAATCCAAATCCTAAATTTCTAACCCTAAAAAACTAAACCCCACACTCTAAACCCTAACCTTAAATTCTAAACACTACAACCTAAACCCCTAAACCTTAAACTCTAAACTAAAATCCTAACCCCTAAAACTAAAAGGCACGTGTAAACTAAAGTTTATACGGCATGTGTATCAAAGTTTTTTTCTTTTTAAAAACTAAAATTATACTCCAAAATACAACAAATAACTTAAAATATTATTTTTAAAAAATAAAAATAATCACGTCGATTTTTTCCTCCCAATCAAAATAATTTTATTAAAAATAAAAAATCACTGAAATGTGGATTACACTGCAAGACGATATTGAAAATTAATAGATCGAAGATTAAAATAACACCCCAAAACAAAACTGATCATAACACTTAAAACAAAGCAACCACCTCAAACAATTAAACATTCATATAACCCAAGGGTTCTAACAAACTTGACACAGAAAAACGTCAATATGTTAAAACGAGCGGGCTTTTAACCTCCTAACCAACTCAACAAACTTCATTACCACTTTTCGATTACAGATACCAGACTCAACTCCTTTTTTTCATGCTTTATCCACAAGCTTCAACGTCCATAAGCTTCAATATTATTTAAATTCTAAAAATTTAACCTTAAAACCATAAATCATAAACTATAAACCTTAACTTTTAAATTTTATAGCCTAAACTATGACCTTAAATTTTAAATTCTAAACCTGCAACCTAAATCCTAAATTAAACCCTTAAACCCTAAATTTAAAAAAATTGTATAAACTAATTTACACAAAATTTTGTATCAGAATTTTTTTCTCTTTTTAAAAACTAAACTATAATTTTTTTGACACGTTAACAAAAACAACTTTATTAATAAACAAAGGTAGAATGATAACATAACTTAATTTTTAAAATATTCAAAAAATAATTAAAAAATAGTAATTCTAAAAAGAAAAGATAAGCCATGCATCAGTTAGATCAGACACTTCCCTCTTTGCACCAAAGAAAATTTCTACGGTCCATTATAGGAAGGGTCCCTTGGGAGTTGTCAAAACACGAACTAGATAAAATCCCCAAAATCGGCAACCATCTTTCACGCATATTCTCAAAAGTAACGACCTGCTACAGATTACATCGACAAACAGCCCAAAAGAGGATCAAATTCTACGTGACGATCGACAAACACGAATAAAAAAACGCCGTGAGGGTCACCGTACGAACACCAAATCCTGCAAAAATAACCATAGAAATGTGTCATAAGGTAGAGACGTGCTACAAAAGTAGAAAAACGTGTCACATAAACATAGGAAAGTGCAACAAGATGTACGAAGAAAAAAAATAAAATTAAATAAAAAAAATAAAAAATATGAATCACATGCTGTCGACAACCGGTATAAAAACTGATATTTTCGCCGATTAGACTAAAAAAAACGAAGACCAAGTATGCGGCTGCTAATGTTTGATGCGGTTAGAACTAAACCATAGTTGTCGTTGGCAGTTTGGCACTTGTTAGCTATAAGCCCATAACCATAACTGCTATAATTAAATTATACCATTTGGTATCTAATTATATTTGATTAGCATTATTTTTGCCTTTTCAATTGCCTTCAAACTTGTTGCAGGGTCATGGTATAGGGTATAGCAAATATGTGGAGTATTATTTAATAGATCATATAAAATATGAAGTTTTGGAAGAAATGAGGGGAAATGGTAATTTCATTTTTTCCCCATAACCATGGAGGTTTTCATTACAGCCTGCTTACAAAGAACAATGAATCTAATAGCAATTACAGAGATGTACATCTCAAAGAATCAAGATCTAATCCCTCTAAATAATTTCAATTCCTTAAGAAATGAATATAATTAGACCAAATAGAAAAGAATCGAGAAGGTAATCCAAAAATGAAACAATAAGCTCCCCTCCATATCTCCAAACCCCATTCGTTTTACATGGCTACAATATCCTTCAAAACCCTGATTTAATTCTCACCATCTATGAACGAAACCCCCGTCGTTGCCTTCGATTCCGTGCTCTTAATCGAAGTGCCAACGACGGGATAAGATCGAGAAGAGAACTGTGGATTCACCATCGATAAGGAACAATCAATATTCCTCCATGTCTTCTTCTTGGAAAAAGACAAGTTCCTTGCACGAGAACAACCCGGGGAGCAAGTACCCTTTAAGTTGTGCAATGCACAGCTGCAGTTCTTATGATACGGCCTCCGCTCGGCCTCGAACTCTTGCATCACTAGGCTTCCTGCGAGGACAGAGCGGAGCACCATCTCGGCTGTTGCTCCTGCGGCCATTTTCTCTCCTCTGCTCTCTTTGTTCCTCTACTCTTTATGTATATATATATATATATAAATAGGGTTTCTTTTGGAATAGAGGAATGGAATGACAATGACTTGGTTTTTGGGAACCTTTTATTGCATGAATTAGGGTAATCTTTGTTTTGTTTTTGTTATTGGTTTTGCCGTTCCCTTTTGACCAATGGAAATGAGATGAAAACGAATGGTAGTTTAACGGTTTTGTTGTTTATGTTGGTGAGACAATCGACCATTCTTATGCCTGCAACAAAGCATAATCCAATTTTCAAGTCTTTATATGTATTTGGAAGCTGGCAAACTGTTCTAACATGATAAACTGCATGTTCAACATGCAAGGATACGGTCAGAAAAACAAAATCAAGACACTGTTGCGTTGGACACGTTTAGATAGACGATCAAGATTGTTTGCGTGTTCTGGTTTGTAAATAAGATCAACGATGAGTAATTTTATGTTAACATGATGTATGTATGTATGTGCTTTGATCCATTGATTGTCTACTACAACTGCAAATGTCTAAAGAATGGTTCCATGCATTGTGCAACATAGGTTAGCTTATATATGTGTATGTCTTTTGTTGGCAGGTAAAGTTCAACAAAATTCTTTAACTCTTTTTTTTCTTCTGTCCTTTTTTTGTGTCATTTTCTGTCTTACATTAAAAAATTATGTTTAGGGTTAAAGATTATGATTAAGATTAAGGGATTTGAGTTAGACTAAAGATTAAGGTTAAGATTTAAAGTTTAGACCCCTCTATCTATTTCTCTTTTTCTTTTCCATTATTTAATGTAGTTATAAAAAGAAAATTTATTTCAATTTGAATTTTTAGAATCGATATTATTCAAAAAAGATAATCATAAAACATAAACTATAGAAATAAAAGATTAAAAAATATGTGTGAAAACATAAAATAACATTATTATTAATAAGTAATTATTTGATGCACTGTCAACGGATTATTTTTTCATAAATAAATTTTTAAAGTTATTATACATCTCTTTTAATGGTCTTAAATCATAACCTCTAAACTCTAAAAACCAGATGTTCATGGAAAATAACAAGAGTACATGAAATATTTTCCCATAATAAATACTATATCCAGATTTTAGACTATTCAAGCAACAATTAAAATGAAAAATGGCCAATTTTGATTTAGTCCCTCATATTTATTTTCTTTTACAAACAAAGGAATCTATAAAGTTATCAATATGAAAAATGGCATCAAGTAAGGATCACTTGAAAGTGAAACAGTTTGGTTTTCCAATGAAACACAGACTTTAGACGAGTTATTCATACTGCTAAAGATGGCATTGGATCAACACTGACGGGTCGGCACCGGTGCAGCCAGGGTGATTGGCTGATAGGGGCTCTGAGAGATAGACTTGCGATTGCTAAACATATGAATACAAATAAATTTATAGTTGAAACTGATGTTCTGGTTTTGATTAGTCTTGTTCATTATCAATTCTATCCTCTATACTCATTTCGAACAACGCATTCCAGGAAGGAAATCGATGTGCCGATGCTCCGGCTAGACTCGGAACTAGTGTTGTCATTATGAGCAAGGTGAACACTACTGGTTTTTGTAATTATTGTGTTATGAGCGAGTTGCTTGGGTTTTGAAATTTGATGTACCGTAACATTATGAGCACACACAAAAACAAAAAAATTTCCGAGAAAACTGATCAAAAGGATCTTCTTTAACTCACCATGTGATCAATAGGTTTATTGTATAAAACAGAAGAAATTAAAAACATGATCACAAGGCCAAAGTGTATTCATTCCTTTGTTATTTGCCTTGTGATCATCTTCTTCCTCTTATTCTTTATACGGTTTCAATCGCAGCTTTCCAACACCGGTGGACGACGCGAAGGAGAAGAATGGGCCAAGCATCCCTCATTCCATGAACTATTTATCGGATAAGACACCTTTTTGCTCTTGGGGAACCGATGAGAACAACAATTCCTGTGCAACGACTTGTCGTGGTGAGCACATTGGCAGTTCCGGTGATACGGTCGGCTCTCGACACTGAGGTCCGAGCGTCAGATGCACCCTTCATAGAGAAGCGACCGGAAGAATCCATCAGCAGCTCCGGTGGCCATCTTTCTTTAAATTTGGCACACCCAAAATGTGCTTTATTTATAGAAAAAGTAATTATGAACCGGTAGTAGTAGTAATAAAGACAAATGGGGGCTATGACTCGTTAATTGTTATGGGCGTATTATAAACACATTTAGATGAATATTATCATTTTTTATTGCAGTTATCTGTGTGGTTTATAATAAAATATATATTTGTCCATTATACAGGTTAATTGCATGATAATTTTATATATTTGTCCAATCACGAGCCTTATTAAAAATTTCCCTTAAGCCTACATAGAAAAAAAGAGTCCTTATGATAATGAGTACAAAAGAACGAAAAATTCAAAATAACACGATAAACGAATAAACACCGATCAAACAAAACAATGCAAGAAGCACAACTCTACTCTATCATTTCATAAGCCATTCCTTCTTATGTTTTATGTGTATAATTTGAATTCTAAAACACGGGTGCTCACCAAGCTACCTTCATTTTTATGTTTTGGTTATTAAACTATTTTTCGGAAAAAATATTTTTAACGTTACATTATTATTTTGGTCATCGGCCGTTAGAAAATTAACAGTGATGCAAATATAATTTTTATTTATTTTTATTAATCTTTCACATTGTTTTCTTTCTCCTTATCAAGATACATGTGTCAATTTATTATTAGTTTATTTGACCAATACCATTGATCTGCAGCACTCCTTAGAACATCTGGTGGAGGCTTAGCCCGAGTCCTACCCTCTTTCTTCTTAGGGGAAAAACCCAAAGACTGACCTATAAAATTCCAATTCGACTTACCAGCATCAAGCTTAGCATCCTCAGCCTTGATAGCACAAGAATCAGCAACCGCCTCCTTCTCTCGCACCACGCTGCTCCCTCCCTCCTCCGATACACCTCCAGGCAGCGGCGAAAAATCAGTCAAATCAAAATCACCGACAAAAGATTTTGATCGATTCGAAGACTTCAAATTCACCATGAACAGAAACCCAGACTGATAGAATAACAACTAGCAAGAAAATTAAAGAAACCCAAAGAAAAACTGAAGAAGAATAAAAGAAAATCAAAGAAAAACGAACAAAATCGAAGAAAAAAAAAGAAAAAAAATCAAAAACTCTATAGGCGCGCGAAACTTCAGTCTTATTAGAAATAGGAAAATGAACCATTTAGAGTTTATTCTTAAAATTTAAGTTTTAAATTATTTAAGTTATAGGGCAACATAAATATTTAGAATTTAAAATTAGTGTTTATAATTTAAAGTATAAAGTTTAATTTGTTAAAATTAAAATTAAAAATTTAAAATTTAAATTTTATAGTATAAATATATAATTATATAAAATTAATTTTATATAGTCAGTTTATTCAAATTTTACCTTATATAAATCATTCCGATTGAATAAAAATAAATTTTATTTACTGAGCTATGAAAATTAGTATGGACTCATTTGCTTGGGCCTTGAGTTAAGGAAAGACCGGATCCAATTGATTCGGTGGCTTGGCCCTTAAGTTAGGGAAAGAATAAAACTAAAGGGAAAGGTTTACCGACTTCCTTGGAAAACAAAGCTTTGATTCGGTTTGATCGCCTCAGCGGCAGCCATGGCAGGAGGCGGAAATAAGAGAAGTTCAAATTACAAGAACAAGGGCAGCAATAGCAATTAGCAACTAGCAAGTAGCAACAACCACAATAAAACGAAGAGTGGCCGTGGAAGATCTAGAACCGACACCAAATCCTCCTCTACTCGAACCAGGAACTCTCTTTTTGGGATGGTGGTCTTTTATCCTATTGGCATTTGGATTCTCGAGGTCCCCTTCTCTTACCTTTCTCAAAAAATCTTTCCCTTTTCCTCCCTTATTTGATTGCAGAGAAAACGAAAACAAATGATAGAGAAAAATCAAACCTTGACTTTCTTATTTCTTTATTAGGAATTGCTATTTAACTTCGGAAATAGAATGGTCTGTGTCTTAATTAGTTAATTCCTTTGAAGGAAAAATGGTTTTTTATGGGTGTTGAATTGCATGGAGGAATAGGAATGGTAATCGAAATTCTGATAGGGAAAAGGCTTTCTACTTGCATTTTTTCACTGAAGGTGTAGAGAACATAGGCTGGTTTCTAGTTCTGAGTTGAGAGGCACAATAATCTCAATATTTGACTATTTTTTATATGCACTGCCCTTGGTCTAGGTATAATGAAAGTAAATTATAAAGCCTTCCTGCTTTGCCTAGTTAGTCCGCTCCTTAAAACTCCCTTCTTCTGAGAATAACCCGCTGACTATTTTTCTTCTATTAGAGTATATTTGATGTACTTTAGGTCACTGTAGGTAAGAAGATTACTGATTGTCTAGCGGATGCCAGGGTTCTGGAAAGAGAAGGTATTTAGTCTTTTCCTACTGCATGAATGGAGCCTGATGTTGATGCCATTTCCCTTTACAGGTTTGTGACAGTAACACGCACACACCACACTTCCTTGCCGTCTTCCAGCAACTGAATTCACCTGGAAAATGTACCAAACTCCTATTAAACACAATCTTAGAAGCAGTGGATCTTCCTCTTATATTGTAGTAATATTATGTATATATTAGCCCTCTCAAGAGTTTTGAGTATGTAATTGGATAGTCTATTAGCAAAACGTAGCAGATATATAACCCTTTTTTCTTTCTAGATTGCAGCAAATTGTAGATGCAGACTTTGCTGTTAAGGAAGGGTTTGATATGAAGGCATCGGATGCAAGCAGAACAAGAGCAAAGAAGGCTAGGTCAGAACTGCCGATACATCAGAAAGTAACGAACATAAGGGTATTGTCAGATTAACACAATTTAGCACCTTTGAGGTACATACAAAGGGCGTCTGATCTAAAATGATGGCTAAAATGGAATTTATTGAAGGTGGAGGATCAGGAAGGTATGGCACAACATATTGAATTAGTAAAGCGGCCTAAATCCCTTAGGTTGGGTGTTAATTTCACCAGCACAAAGCCGTGACTCGGAGAGGGCACATAAATCCCATTTTAGCTATCATTTTGGATACATACAAAGGGTGTTGGATACAAATTGATGGCTAAAATGGGATTTGTTAACTTTCTAGGATGGAGACATGGTGTTTTAGGCCGGTGAAAGAAACACTAATCAAGTTGCAGAAATATTAAATGACCTATTTGTTCTTTAGTGCTTTTCCCATGTAAAAACCTTTGTTGCATGTTCCATTCACATAATTTTTCTTTGTAAACTCTTCTTGTTATTGCAGCAATTGGTACTGGTAAGATATATGCATCATGACCTGTACGGTATACCTTTCACACATTCTTAACGCATTTAATCACAGCATTAATTATTGTTTAATTCAAAGATGTATTGTCTTTATTTATATATATATATATATATATATAAATAAGGTTGAGATGACTTAACAACTACACTTTATTTTGCTTATAAATTTAACGAAAGAAAAGGACTCGGTACTGTCCACCTATTATAAAATTAATGCAAATTAAGGATCTTTTATATTTAATTGGGAATTGGTAAAATTTGAACATATTTATACTATAAATCTAAATTTTAAATTACTAAACATAAACTCTAAAAATCTAAACAACAAACACTAAATACTAACCTTAAATTTTAAATACTACAACCCTAAACTCTAAACACTAAACTAAATTTATAACCCTTACAACTAAAAAATTTGTGTAAACTAAAATTTATCCCGAAAATTTTTCCTCTTTTATTCTGTTATTTATAGTGATTTTTACTCAGTTTTTTTAAATAATGCTTATTAATCTACCAAAACGTTAAAGCAAATTAGGAATCTCTTATGTTTAATTGAGAATTGATCAAATTTGAACATATTTTTTTGAAAAATAAAGAAAATAAAACGTGAAATATTAGTCTAGCAAGCTTCCAAAAAGAAAATGAGAGAAAAAGAAAACATTAAAAATGGTGTCGGTGATGGGTTTTTTCAGAGCGCCAATCATATATAAGACCCGCCATTGTGCCTCCCATTGCTACTTTCTTCCTCACCAAACTTCAGTTTCATTGGAAACGGGGAAAAAGAGCAATTTGAAGATCTCTCTATGCTTGGACTTCAAGTTTCTTCATAGAGGCTCTTCAATTTGTTCTCTCATCAGGTAACTCTTAATTCTACTTCCAAAAATCCCTTTTTTACATAATTCCTTCATTGTTATACGCACTGCTAGATTTTTTGTTATTCCCATTGTTTAAACAAAACCCACGTCGAAATTCTCTTAAATCTCTGCTAATAAACTCATTTCTCGTTCTGGGTTTTCCCCGATCTGACAAATTTCGGAATCATGTGCAATTTTGGGATCTGGGTATTGACAATCTGCATGATATTTCAATCTGGATATGGGTTTTATTTGCCTGGTAGTTACCCTCTCAAACATGTGGTTGGGAATTCTTTATTTGTTAAAGTGAATTCCCTAACTTCCATTGACACAGAAATGCCCTTTAGCTATTACAGTTTACCCTTTTGTAAGCCTTTAGAGGGTGTTAAGGATAGTGCTGAGAATCTCGGTGAGCTTCTCATGGGAGATCGGATCGAGAACTCGCCGTATAAGTTTAATATGTACACTAATGAATCCGAGATCTTCTTGTGTCAAACCAGTAAGCTGTCATCCGATGATTTTAAGTTGTTGACGAAAAGGATTGATGAGATGTATCAAGTTAACTTGATTCTCGATAATTTGCCTGCGATAAGGTATACTGCGAAAGAGGGTTTTATGTTGAGGTGGACCGGGTATCCGGTTGGTGTTAAGATTCGGGATCTGTATTATGTGTTTAATCATTTGAAGTTTAAGGTGCTTGTCCATAAGTACGAGGAACCGGATGTGGCACGTGTTATGGGGGCTGGAGATGGCGTGGGGGCTATCCCCACTGTCAGCAATCAGGGATCTGATGTTCCTGGTTATATGGTCGTTGGCTTCGAGGTGGTTCCTTGCAGTGTCATGCATGATGGTAACTTGGTTAACTTGAAAATGTATGAAAAATACCCGTCTCCAATTAAATGTGAGCCGACTACTGTATCAAAGCCCATCAAGGAAGGTGAGCCGATTGTCTTCACCTATGAAGTTACTTTTGAGGAGAGTGATATCAAGTGGCCATCTCGTTGGGATGCTTATTTGAAGATGGAGGGAGCCAAAGTCCATTGGTTTTCGATCTTGAATTCTCTCATGGTGATCACTTTCCTCGCTGGTATAGTCCTTGTGATCTTTTTAAGGACTGTTAGGCGGGATCTGACCCGGTACGAGGAGCTTGATAAAGAGGCCCAAGCAGCGGTGAATGAGGAGTTATCTGGGTGGAAGCTAGTAGTTGGGGATGTTTTCCGTGCCCCATCAAATCCTGATCTTTTGTGTATTATGGTTGGGAATGGAGTTCAGATCCTTGGGATGGCAATTGTAACAATATTGTTTGCTGCTCTTGGGTTTATGTCACCAGCATCCCGTGGAACTCTCATTACAGGTATGCTATTTTTCTACATGATTCTTGGTATCGCAGCAGGCTATGTTGCAGTTCGTCTTTGGAGAACAATTGGCTTCGGGGATCACAAAGGATGGTTTTCTGTTGCTTGGAAGGCTGCTTGTTTCTTCCCTGGTATTGCCTTTTCGATCCTAACCGTTTTGAATTTCCTGTTGTGGGGAAGTCACAGCACAGGAGCTATTCCATTTTCTCTCTTTGTTATTCTACTTTTACTTTGGTTCTGTATCTCGGTTCCACTCACCCTAATTGGTGGATACTTTGGGGCTAAGGCACCTCATATCGAATACCCTGTTCGATCCAACCAGATTCCCCGGGAAATCCCAGCTCAAAGGTACCCATCTTGGATGTTAGTTCTTGGTGCCGGGACTCTACCTTTCGGTACCCTTTTCATCGAACTTTTCTTCATCATGTCTAGCATGTGGATGGGACGAGTTTACTACGTCTTTGGGTTTCTGTTCATTGTTCTGATCTTACTCGTTGTGGTTTGTGCCGAAGTATCTTTGGTGCTAACTTACATGCATCTCTGCGTGGAAGACTGGAAATGGTGGTGGAAATCGTTCTTCGCTTCCGGTTCAGTTGCCATCTACATCTTCCTCTACTCCGTAAACTATCTCATTTTCGATCTTAAGAGCTTGAGTGGACCGGTCTCGGCTACTCTCTACTTGGGGTATTCTCTCTTCATGGTTCTCGCAATCATGTTCGCAACCGGTACCGTCGGATTTCTTTCTTCTTTCTGGTTCGTGCATTATTTATTCTCTTCGGTAAAGCTGGATTGAAGAAGGTTCTCCAAACACAAAAAAATTGTCACATTGAAGATGAAATCGGACACTGAAGAGGCTTTTGAGAAAAGAATTCAACCGTTATATGACTGAGTTACTGGTTTCTTTTTACCTCGAGCTTTACTTTTTTAGGAATCTTAATGTAATAATAATAATTTTTTCCCATTTTTGCTTTATTCTTTATTATAGATTTGCATTGTGATTGTATTGGAGGCCGATTTGGCATTTGGGCTGTGCTGGACTGCTGGTGAACTTTGTTCTGGTAATTATAGTGTTTTATCATTGTTGGCTTCATCCATTATTTATACTATTAAAAATTTGTATGTATTTAAATTTCATATCAATATTAAAATAATTTTAAAATTTTTACTATTAAATAAATGGTAAATTTGAACTTACATGTCGGACCCAAACAAGGTCTGCCGTCACGAATCTTGAATATGGACTAAAAAATAAATATGCACTATACAAAAAAATAAGGTTAACCATTGTACTCAACAATGTCTTCTCCAAAGTTTGAATCCAAATCTTCTTACGAGAACAATGTGCCTATTGTACCCAACACTTGTTGGTACAAGGTTGGCCAATTTTAATTTTTAACATTTTACTTGTTAAAATTCTTTTTTTAATTATTAGAATTCACTATGAATATATTTAGATTTTTGTATAATATTTTTTTAAATATATTGATGTAATTACATGGTAGTATATGTTACTATATTTTCTTAACTCTTTAACAAATTACACACTTTGTACACACATAAAATCTTCTAAAATAAACATCAACTTTTTTCCCAACAAAGACGTTTGTTGGATTTTTCGTATAATATTTAAAGCCTAAATCTTTAAATTTTTTAAAATTTTAATTAATGTAAATCGTACGCTAATAAAAATGTGACAAATGTTAGGATGGAAAGAATACATTTAAATCATAAATAATTCAATGAATAAAAAAGAGGACGAAGTTTATTCTAGAAGATCTGAGTTTAAATCGTTTTATTTGTAAGGTGTATGTATTGTCAAAGGATTGAAAATATTTATGAACAGATACTATCTTGTAATCATCTTAAAACTATTAAAAAATTAATATTTATTTGTGTGTTTTTTAAAAATGATACTAAGACATACTAATATCTATGTTGTATATAAAATAGTTTATTGAATTAGTGTTATGAGAGATTTTAACATAATTCAATTGAGAAACAATTAAAAATATATCTATTTTAAAGGATAATTAATATTGTTGTCTTAAGAAATAATTTTATCCCTATAGTAATCTTCAATTAATAATTTTATCTCCTCTTTTTTTATTTTTATCAATTTGACCCTTATAATTGTCTCAATCAACAATATTGGTCATCTTTTGTAATTTATTAATTTAACGATCAAACTTTTTAAATTGTATCAATCCTACCCTTTGACTATCATTGACTAGCAAAGTTGTTATCATCAGTCACTCATTGCTACATCAGACACTTCGTTATTAAATAATTAATAACGTCTAAGTTAGTATATCTACATATTATTTTCTCTAATAAATTAATGTCCTTCAGTAAAATGATGACGAGTCAATTTTGATAATGTGACAGTATAATTAATATGGATCTTTAAAAAACTATAATTTTAAAATAAATAATAAACTCTCTTTTCATACTATTATACCATCAAAACCAATTCTTCATCATCGACATAACAAGATAACCGGCGTGTGGAAGCATATAGCAACCTCAATCACTTAATTTAACACTTTGTTAGTTAACGGCGGACAAAGTACAACATTGACGAACTTCATGAAGTTCAAAGGTTTAAGAGAATGGGAAACAAACAAAATTTACACAAATCAATAAATTCCTAATTACTCCATTAGTAATATAATATAAACACACCACAAACAAAATTTAAGAGAATGGGAAACAAACATATACGGGCAAATTCCTTAAAAATAAAGCACCAAACTCCCCTGGTGGAGCAAACAGCTCAAAAGCAAATTGTCAAATCCCACTTTGCCAGATTCACTTTTAGAAATCATTGACATCATTCGTATGATGTTCCATAAATTTACACAGATGATCTAGTCGAAGAAATATGAGTCAAATTAAGGAAAGATTATTTTTTAGTTGACCTCTCGATTTTTAGGGTTTTGTCTCGAATAATACAGACCGATTCGTGTCGCGCACCTAGTTTTGGTGGGTGAGTCTTCCAGCGGAAATTTTCTGTATACACAAAGACTCGAACTCGAGACATGCTTAAACGATATCAAGCTGCTTACCGCTTGGACTAACCCGGTTGATAAATTAAGGAAAGATTATTTGTAAGTAAATTTTATATTGGAAATATATTTCCTTTTTAAAAACAATGTAATTTTTGTAAAATTAAGCTCAGTACCGCAATTGATAGTTTTGTTATAATTAGAAAATAAGCCTACTTTTTGAACAAATTCTACATATATAGAAGCCTCAACTTATTTAGGTTGATTATTTGGGATTATCCTGTTTGCATTTGCATGCATGCCAAGATTATTTCCAAACTACCTCAAATAGAAACCAAATGAAACTTTCTTCTTCAAGTTTCTTCAACGATTCATCTCTATCTCAGTCAAAAAAATTAAAGAAAGGTAAATTTTGATCATAACCCAGAAAATTATTTTTCATGAATCTTAACTTGATGTTCACAAGAAATGAGTAATTACCAGAAACAGATGAGTTTCATTGATTTTTCAGTCATACATACATACAAACATGAATTTTTAATGAATGAATATTTATTTCCATGGCAGGTGCTTGTGTGATGAACACTTTGGAAAACCATTTTTCTACCTTTTGAATACCATGTGGAGAGGTTGTTTTCTCTTCAGTCAAAGCAAAAGACTGGTGAAAAAGTGAAGGGAATTGCCCTTTTTATTTCCTCTGGTTTTTGGTGTCTCTAAGAGGGGGAAAGGGCAAAGCTTTCAGCCATGGCTGCCGGAGTTTTAGCTCCGACCGGGGTGGCCAAGGAGAGAGAAGAGCTGTACCAAGGAAGGGTCACTTTGTATGTGATTATTGCTTGCATTGTAGCTGCTGTTGGAGGATCAATTTTTGGATATGACATTGGAATTTCAGGTACTTTATGTCTCTTTCTGCAAATAGATAAGAAATTATGTTTAGATTGTTATTTTATCATGTTTTCAATCAAGAATTTACATTTTTTTGGCTGAAAATTGAACTAGAATTGTTCTGTTTCACTCTGTTTGTGCTCAATAAGGGATTCAATTTGTATGAAAATTTGTATTGCCTGGATAGTTCATTGACAATCCAAAAAAGGGCTACGAAATTTTGTGTTACTGATGTAGTTTTCGACCTTACGACGATGATTTATAGGCGGAGTGACATCCATGGATGGATTCCTTGGAGAATTCTTCCATTCCGTGTACATTAGCAAGCAGCATGCACATGAAAATAACTACTGCAAGTATGATAACCAAGGGCTCGCGGCGTTTACGTCTTCATTATACTTTGCCGGTCTTGTTGCATCCTTGGTGGCATCTCCTGTGACTAGGAAGCACGGCCGTCGTGCAAGTATAATTTGTGGGGGACTTAGCTTTCTTGTTGGAGCAAGTGTCAACGCCGGAGCTCAAAATCTGACAATGCTCCTCTTCGGTCGAATCATGCTCGGTGTTGGGATAGGATTCGGAAACCAGGTAATAGCCTTGTTTTATAATCTTCCTGTAATGACCAATGTGTAGCTTGTTTTACTTGATCTACGTGATTACCGATTATCATTTAACCGTATAATATAGTTTGCTAGATATTTCCGAGTCTTTCTTTTTCCATGCTTATTATGAAGGCTGTTCCGTTATATCTGTCGGAAATGGCACCGACTCATCTTCGAGGAGCCCTCAACATGATGTTTCAAGTAGCAACCACATTCGGGATCTTTACGGCGAACATGGTAAATTACGGAACTCAAAAGCTTGTGCCATGGGGATGGAGGCTGTCTTTAGGCCTAGCAGCAATACCAGCCCTTATAATGACAGTGGGAGGGTTCCTTCTTCCCGAGACACCAAACAGCTTAATTGAAAGGGGATCGAAAGCACGAGGCAGAAAAGTCCTAGAAAGGATTAGAGGGACCGGAAACGTCGATGCCGAGTTCGAAGACATGGTAGAGGCTAGCGAGTTAGCAAATTCAATCAAGCGTCCCTTCAGAAACATCCTTAAGAAAAGGAGCAGACCGCAACTAGTGATGGCGATCTGCATGCCGGCATTCCAGATCCTAACAGGCATAAACTCCATCCTGTTTTACGCTCCTGTGTTGTTCCAAAGCATGGGATTCAGAGGGAATGCTTCGCTCTACTCTTCAGCTCTCACGGGAGCAGTTCTTGCCAGTTCTACATTCATTTCCATTGCCTTAGTCGATCGATTGGGTCGACGAGTCTTACTCATCAGCGGCGGAATACAAATGATCACATGTCAGGTCATAGTTTCCATAATCTTGGGGTTGAAATTCGGGAACAACCTAGAACTATCAAAAGGCTACTCAATATTGGTTGTGATTGTGATATGTCTATTTGTTTTAGCATTTGGATGGTCATGGGGTCCATTAGGGTGGACCGTGCCAAGCGAGATATTCCCCTTGGAAACAAGATCTGCAGGGCATAGCATTACGGTTGCTGTAAATCTTCTTTTTACTTTCATCATTGCTCAGTGTTTCCTCGCCATGCTTTGCCATTTCAAGTTCGGGATATTCCTGTTCTTCGCCGGATGGACCACGGTAATGACAGTCTTCGTTTACTTTTTCTTGCCTGAAACAAAGGGAGTTCCCATCGAAGAAATGATATTTATGTGGAGAAAACATTGGTTCTGGAAAAAGATTATCCTTGAATATCCCGAAGTCGAAGAAGATCAGTCTGTTTAGAAACACAAACAAGAGTTTCCTACGAGTACTTGTTTGTGACTTTTTGTGTTGTAACCATAACTAGACTTGTTGAAGAGCCGGATCAGATCAGACTGATCTAAATTAGAGAAAATCATATTCAAAATCCGGCTCTTAAACAAGTCTAAATATAATAGTCTTCGAGAATTACTGATAATGTTCAGTTCAATCATCAAGATATCATATATATCAATTTGCTATTTGATTCGAACTCAGGTTACACAAATTGGACATGAGCTCATATATTACAGACTTGAACTCTACCAGTTCAGGCCTGGAGGTGAATTTGACTTAGTCCCTTGACCAGGCTTGGTAGTGCCTACCTTGCCTTATAAGTCACAAGCATTAAAGCAATGCCATTACTTCATATCCTTTGACCTGACATCCAAGTGAATGGGATCCAATATCTGCAACTACACTAAAGTTTTCTGTTCCCTGTCTACTGAAACCGTCACCGGCATTGATCTGAATCACCGAGACCTTGCCGAAGCTAACACTCCTCAGATCAACTCAAACAAGTTTCTTGGAATGCCCCCTTGGAGTTTCAAGAAACTGAAGCTTCTTTTCGAGCTAGACTGAAGCGATAGTCGCTTTGCGGGGAAGTTTCCTTGCGTTGTTCTTCATTTGACAAGCCTTAAGTTCAATGAACTTGAAGGTAAGATGATACGCAAAGCTCTCTTTGGTAAAGATGTTGATGCCATGTTCGATACACCATAACCGGTTTGCTTTCGAACTTTCCGATAACCCGGGAAACTCACCTGTATCAGCTATTGTTCTAGCCAACAATAGGTTCCAAGGATGTGCACCAGTGAACCGAAGTAACATGTCGAATACTCTAAATGAAGTGATTCTGATTAACAATAGCAACCATAGCCAGTTGCAGAATCAACTTTACCATGACAAAATTGTGGACTCCAATCCAACATGGTTGAACATTAATCTCACATTAAAAAAAGGAAATATTTCTTTCTTGGCCAGCAATAAACAAATCCATTAAACATGAAGCAAACGTACAATATAAACTATGCCACAAAATACAAGGAGAAAACAACCTCGAGAATGATCGGAAGGATCCACCGCCGTTCAACAGAAGCCAAGAATCATTCTTAGTCAAATAGCACGTTCCGTGAGAACTCAAAGGACTGAAACAAACCTCCCCAAAGAGTGAACAGGGACCTAATCAACAGAGAACCACTTGAAAAAAAACTCGAGACTGTCGGAGAGCAACCGTGCCATAGCTCGGAAGCAAAACCATTGGCCAAAAAGAGGGATAGACCAAGAATAATGAGTCCATTACGTTTGCACATTCTATTAAACATGTCAAGGATAATGACTCCATTACATTTGCACATATTACACAGTACAAACACATAAATATTAAATCTTAAAATGAGGAAGGACTAGACTGCCATCTCTTCCATTAGGCCTGTAAAATGAGAAATATTGATGGAAGCTTGTTCCTTTATAAATGGCTGGATTCTCCGGTCTATATGGTTTATCCCTAAGAGCAGCTGTCGGAGCAAAGAAACATAGTACTGAGGTTCTTGGACTCACTCTTCCAGCTAATACTCTATGCTTTACGCTTTTAAACTTGTCATTCGATACAATCTACAAAACAATTACTCCATATAAAATCTTCATTAGAATGCATATATATTATATAGATATGCTATCATCATTGGAAATTAATAAATCTTTTAGTATGTTATCTATAGTAATTAGTATATTTATTTATATTGTCATATATACTATATAATATTTTTATTTTTATTTTTTTGAACAATATTTATTTTATTTTTGAAAATAAAAAATATGAAAAGGTAGTTCTAGTGACTAGGTTTAATTTTTTCGTATAATTTTATTTGTCTATTATTGTTGTTATTATCATAGATCTTTAATTTTTTTAATTAAATAATATTTTAAACTAATGAAATTTAGCTCTCAATGGTAAAAGGTGACATTTTTATTTTAGGCTATCTGAATTTGAGTAGCACAATATGCAGTAGTACACGAGTTTATCCAAGTTTAAAATCGAACTAAGATATTAATAGCGACGAAAGACAAGAGAGATTAGTGGGGCCATACCCCACAAAATTTTGGAAATTAAAATTTAGTCCCTTAATTTTTTTTGAAAATTTAATTTGGTCCTCTCAATTTTTTTAAAAATTCATAATTAAAATTCAAAATTTTGAACATTTTAATAAATCCCCTCCCATAATTTTTAAAAGTTCTCATTTCAAAAAAAAATTATACCTATTTACACAACCTTTCATATTTAAACCTAAATCTCTAGCACTAACACAATAAAACCTTAAACCCTAAATTCTAACCATAAACCTTAATTTCTACACCCTACACCCTAAATCTCTAAACCCTAAAATTGAAAGGTTTGTGTAAACTTTAAGTTTGTGTATCAAAGTATTTTCCATATAATAAATCCTAATTCTTTTTTTCTTAAGGATTATACAAAGGCTTAAATGAAAAAAAAGGTGCCCAAAGCATACATTTTTTAAACTTTAGGTGCCCAAAGTATTTCTTTGTAAAACTAGGTGCCCAAAGTTTCAAAAGTTGCAATTTTAGGTGCATGACCGTTAATGAGTGTTAAAAACATTTAACCAATCAATGCTTGACAAGTGGCACTAATTTTATTTCTTTTTTAATTTTTTAAAGAAAAAACCCAAAATTTTTATTTTTTTCATAAATTCCCGAAATTTTACAATTTTTACAAAACATTCCCAAATCCCTAAAATCTCCCAAACACAAACTTCCAAATTGCCGCCGCTTTCGCCGTCGATCGCTGCCCCTAAGCCTACCCCTTTGGTCGCTAGACCTAGCCGATCGTTTCCCCCATTATGGTGTCATCGAAAACGACGAACGGCGTCGTAACCGAACATCGATTTCGCGTTCGATGTTCGACTGCCACGTCATTCGTCATTTTCGGCGACGTCGTGATGGGGAAATGATCGGCTAGGTCCAATGACCAAAAGAGTAGGCTTAGGGATGACGATCGGCGTCGAAAGCGACGGCAATTTGAGAGTTTAAGTTTGGGAGATTTTAGGGATTTTGGGATTGTTTTGTAAAAATTGTAAAAAAAATTATGAAAAATTGAAAAAAAATGTTTTAAGTTTTTAATTTTGAAAAAATAAAATAAACATGCCACGTGTCAAGCATTGATTGGTTAACAGTTTTTTAACACCCTTTAACGGTCAGGCACCTAAAATTGCAACTGTTGAAACTTCAGGCACCTAAAATTATAACGGTTGAAACTTTAGGCACCTATTTTTACAAAAAAAAATTACTTTAAGCACCTAAAGTTCAGAAGATGTATACTTTAGGCACCATTTTTCATTTAAGCCTTATACAACGTATGGTATAAAAATCTTTTGTCCTTTTCGGTATCTTTTTATGTCTCAACATTAAAAAATCCATTTCTAAATCATAAACCTAAATTATAAATCTTAAACCATGAACCCTAAGCCCTAAAAATGCACCTAACCCCTATTCTTTGAACCCTAACTCTAAAATCTAACATTCAACATTAACCCTAAATCCCTAATGTTTTAGGGTGAGACATAAATAGGGACACCGAAAAGTGATAGAGGATATCTATTCCAAAGTATGTGTGTATATACCTGCAAAAGGTCACCAATATTGACGGTTAGATATCCATGACGATAAGGCACATCAACCCACTGATTCTGATTAAGAACTTGGAGTCCATCGATATCAGATTCCAAAAGTATGGTTAGAAACGATGCATCGGTGTGAATGGCCGCGCCTATGGTCAGGTCCGGTTGACACGACGGATAATAATGGAATGCGATGAGAGCAACGTTCATGCCGATGCTCGCCAAGTAATCTCTCCTTAACCCGAAAGCCTCCGATAACGTCTCCTTCAGTTCCACCATATGTTTCATGTATTCACTCGTTACGTTCCTGCAAAAAGAAAACAGCAATTATATACACGGAGAGAATATTTTATAATTTGATGCAATTGTTGATGATCGTCTTCAGCCTGCAGACTTCGGGTATAGATAGTTCGTTTAATTCTCCGTCTGGGAATTCAATTGATACAGTATCTCTCCACGCTCCCACTTTCATATCATAATCGAAGACCTTTTGGTTAATTTCGGTACTCGTACACCATGCTTTCTTCAGCTCTTGAGGTTGTTCATGGAATCGACGGACGGCGTCCAACATGTTGTCCATTATGTTGTCGGAACTCCGTGATTGAAGATCCGGAAGAAGCCCCACGTTCGAGCTGCGTCGCGTATGGCATCCACGATTTCGGTGCTAAGTTGATCAGTCTCGATGCCTTCCAGGTCTATCACCGGAATCTGAAGCTGCGCAGTTGAAGTGGCGCCTGACGAAGCGTTTGGCGAAGAAATCGCCGGCGGATTGATGAAGAAACTGGGAACGTCGGTGATTCCGGAATCGAGTAGGCCTTTAACTCCCATCCAGGATTGGTAGAAAGCCTTCATTTCTTTGGCACGGCTATCATCATCTTCAGCTCTTAGCTCGACTTCCATATTCTGGTTTAACTTATAGAAATGGTTGTGCATGTACATACATGTATATGTTGAAAGCTGCTTTTTATAGAGGGCAAAGCATAAAAGATGAATAGAAATTGTGTCCCTTGGTGCCCTAATTATCTATAACTCAACACTAAAAAAAATTATATTTAGGATTTAAATTTAAAATTTAAGGTTAGGGTTCAGAGTTAGGGTGTAAAGTATAGAATGTAAAGTATTGATTTATTTTTTGGGTTTATAGTTTAGAATTTAGGATTCAAATTTTAGTGTGGGAGCATAAAAAAAAACTTTTTGTTCATAAAATATACCCATGTCATTTTGTTATAAAATTAATAATAAACATATTTTTAATAACAATTAAATGATTCAATTTAAATTGAACTCGTTGAGTGGTTCTAATAGTAAATGATTATGTATTTCATTCAAGTGACACTGTTCGAGCACCATATGTGCATAGTGTGTGTGCCTTATTAAAGGGCTAAAAAAATTGAATAGATACTACCTTATAATCACACTAGCATATTAAAAAAATGTTATTCAATTTAAATTTTATAGAAAGTGGTAATTATATCCTTAAAATTAAGATGGGATGATTTGGTATAACAATAATTTTTGTCTCAAAATTTATACATTCTATTAATTTTATTATAATTAGAAAATATTTAATAAATATAACTCTTCATACTTAAATATTTCATTATTAAAGTGATGTGTCTAGTAGTAGGTGACGTTAAGGTTATTAAGAGTCTGTCAGTTGTCCAGTAGTAAAGTGAGTGTTTGTTGAGCTATCAATATGTCGGTTATCGAGCGATGGATAGTAACGTGGACTGCGGTAAGTGATCAGAGGGTGCAATGTCGAAAATTTTAAATATAAATGGTTAAATTTATTGAATTATTTTTGAATTAGAACCAAATTTATAGAATGTAAAAGTTTTGGAGGCTAAGACAGTTATTATATCATTCAATGTATTAATTTTAATGGTAAAATAACTTATTTGTAACAAAATTGTAATATAATAATTAAATTATTATTTTTAATATATATATAATATATTTATTACTAAATCTATAATTAAGTGACTCGTAACTTCACCAATCAGATTTTTTTGTTATTTTTATGAAAAAAATACAATATGTTTTAAGTATTTAACGTTGCAAGATTTATTTTTCACTTTTGTGTAGTCGACGACGACATTATTTTTGTTGCTGATTGTCGACCGTCAATAATTTTTTTTATTTTGTTTTTTGTTTTCTAGTTTTTAATTCTAATACTTTTGTTCTTGTGACACATTTTTTCTTTACCTTTTAGTATGTTTCTTTTGCATTTTGACACGCTTTTCTTCTCTTAGTTAGTCGCTTGGCCGTTTCATTTTTTCATTTGATTTTTTATCATAGTTGAATTTGACGTCGATGTGACTGATCAAGATGACGCTCTTTTGATAATCCCGCTGATCTTCCTATTATGGACCCTCAAACTGGATTTGAATACAAGTTCACAGTCACCACTCTTGTTCGCAATTCAGTTGTGGTAATGATCGTGTTGTCAACGTGTCTTATTCTAATATGCATTTTTTAAATGTTGTTTATTGTTGGTTTTCACTTTTCATCTTCGAATTTTGTGATGTCTGTATTTATTTTGCTTCAAATTTTTGAATTGGGATTTTTACTTTTTCTTTGTATGTTTATGTTTATGATCTAGATACATCAATTTTTATATTTCTTTATTAATAAAAATATGTCTGAATCTATTTAAATTATAAGGCTTAACCGTCAAATAAGTGCCCAAACTATACCCTTTTTTTCAGATAGGTGCTCAAACTATATTTTGGGCCAAATAGGTGCCTAATGTTTCATTCCGTGACCCATTTAAGGTTTGGTCGTGACAAACGTTAATTTTTTTTCGTTATCCAATCAAAATTGAACATGTGACAATATTAAACATTTCTGAATTTTATTTTTTTAAAAAATAGATTAGAAATTTTTAACTATCCTAAAATCTTCAAAAAATCTCAAAATAGTCCTCAAATCCATATACCCCCAAATTCGATCACTCCCACCGGCGTTGGTCGCGTTTCCGGCGACGAAATGAGGCGCCCTCCCCTCGCTGAACGACCCACACACCGTTCATCGGCTGCTATGTCGTCATTAGTCACGAATTATTTGAATGAACCATTCGACGATTTCGGCATTTCTCATGACGTCGGTCGATTTTCGACGACGAAGTGATGGGGTACATGGTCGTGATGGTCCGGCGACGAATGTGGCAATCAAAGGCGAAATCATGTCAAATCGAGATTTGGGTTTTGGGTGTTAGGGGTTTTAAATTTGGGTCTATTTTGTGAAATTTAAGGCTATTTTGTTTTATTTATTTTTATTTATTTTTAAATATAATTTTGAGAATTTAAAAAGATGACAAGAGTTAGATAACGGAAGTTAACGGTAAAAATTAACAGACAGTAACGACAAGACACCTATTTGAGTAACTTTAAAAACATTAGGCACTTATTTGGCCCAAAGCAAAGTTTAGACACCTAACTAGAAAAAAAGAGTATAATTTGAGCAATTATTTGACTATTAAGCCAAATTATAAACTCTAGTTATAATTTTGAATTTTTCTCCTAAATAAGATTAATGTACTCATATAAAAAACATTGCAAGATTCCTTGAACACGAGCACACGGTCATGATTGTGTCCACAATAGGGGTGATAACGAGCCGAGCCGAGCCTGGCTCGAAGTGGATAATTTTGCTATAACTTTTTTTATAAAAGATAGGGCCTCGTTAAAAACCTCTTTCATAACCAATACCGAAACGAAATTCAATATCGGGGAAGGGGAAAAGAGTGCCCAATTTATTTTAGTTAATTTATTTTTAGTGGATTTTTTCTTAATTTATTTTATTGCTTCTCTTTTGCTAAAGAGATTACTTTTAGTGTATATATAGCATATATAATATATATAATTATTCCGAGCCTATTCACGAGCTTTTCGAGCTGAGCTTGGGCTGGCTCGGCTCGACTTGTTAAGGTCTCGAGCCGAGCCCGAATCAAGCTCACTCAAGCCGAGCTTTGACCGAGCCGAACTCGAGTAGCTCGTGAGCCGGTTAGGCTCGTTATCACCCTAGTTCCCAGTGGATATAATTACTACTCCTTATCAATAATACAACCGGTTAATATAAATTTAAAAAAAATTAAAATCGATTGTAACAAAAAAAAAGTGACAATGTAGTGACCGGTGATACCAGATAATTTAGGGATTTAAACTCTTTTGATCAAGTAAGAATTTCGGAAATTTTCAATGTTAGGTTTCTCAACTTTCTTAATAAAAAAATAAAATCAAGTAATATCGAGTAATGATTAGATGATAAATTTTTTTATGGGTCGTCCTAAAACTGTAATGAAATAAAATATTAGACACATATTTTGACAAAAAAACTCTTTAATCACCTAAAAAATATATATATATAGTTTGAATATATATTTTATAATAAAGCCTTAAATCCATACCTATATTATTATTTAAAATCATAATTGAGTTGGTGTACAAGATTAATCGATTTTCAATTCAGTTGAAAATTATTAAAAAAACAGTTGCATTATTGAAAATTACTTTTATCGAAAGATTATTTTTATCATTTTACGCCCATATATATATATATATATAAGAACTAAAGTCATTGCATAATAATAAAAGATATGACCCATGAGTTTATATACAAATTCTTTATTACTCTAACAATGATAATTTATTAATTAAATTTTGATAAATATAGATCTATTTACACAAAATATTTTTTTTTCGAACATAGATGGAATATCTGAATTGAAAATATTTATTTACATAAATTGTTTTTTTTAAGAAGAAAGAAAGTAAAACAATGGAGGAAGTGCTAACATGAAATGGAAGTGATGGACTCTTTTGGAGCTAATGGTAATGGACTTTGAGAAACCCCCTAAACCGGTGGACTATTTTGGAGCCAATGGTAATGGACCTATCCTAACATGGACTTGAATAGAAATTTCTTACTTTTTCGGTGTTTTTGTTTATGGCCCAACATTAAAAAAATATGATTTATAGTTAAAGTTTAAAGTTTAAGGTTTAGGATTTGAAATTTATAAATTAAGGTTAGTGTATATGATTTAGTTTTTTAGTGTTAGAATCAGGGACGGAGCCAGGATCAAATATGGACTGAGGCCAAAATGTTGAATTTAAAAAATGTAAGAGCTTATTAAGTATTTAAACTCAAAATTCATGGGATAAGGCATAATTTGTCTAGTATTTAAACTTTATAAGAACCTAAATTGTTATTGAACCAAAAAATTAAGGATACGAGCTCATTCTTCTTTAGTTCAACTCCTATTTTATTATATATTTAATAAACTCTTGTATTTTTTATTTGAATATTCATTTTTACATGGACTAAATTGATATTAGACCAAAATCTATTTAACACTAATTTTATAACAGGGACCGGGGACCCTTGGGCCTTAAAAGAGCTTCGTCCATGGTTAGAACATAGATAAAGACACAGAAAAAAAGACAGAGAATTTTCGTTCCACCTAGTCCTAGTCACCTTGTATTTAATTGAGTAAAACTAGTTGCATTTTGGAATAAAGTTTTAAATTATTTTAGTTGTAAAATTAAGGTCACTTTTTGATTTTGAAAACATTTTTTTTAATATAAAGTGAATCATTTCACGTTTTTTATATCGACCAGTTATGAATGGAAATGATTTTTTATAACAAAAAGGTGGATGTGCACTATAAAATTGGTCAATTATAATATATTTGTCTTATACATATGCTAAACAAAAAAAATGGCAAGAACTGTGAAATAATGTAGTTGGAAAAAAAGGAAAATAGTGTAATTTGACATTTATTTAAGGATTTAAAGTTAATTCTACAATAATGTTTGGAGTCGTCATGTGCTCTTGAGGACATTGAAAAAATCATTACATATTTTTAATGATTTTTTTTATTTTTTAAATCACACTAAAGTCGACAAGATATTTTGACGATATTGCTTGATGTTTGGACTAAAATGAAAAAGAAGACAAATTTGGGAGAGTGGAGCGAAAAATTAGAGAAGCTGAGAGATTGAATTGAGAAATAGAATAACATCAACACATTAAACGTATCGTTTGACTCCATTTATAAATTTCAGTCCCCATAAGTTAACTTCCTTTCAATTTAATTCAAAATGTAAAAAATGAAAGAATATTTGAAACAAAACCAATACATACAATTTTATCCAAAAATAAAATTATATTTGGTACGCACCACTTCTTTCTTATCCTGCCACATCAATACATACAATTTTATCCAAAAATGTGAACTCAATGACAATTGTCAATCCATAATTGGAAGATAATTAAAGCATTTTGAAAAATTAGAAATTACTTAAATAGTAGGTAGGTATTAATTTGACTTCTTTAAAAAAAATATTAATTTTAATTAAATCTGATAAGATAATTTTAATTTTACGTAATTATATATCGATCTAATTTAGAGGTTAGAGAATTAGTTTAAGTTTAGAGTTGAAGAGTTTAAGTTGTATGATTTAAAATTTATTGTAGTTAGAATTTAGAGTTTTAGGATTTGAGATTTTATTCTAATTTTTAGAGTGATATTCTACACCTTATAGATTATTTTTTCCCACCGCCAATACATAGAATAATAACACTGAAATTATTCTGATTTGTTATGCTGCTGATTTTCCCTGCTTTGGACTCTTGGATTGGATGTAAATACATGGTCTCGTTAGTCAAGCTTTTGTTGGATTAAAATTCAATAATAATGGGCACATATGTATAATGTATGTTGCTATTATAAAGTTTAGCACGTAATTAAGTGACCAATTATGTTACACGTGTTATAGGTGCTAAATTGTCATGGAATTAAAAGTATAGATATCATAAGTTAGATTTATAACTCAATGAGGGGCAGAGTTGTAAATATTAATAAACTGTTTTTAATTCAGTATATATAAAAGGGTGGTGGTCCCCAAAATATAGGTTAACTTGCATATCAATTTTCCCCGTCTGAGAGTTGTGTGGCAAGAGGTAACCTATCTTCTTGGATGATCAAACTCTCTCTGAAAATCTTCATCGATGGATTCAGGTACGCTTTCGCAAATCTAGTTTTTTATTCTTAATGATTTGACATATATATAGATCTTGGGATTATGTTCGTTTCGAATATATTTTGGTTCTAATAAGTGGTATCAGAGATAAATTTTGTCAAATCATTAAAAATCGATTATGAATTCAGGGTTTGATATTTTAAAAGTTTTTTTTATTGTGCGCTAACCTTTTTTGTTGCGTTGATAATGAGGTTTTACATCGCAATTGGAGAATTAAATTGGGTTCTGGTGAACTGAAAGTTTTGTTGCGCTAACCTTTTCCTGATTGGTGAATTGGAATTTAGGTTTTCCATTGATTGCATCACTAATCGGCAATTGGAAAATTTTGGTTGCATGATTTTGTTTGCTTTGCGGCAACCTTTGTAATAACCCTAAAACTTACATATTTAATTTCGATTGATTTAGGGTTTTGATTCTCATGAAAATTATGTTTTGCATTCCTTTTGGAATTTAACATGATTATGTTTCTGTGCAATTTCAATATAATTACGTTTGAAGCCATGATTATGTTTAGAAATTTAAAGCAATTTTGGTTCTGTATGTTTGCTTTGATTAGGTTATTAAATTATTTCTAGAATATAATTATGGCCTTAATTTTTGTATTGCTTTTGCTTTATCAATCGCATACTTAGGTTACAGTTATAGAATATATATTTTATTTAAGATATATATTTAATTCAGTTGGATCAAAATTTTAGTTTTGGTCATTAGGTATAAAGATAAATTTTTAAAAACAGAAAAATTCATATTTTGGCTATGTCTAATATTTTAGTAGTTTAATTGAAACACAATGTCACCAAAGTGACCTCTTTTGCGTAGATTAACTTATTTAAAATATCAAGATGTTTGTGTTTTTTGTAATTCATGTGTTTATTAATTGGCCCAAAGGAAAAATAATATTTGGCCGAATTTCAAATAACACGTGTGGTAATAAATGTGTGACAATTATAAGGTATTTATGTGTGCAATACGTTAGTCCAAAGATTAACCTGTTGTTCGACATAGTTTATTGTCAATGTTTGATTGCTACAACAAGAGTACCGATACTTTCCAAAGACTTGATATTAATGTTGTGTTTGATATCTTGAGGGAAATTAGTCATTATTTTGAATTTATTTGTTTACTTGTGAATTATTGGTGTGAGTTTGTTTATTTATTTATTATTATTTTGTTCTATATTCAGCTAGTTCTTCTGCTGCCACAATATCTGTTAATGTTAATTCTATACCCATGCTTAATGGGACGAATTTCAAGGAATGAAAAATGGACTTACTGATAGTGCTTGGTTGTATGGATATAGACCTTGCATTAAGGGAAGAACAACCTGCACCTCTCACTGCGGCTAGCACCCCTGATGCAAAAAGGGATTTTGAGAGGTGGGAACGTTCTAATCGCATGAATCTGATGATCATGAAACACAATATTCCAGAAACCTTTAGGGGTGCAGAATCTGAAGAAATTATTCAGGCTAAGGATTTCTTTAACAATATTGAGCAACATTTTGTTAAAAATGATAAGGTTGAGATGACATTACTTCTGAATTCTTTGATGTCTATGAAGTACAAGGGTCAAAGAAATATAAGGGAGTACATTATGGAAATGTCTCATATTGCTTCAAAACTTAAGGCACTTAAAATCGAGTTTTCTGATGATTTACTCGTCCTTATGGTTTTGGTATCGTTTCCTACACAGTTTAACCAATTTAAAATTAGTTATAACTATCAAAGGGAGAAGTAGACTCTAAATGAGCTCATTTCTCATTGTGTTCAAGAGGAAGAAAGGTTGAAGCGTGAGAAAACTGAAAGTGCTCATTTGTCTAGTGTCTCTAAAGACAAGGGCAAGAAAAGAAAATATCAGAATGAAGCTGCTAAGGGTCCAGCTCAAAAGAAACAAGAGAAGGTTCCAAATAATTGTTTCTTTTGTGACAAGCCTGGACACATGAAGAAAGATTGTACCAAATATCACGCATGGCGTGCAAAGAAAAGTATGAATCTTACTTTGGTATGTTCTGAAGTTAATTTAGCTTAAGTACCTAGAAACACTTGGTGGTTAGATTTCAGTGATACTACTCACATAAATGTTTCTATGTAGGGTTGCCTGAGCTACCGAAAGCCAAGTGATGGTGAAAGAAACATCTTTGTGGGCGATGAAAAATCGGTGGAAGTAGAAGCAATTGGGCATTTTAGGTTGTTATTAAAAACTGGTTTTTATTTGGATTTAAAAGACAATTTTGTTGTTCCATCTTTTAGGCGGAATTTAGTTTATGTTTCTTTATTGGACAAATTTGGTTATTATTGTTCATTTGGAAGCAACCAGTTTACTTTGTCTTTAAATTCAAGTATTGTTGGAACTGGTTATTTAAGTACTTATGACAACCTTTATTTGCTAGATATAATTGCATCCTATAATAAAACCTTGCATGTGGAATCACGTGGTACTAAGCGAAAATTAAATAAAAAAATTCAGCATCATTATGGCATAAACGCTTAGGTCATATATCAAAATGTAGGATTGAGAGTCTTGTGTCTAATGGTATTTTAGAGTCCCTCGACTTCACAGACTTTAATGTTTGTGTTGATTGCATCAAGGGAAAGCATGCCAAAACTAAGAAATTAGGTGTCAATCGTTTACAGATGTCTTAGAATTAATTCATACGATATTTGTGGGCCATTCCCTGCGACATCTTGGAATGGTCAACAATATTTTATAACATTCATAGACGATTACTCACGTTATGAGTACCTATATCTCATTCATAAAAAATCTCAGTCTTTGGACGTGTTCAAATCATATAAAGCTAAAGTTGAGAATTAACTCAACAAAAGAATTAAGAAAGTTCGATCCGATCGTGGTGGTGAGTACTACGGTAGATATGATGGATCGGTGAACAACGTTCGGGACCATTTGCAAAGTTCCTAGAGGAATGTGGTATTGTCCCACAGTACACCATGCTAGGATCACCTAGTATGAATGGTGTTGCTGAGAGACGTAATATGACTCTTAAGGATATTGTAAGAAGTATGATTGCTCATTCTACCTTACCTGAATTCCTCTAGGGAGATGCACTAAAGACAACAGCGTATATTCTGAATAGAGTACCCACTAAAGCAGCTGAAAAGACACCTTATGAGCTTTGGGTGGGTAAAAAGCCCACTCTAAAGCATTTTCACATTTGGGGATGTCCAGCTAAGGCAAGGCCTTATAGGCCACATGAAAATAAATTAGACTCAAAACAGTAAGGAGCTACTTTATTGGTTATTCTGAGCGATCTAGGGGCTATAAATTTTATGATCCCGCGATTAAGAATATTTTTGAGACGAGAACTGCAACATTTTTTGAGGATGTTGAGTTTGGAGGGAGAAATAAGGTAAGAGACATTGTCTTTGAGGAGGAATTGAGTTTTAACTCAGTTCCTACTATCATTTTTGATGATGTTCAAGTTTCTTTACCTATCATCAACCAAGAAGTGAATCCGGAACCTCAACAAGACAATGTCAAACAGCTTCCTCCTATTCAGGATGAGGTAATTGTTCCAGAAGAACAAACTCAACAACCTCAAGAACAAGTTCCATTAAGGAGATCCACTAGAGAAAGGAGAAATGATATTTCAGATGATTATATTGTGTTTCTCCAAGAAAATGAGGATGGCAATAGAATGATGGAAGATGATCCAATCAACTTTCATCAGGCCATGCAAAGTATTAACTCTCAAAAATGGATTGATGCCATGCAAGAAGAGTATAAATCCATGCAAGACAATAAAGTTTGGGAACTTGTCTCATTACTTGGAGGTGCAAAACCAATTGGTTGTAAATGGACTTTTAAAACCAAAAGGGATGCAAATGGTAATGTGGAGAGGTATAAGGCACGTTTTGTAGCTAAAGGATATACTCAAAAGGAATGCATTGACTTTTTAAAGACTTTCTCCCCGGTTTCATCGAAAGACTCTCTTAGAACAATTATAGCACTTGTAGCTCATTTTGATCTTGAGTTACATCAGATGGATGTTAATACTGCATTTCTCAATGGAGACATTGAAAAAACAATTTATATGGTGCAACCAGAAAACTTTGAGTCGGGAGACCCAAAGAATATAGTTTGTAAATTAACAAAATCCATCTATGGATCCAAGCAAGCTTCCCGTCAATGGTATCACAAATTTCATCAAGTAATTGTCTCGTTCGATTTTGAGATGAATATTGTTGATGGTTGATGAATGTGTGTATCACAAGTTTAGTGGGAGTAAGTATATATTTTTGGTTTTATATGTCGATGACATTTTGCTTGCCATGAATGATATAGGCTTATTGTACGAAACTAAGAGATTTCTATCTAAGAATTTTGAAATGAAAGATCTTTGGGGGCGCTTCTTTTGTTTTAGGAATTCAGATACATCGAGATCGGTCTGGGGTATTCTTGGATTGTCACAAAAGAACTATATCAATAAAGTACTTAAAAGGTTTGGCATGCAAAATAGTAAACCAATAGACACCCATGTCACTAAAGGAAATAAGTTTTGTCGTGCCCAATGCCCTAAAAGTAATCTTAAAATTCAGGAAATGCATAAGATTCCTTATACATCAGCTATTGGGAGTCTAATGTATGCTCAGGTATGTACGCGTCCGGATATTACGTACATTATTGGGATGTTAGACAGATATTCAAACAACCCTGGTATGGACCATTGAAAGCAGCCAAGAGGGTTATGAGGTATCTTCAGAGAACAAAAGATTATATGCTCACATACAGAAAATCAGATCATTTGGAGGTCATAGGGTATCTGAGATTCGATTTTCTTTGGGTGCCAAGATAGCAAAAATCTACATCAGGCTATATTTATCTATTAGCTGGTGGAGCTATATCCTGGAAAAGTGCCAAACATACACTTGTAGCTTCTTCCACTATGGCAGCAGAATTTGTAGCATGCTACGAGGCATCAAATCATGGAATATGGCTGCGAAATTTTGTCACTGGGCTGCGTATTTTAGAGAATATAGAAAGACCACTTAAATTATTTTGTGACAATAAATCAGCAGTGTTGTATTCCAACAACAATAGAAGCTCGTCTAAGTCAAAGCACATTGACATAAAGTTCCTAGTTGTGAAAGAAAGAGTGCAAAGTGGACAAATATTCATAGAATACATTGGGACAAACTCTATGATAGCGGATCCGCTCACAAAAGGTTTACCACCCAAGGTCTTTGATGAGCACACTGCTCATATGGGTGTTACATTCATTTAAGGATATTATTGTTTGAGTGGGAGTTTGTTATTTGTTCACTTTATGTTTATGTTTATTTTCAGACATTTATGTATTTGGTTATTTTCTGATCAGAAATAAAGTATTCAGTTTATTCACTCTTTTCTTATTTGGATAAGGACCCCACTTATGTTTAAAGAGGACCAGTTGGAAATAAGCATGTTCGGTTCACATTTACATGTAATTTCCATGCTACACATCCATGATTGATCTATGTCATTTGATTATGTTTGTATACGTAACCATTGATGGGTCCAGTCATGATTGATATGGCGAAGACCGCTTTGATCCTATATGGATATAATTGATGGACGAGATTGTTATAGAATACCTATTACATGATAATTAGTCATTATTTTGAATTTATTTGTTTACTTGTGAATTATTGGTGTGAGTTTGTTTATTTATTTATTATTATTTTGTTCTATATTCAGCTAGTTCTTCTGCTGCCACAATATCTGTTAATGTTAATTCTATACCCATGCTTAATGGGACGAATTTCAAGGAATGAAAAATGGACTTACTGATAGTGCTTGGTTGTATGGATATAGACCTTGCATTAAGGGAAGAACAACCTGCACCTCTCTCATCTGCGGCTAGCACCCCCGATGCAAAAAGGGATTTTGAGAGGTGGGAACGTTCTAATCGCATGAATCTGATGATCATGAAACACAATATTCCAGAAACCTTTAGGGGTGCAGAATCTGAAGAAATTATTCAGGCTAAGGATTTCTTTAACAATATTGAGCAACATTTTGTTAAAAATGATAAGGTTGAGATGACATTACTTCTGAATTCTTTGATGTCTATGAAGTACAAGGGTCAAAGAAATATAAGGGAGTACATTATGGAAATGTCTCATATTGCTTCAAAACTTAAGGCACTTAAAATCGAGTTTTCTGATGATTTACTCGTCCTTATGGTTTTGGTATCGTTTCCTACACAGTTTAACCAATTTAAAATTAGTTATAACTATCAAAGGGAGAAGTAGACTCTAAATGAGCTCATTTCTCATTGTGTTCAAGAGGAAGAAAGGTTGAAGCGTGAGAAAACTGAAAGTGCTCATTTGTCTAGTGTCTCTAAAGACAAGGGCAAGAAAAGAAAATATCAGAATGAAGCTGCTAAGGGTCCAGCTCAAAAGAAACAAGAGAAGGTTCCAAATAATTGTTTCTTTTGTGACAAGCCTGGACACATGAAGAAAGATTGTACCAAATATCACGCATGGCGTGCAAAGAAAAGTATGAATCTTACTTTGGTATGTTCTGAAGTTAATTTAGCTTAAGTACCTAGAAACACTTGGTGGTTAGATTCTGGTGATACTACTCACATAAATGTTTCTATGTAGGGTTGCCTGAGCTACCGAAAGCCAAGTGATGGTGAAAGAAACATCTTTGTGGGCGATGAAAAATCGGTGGAAGTAGAAGCAATTGGGCATTTTAGGTTGTTATTAAAAACTGGTTTTTATTTGGATTTAAAAGACAATTTTGTTGTTCCATCTTTTAGGCGGAATTTAGTTTATGTTTCTTTATTGGACAAATTTGGTTATTATTGTTCATTTGGAAGCAACCAGTTTACTTTGTCTTTAAATTCAAGTATTGTTGGAACTGGTTATTTAAGTACTTATGACAACCTTTATTTGCTAGATATAATTGCATCCTATAATAAAACCTTGCATGTGGAATCACGTGGTACTAAGCGAAAATTAAATAAAAAAATTCAGCATCATTATGGCATAAACGCTTAGGTCATATATCAAAATGTAGGATTGAGAGTCTTGTGTCTAATGGTATTTTAGAGTCCCTCGACTTCACAGACTTTAATGTTTGTGTTGATTGCATCAAGGGAAAGCATGCCAAAACTAAGAAATTAGGTGTCAATCGTTCTACAGATGTCTTAGAATTAATTCATACTGATATTTGTGGGCCATTCCCTGCGACATCTTGGAATGGTCAACAATATTTTATAACATTCATAGACGATTACTCACGTTATGAGTACCTATATCTCATTCATAAAAAATCTCAGTCTTTGGACGTGTTCAAATCATATAAAGCTAAAGTTGAGAATTAACTCAACAAAAGAATTAAGAAAGTTCGATCTGATCGTGGTGGTGAGTACTACGGTAGATATGATGGATCAGGTGAACAACGTTCAGGACCATTTGCAAAGTTCCTAGAGGAATGTGGTATTGTCCCACAGTACACCATGCTAGGATCACCTAGTATGAATGGTGTTGCTGAGAGACGTAATATGACTCTTAAGGATATTGTAAGAAGTATGATTGCTCATTCTACCTTACCTGAATTCCTCTAGGGAGATGCACTAAAGACAACAGCGTATATTCTGAATAGAGTACCCACTAAAGCAGCTGAAAAGACACCTTATGAGCTTTGGGTGGGTAAAAAGCCCACTCTAAAGCATTTTCACATTTGGGGATGTCCAGCTAAGGCAAGGCCTTATAGGCCACATGAAAATAAATTAGACTCAAAACAGTAAGGAGCTACTTTATTGGTTATTCTGAGCGATCTAGGGGCTATAAATTTTATGATCCCGCGATTAAGAATATTTTTGAGACGAGAACTGCAACATTTTTTGAGGATGTTGAGTTTGAGGAGAAATAAGGTAAGAGACATTGTCTTTGAGGAGGAATTGAGTTTTAACTCAGTTCCTACTATCATTTTTGATGATGTTCAAGTTTCTTTACCTATCATCAACCAAGAAGTGAATCCGGAACCTCAACAAGACAATGTCAAACAGCTTCCTCCTATTCAGGATGAGGTAATTGTTCCAGAAGAACAAACTCAACAACCTCAAGAACAAGTTCCATTAAGGAGATCCACTAGAGAAAGGAGAAATGATATTTCAGATGATTATATTGTGTTTCTCCAAGAAAATGAGGATGGCAATAGAATGATGGAAGATGATCCAATCAACTTTCATCAGGCCATGCAAAGTATTAACTCTCAAAAATGGATTGATGCCATGCAAGAAGAGTATAAATCCATGCAAGACAATAAAGTTTGGGAACTTGTCTCATTACTTGGAGGTGCAAAACCAATTGGTTGTAAATGGACTTTTAAAACCAAAAGGGATGCAAATGGTAATGTGGAGAGGTATAAGGCACGTTTTGTAGCTAAAGGATATACTCAAAAGGAATGCATTGACTTTTTAAAGACTTTCTCCCCGGTTTCATCGAAAGACTCTCTTAGAACAATTATAGCACTTGTAGCTCATTTTGATCTTGAGTTACATCAGATGGATGTTAATCTCTGCATTTCTCAATGGAGACATTGAAAAAACAATTTATATGGTGCAACGAGAAAACTTTGAGTCGGGAGACCCAAAGAATATAGTTTGTAAATTAACAAAATCCATCTATGGATCCAAGCAAGCTTCCCGTCAATGGTATCACAAATTTCATCAAGTAATTGTCTCGTTCGATTTTGAGATGAATATTGTTGATGGTTGATGAATGTGTGTATCACAAGTTTAGTGGGAGTAAGTATATATTTTTGGTTTTATATGTCGATGACATTTTGCTTGCCATGAATGATATAGGCTTATTGTACGAAACTAAGAGATTTCTATCTAAGAATTTTGAAATGAAAGATCTTTGGGGCGCTTTCTTTTGTTTTAGGAATTCAGATACATCGAGATCGGGTCGGGGTATTCTTGGATTGTCACAAAAGAACTATATCAATAAAGTACTTAAAAGGTTTGGCATGCAAAATAGTAAACCAATAGACACCCATGTCACTAAAGGAAATAAGTTTTGTCGTGCCCAATGCCCTAAAAGTAATCTTAAAATTCAGGAAATGCATAAGATTCCTTATACATCAGCTATTGGGAGTCTAATGTATGCTCAGGTATGTACGCGTCCGGATATTACGTACATTATTGGGATGTTAGACAGATATTCAAACAACCCTGGTATGGACCATTGAAAGCAGCCAAGAGGGTTATGAGGTATCTTCAGAGAACAAAAGATTATATGCTCACATACAGAAAATCAGATCATTTGGAGGTCATAGGGTATACAGATTCTGATTTTGCTGGGTGCCAAGATAGCAAAAAATCTACATCAGGCTATATTTATCTATTAGCTGGTGGAGCTATATCCTGGAAAAGTGCCAAACATACACTTGTAGCTTCTTCCACTATGGCAGCAGAATTTGTAGCATGCTACGAGGCATCAAATCATGGAATATGGCTGCGAAATTTTGTCACTGGGCTGCGTATTTTAGAGAATATAGAAAGACCACTTAAATTATTTTGTGACAATAAATCAGCAGTGTTGTATTCCAACAACAATAGAAGCTCGTCTAAGTCAAAGCACATTGACATAAAGTTCCTAGTTGTGAAAGAAAGAGTGCAAAGTGGACAAATATTCATAGAATACATTGGGACAAACTCTATGATAGCGGATCCGCTCACAAAAGGTTTACCACCCAAGGTCTTTGATGAGCACACTGCTCATATGGGTGTTACATTCATTTAAGGATATTATTGTTTGAGTGGGAGTTTGTTATTTGTTCACTTTATGTTTATGTTTATTTTCAGACATTTATGTATTTGGTTATTTTCTGATCAGAAATAAAGTATTCAGTTTATTCACTCTTTTCTTATTTGGATAAGGACCCCACTTATGTTTAAAGAGGACCAGTTGGAAATAAGCATGTTCGGTTCACATTTACATGTAATTTCCATGCTACACATCCATGATTGATCTATGTCATTTGATTATGTTTGTATACGTAACCATTGATGGGTCCAGTCATGATTGATATGGCGAAGACCGCTTTGATCCTATATGGATATAATTGATGGACGAGATTGTTATAGAATACCTATTACATGATAGCAAATGTTTGAGCTCATAAGGTTGTACATTTATTAGGAAACATATGTTGCCCAAGTGAGAGATTGTTGGATTAAATTTCAATAATAGTGGGCACATATGCATAATGTATGTTGCTATTATAAAGTTTAGCACGTAATTAAGTGACCAATTATGTTACACGTGTTATAGGTACTAAATTGTCATGGAATTAAAAGTGTAGATACCATAAGTTAGATTTATAACTCAATGAGGGGCAGAATTGTAAATATTAATAAATTATTTTTAATTCAGTTTTTAATTCAGTTTATATAAAGGGTAGTGGTCACCGAGATATAGGTTAACTTGCATATCTCTTTTCCCCGTCTGAGAGTTGTGTGGCAAGAGGTAACCTATCTTCTTGGAAGATCAAACCCTCTCTGAAAATCTCCATCGATGGATTCAGGTACGCTTCCGCAAATCTAGTTTTTATTCTTAATGATTTGACATATATATAGATCTTGGGATTATATTCATTTCAAATATATTTTGGTTCTAATAGCTTCCTCACAACGCTCGGCATAGATTAACGTTGTCGGTGGTCTTTCGGTGGTTTGATCCCTTTTGTAGTTCGTTTGTCGATGCAATCAGATATGTTCGTATCTATCTTTTGTTCGAGTCTTTTGGTTAGATTTTTTTAACTTTTCATTGTATGATCATGATCTCAAATAATTAATTTCTGTTGGGTTTAAAAAAATGTCCAAATTATGTGTATAATTAACTATTATAATTGTAAATCCTCATTGGAATCTTATATATTTTCTAATTTTAATATAAAACTAGCTGCTTTTATAAGAAAAAGAAATGCTTCACGCCACTACTAGTGGCACATAGTTTTGATGCCAAAAGGACGGCCAAAATCTCCCCTGTATGACCTAGTTGAAACCTATATAAGTTATAACAATCAAATTCATCATCACTGGTATAATAAGTTGGTAGCCATGGATTCTGAAAACCCCCAACCTTTGAAACCCAAGCCGAAACACCTCCTCCACCAACCAACAACTTAGTTCAGAAAGTGAAAAGAAACTTGTCTTTTCAATCCAAATGGGCAGAATTGAATGGCGCCATGGGAGACTTAGGCACCTATATTCCTATTGTATTGGCCTTGACACTTGCCAAGGACCTTAACTTAGGCACCACATTGATATTCACCGGTGTCTACAACATTATCACCGGTGCCATATATGGTGTCCCGATGCCTGTCCAACCCATGAAGGCCATCGCCGCGGCAGCTATATCTAACGGCTCGGGTTTTGATGTCCCGGAGATTATGGCGGCCGGTATTTGTACCGGTGCAATTCTGTTGGTTTTCGGTGCTACAGGGTTGATGCAGGTGGTGTACAGATTGATACCTTTGTCTGTTGTTAGGGGAATTCAGCTGTCCCAAGGCTTATCATTTGCTATGAGTGCTGTGAAGTACATTAGAAAGGTTCAGGATTTTTCGAAGTCGAAATCTGTGGGGAATAGGCAGTGGTTGGGGTTGGATGGATTGGTTTTGGCTATTTCTTGTGCTTGTTTCATAACTGTTATCAATGGTGCAGGTCAAGAAAGAAATCAAAGTGAGGCTAATGTTGATGAAGAAAGGAATGTTAGAAGAAAAAGAATGAGGAAAATCATGGCTACCATCCCTTCAGCTTTCGTTGTTTTCGTGTTAGGTGTAGTATTTACATTCATAAGAAGGCCTCAAGTGGTGAATAACATCAAGTTTGGACCATCAGTTATGGAGGTTGTGAAAATACCTGGTCATTCATGGAAGGAAGGGTTTACCAAGGGAACTATTCCGCAACTGCCTTTATCGGTACTGAACTCGGTGATCGCAGTCTGCAAGTTGTCGTCAGATCTTTTTCCGGGAAAGGAATTCTCAGCCACCTCGATTTCAGTAACAGTGGGCCTAATGAACTTAGTGGGGTGCTGGTTTGGTGCCATGCCATGCTGCCATGGTGCAGGTGGGCTAGCCGGGCAGTACAAGTTTGGGGGCAGGAGTGGTGGGTGTGTAGCCATTCTTGGCGCAGCCAAGATGATATTGGGTTTGGTATTAGGTTCTTCTTTGGTGTCGATTGTGCACCAGTTTCCGGTCGGTATCTTGGGAGTTTTACTCTTGTTTGCAGGGATTGAACTAGCAATGACTTGTAGGGACATGAATTCAAAGGAAGAGTCATTTGTTATGTTAATATGTGCTGCAGTTTCACTTGTAGGGTCAAGTGCAGCACTTGGTTTTGTTTGTGGAATGCTAGTGCATGTGCTTCTTAAGCTAAGGACACTGTGTGCCTTGAAATGAATAATTGTTTGATATTTCAATGAATTTCCTTACTAGTAGTATTTATTAGTAAAATTTTTCATCTCTTTTTATCCGGCATTTGCGATTGTTCCGTTTCCTGATGCTAGCAGTGTATAGTGGTCAAATAGGATCGTTTACTTTGAGACCATAGAAACCACAAATGCATAATTTCCTTACTGGATTGCTGAAATTGTAATGTTTATGCATACAGAATGGTGATTACAGCAGATAAAAAAATTGTACAACTATATAATCACCTAAAGAAAAGGACAGAGGAGGGGAACCAAAACAGGCAGGAAAGAAGAGAAGTGACGACAATGAGAAATTTGCTGAGAGGATTCTACTAATGTTTCTTGGCCCCAAATGGTCACTTTCAAGCTTTGTTTGGATTATCTTTGATTTGGTTTTTCGTTTCAAATTTTCAACCAGAGAGCATGAGTTCTGCTTTGGGATTTTGGAGCCTCAACGTATTCCTTTATCCGAATGGATTTCTAGTACGAAAAGAGTTCGGAGGATTAGATGTTGAATGTACACCCATAGGTCGGTGATCTACACTTGAGGAGCTCGATGTAAAGTTACTACCATCAAAGCCACCGATTCCTTGTGGTCTGCAATGATATCATACAAAATCTTAGCCAGAAAAGTTCATAATATACAAAACATTTCTTTTAAGATTGACTAACATGCACAAATTCTGTCTTAATACTATGTGATGCATGCGGATAATATAAAATAGCAAAATTAAAACGTCACCTTGAAGGTGGCAAACCCAAGTGTGATTGATCTCCCATGTATGGTGCTAACATCATAAAAATCATAATAAGCATAAGAAAAACCATGTTAATATTAAAATTTAGCATAATGAGAAGAGAAGTGAATTTACTATAAGGCATAGCAGATGTGAAAGGTGACTCTAGAGTCACTGGAGATGGGGCGATATATGGTGAATGAGACACCATTCCTGAAGAATAGGCATTCAAACTGTATGCATGAGACCAGACGGTCGGATCTTGGACAGTAGGGAGAGCTCCTTGATAAGATGCCATCGAAGGAAACTACAGAAGAAATAACAGTTAGCAAATGAAGGTTAGAGCAAGTGCACAAATACAAAAAGGTATTAACACTGTTGGAAAAATGGAAGCCATGTTAGTGGATTTTGAAACTGTCAGTAAGCTTTTATTATACAAAACTATTGTTATATTCATAAGGAGATAATCATCAACTGACTAGATAATAGTTAGTTAAGGCAACTAAAAGACGGAAAGTGGAGCGGAGGCAACTTTTAGTTTTAAAAAGATGAAGATAAAAGAAAGCAATGTAAATGTCAGCAATAAGTTGTATGTGATGCGTACCGCTGGAACTTGTGCTGGAGTCGTATCGCTATCAAACGGATTTGTCTTTGCAGTACTTGGGAATGCTGCCACATGCTGTGAACATATAGATACAGTTTAAAATCTCCAATGTATAAGCAAAAACTAATGTAGCAGTTACAGAACTCGAAGTTCCAAGAGCACAAGATACCATTGCATTAGGATAATATTGCAAGCCAAATCCCATTCCATGTGGTTGAGCATTTTGCCAAATCGGAAATGCTGCAGGGGCTGATCCATAGCTTGCTGTAAAGAGATCCTGCAAAGAAAGCGGCGTATACTGTCAAGAGAGTTCATGAATATCCAAGACAACTGAAGGCAAAAGCATCACCTGGGGAAGTTCCTTTCTTTCATTAGACTTTGTTTCTGCTGGAGGCTGCACTCCAACTTCATAAGTTGTTTCCGTAACGGATGTTGAGGTGGCTTGAGATGACTGTGAAGTAGGTACACTGGTCAATTGTAGAGCATTATGCATCAGGAATGAAGTACCATGCTGCAAATATTAACACAGAGCAACAGGTTTAGCAAGTGAAATGAGGTTCAGCCCACATTTTACTAAAATACAGGGTCTATCTTCATGTTTATTTAGTTTCCAACAACTTCCGACGAACTCTAATGATAACCTGGTTATTCGATGCTTCAACTGCTTGAGTACTTGGATGCGCAGAAAAGTTATTATCAGAAGCAGGGTACGGAGAAAGCTGATGTTGTTGCGTGCTGGGAAAGCCATGCCCCTGGGAAGATTTGAACTTGTAGTCACCACTAAAACCAGTTGTTGCTTGAAGGACTGGATTGAAAGGGTTTTGCTGGACATTTGCAACCTGTGGAACTGTTGAAGAATCAACCGTACTTGTCAACGCAAGCAATTGTGGTGCAGATGTTGCTGTAGAAAAAATATCTAATGAAATGTTCTGTACAGATGCAGTAGACGGAGCACTTGTGGCGCCTGGTGCTGCAGAGACATTATCAACAGGTACCACAGATAAATCTGACAGATCAAAGAGTAAAGCCTCCAAAGAATTTTCATTAGAGGCAGGAGGTGCTTTTCCCTTTGAAGGGAAGTTATCTGAGGACTGGCCACCACCATCACTTGATGGAGGCACTTGCTGCACATTTGGTTCTGCCACCTCATTGGACGGCTCAGAATCCATACTGAAATCGATCAAACTTTCCACATCACCAGATGATGCATTCTTCTGCAAAGTGAAAAAAGAATAACAGAGTGAGTGCATAAGAATGTTCTCAAGAGCTGCAACTAAATACAGTACGATAAACAGCTGAACTAATAATAGGGTGTAACAAAATCCATACTGCAAGCAAAGAAAATGTACTCAACAGCTTCTCATGAGTACAACTTTTTTCGTCCAATCTCACAAGTAAAATTTTAAAATTTTACTCTATGAAACCAGTTTATTCAAAAATCTATTGAAATTATTAAGCTATTTCAATAAATGGTTCACATATGCACATGAAATCCTATGCAGTGTTTCATATCTGAATTACAAAAATGAAACTTCTCTTTTGAGAGGAAATGAATAAAATCTGGTTGGGGAAATACTAAGGGTCAGGCATAGTTTCTAAGCAGCCACTATTTGGCACACGCTACATATGCTATTGATTCATATGACGCACTTGTGCTTAAGAAACCAGTAGTGTTTAGTAGAAACCAAATAAAAGAACAACAAAACCACAAGCCTCTGAAATAAAACACCATTAGAGCCATAGTTAAATGAAAAAGTAACAGCAAAAGATTCACCTTGTTTTCAGCAGAACAATCAGGATCCCTTCCAGCATTTTCATTTGAATGCTCACCCACCTGTAAGGCAGGAGCAGTCTCCCCCAGGTTATCTCTAACCGGCTGCTCCACTAAAGAAATAGACTTCTCTAATTGGTGGCTCAATGATTGGCTTCGTGCCAGAGGTTCTCTATTTGAAATGTTCGGGGTATCTTGTCGCCTGGCACTTCTAGAACCCTCAAGTCTGAGCCTGTTGTCAACAATCTCGATGCGCATAGAATTTCTACGGCCGCTTCCAAATCTTGAATTTTCTTCAGGATGTCGAGGACTTCTTCCCTCCTTATAGAAAACCCTAACAACACCTCTTCCAGAAGGACTAGATCCTTCATTTGAACTCCATTCCTGGCTATCTTCATAGAGTGGACCTCTGGATCTACTACTAGACACAATGCCCCTCCAGCTTTCAGAAGAATTCACCCTGTGTAACTGTATAAAAATGTTCAGGGACCTAAAATCATTGGAGTGGCATTTGAATTTAGAGCACACAAAAGTGTGTTAACTGTACCAGAGGCACAAAATTAACATGCTAATAGCTGATCAATATTGGCAAAAAAAAGGGGGACAATTAAATGATAGCTAACATGAACGATATCCAGTCTCGTTAAATATATCATTAAAGGGATACCAATCTTACATTCGGAAGACTCTCACTCCTCTCCCTCTCACCAGCGTATCTCCTTTCCACATAGACTTGCCTGATGAAATCTCGGAGCTTATGAAGATTACTGAAAGCAAACATATACTGATCAAGACACTTTCCTAATGGAGCATTGAAAAACTAAAAAAGAAATATCTTCGATAACCTGCCATCGGGATAAGAATGAAATCGAGGATCCCATGCTTTGAAGTAAATTTGTCTCGCCCGCTGCGAAAAATTAAGAAATAAGTTAAGACAATGGAGAAGAAAGAAAAACTGTCATGACTAACTATTCATGCAGACCTCATTGCCTGCTGCTTGAAGAGCAGTCACTTCTTCTTCACTAAATTTTCCCAATGATACTGATTTGACTCGATGAGTGAATTCCCGACTGAAATAATCAAACAATCCAAATTTGTAAATATGAATTGAACTAGAAATATTTACAAAACCATATTAGACCCTCATTGTAATTGGGATAAGAAGTGTACATATATATGATATGTGCAAATTTAACTCAAGAAACTCAAGAAGGTAACAGAAGCAACAGCATATGCTAAAACTTACTGTATTCCACTACAGTTGGTGCAAACAAAAGTCAAGAAAGTGGTGCAAACATATTGGGGACCCTGCCAATAAGAAAGCATTAATTAATGTTAATACTTTAATTTTCTTTCAATGGATATATTCTTGAAATTGTAGTGATTTTTGGGCTGATACAAATTTGAAAACAAAAAAAAATTAGGTGCATAGAAAATTCATTTTATGATAACGCCACCAAGAGGGCATTTTGCGAAAGACTGCACAGAGCCAAAAAGTACATATCCAGCCTGCAAATTATAGTGGTCATATAACTAATTCAAATGATGAAAACATTTAGCATACTAGGCTGTTGAGGCATCTATAACAATATAAAAATGAGTGACCGAGTTATAGTAGCTTGTTAACAAGACACCAATTCACCAACAACCAGTTGGTCTAGTGGGATGAGGCACTAGATCGCTTAAGCAAGGTCAAAGGTTTAAATCCGTTTTGGTCCAAGTGAAAGATTAGTGTTTTCACAAATCCTTGGCGATGATAAGAACATTGACCGAGATCACCCTGTGGAGAATATCGATCATCGTAGTGACTAAAATGATGACCAAGTGTTGATCTTACCGAATGAAGATAAGTTAACTCAACAAGAATTCTTGTATCAAGTGTTTTCCAGATATGTCATTCAGATGTCATAGTTTGAATGTCCTAGAACAATTTTCATATAAAGGTCATTTTTCATTCTAAAACATGTAGGAATTTGAAATCCCCTTCTAAAAAACATCTCCATTCTTTCATCATCCTCATAAATCGATTTTCTTTATCTTGGAATATTTCAAAAGCTATTAAAACCATTCCAATAACAATTTTAATTGTCTAAACAAGAATTTCTGGGAAAGTTAGCACCTTAGGGATTAAAGTCTAATGTAAATGATGATTCGATACATGAAAATAATTGAACTTGAAAAATATAAACAAAGAACATACCAAAATATTGCAGTTGATGCATCTTTTATTCTCTGGGAGTTTGAGCAGACCCCGAATCTTCCTCTCCATTCTTTCATCATCCTTTACCTTCTTTCTGCTCCCCATTTTCTCCGCAAAGAAATAAAAGGCAAACTTTCACCCTCCTGCGTTCAAAAAGAATCGAAACCCCAAATCATTAGAGATACAATCATTTAGATAAAAATCAACATGATAACGACGACGACAATAAGAATAAGCTGAAGCTTGTTACATCGTTTTGGCAATCGAGGCAACAATATCAAACCCATATTCAATTTTTATCATAAAAATTGAAATTTTCTTTTCAAATTTTCTTAAGAAACAAACGATAATGGTAAATAAATGTAAAATGTACCTTAAGCATACGCTAGAGAAAACAGGGAGATCAAAATACGAACAAGAAAAAGAAGAAGAAAATTTATAAAAGGGGAATTTTCCCGGAAAAAGTGGTTTCAAGACCGTTATGAACCGTTGAACTTGAATCCGCATTTTTTTGGTCACTTCTGCTTTTTCTAGTTTTCGTTTTTCTTTTTTTTTTTTGTGAATTTCACACCCGGTGCAAATTAAAATAATAATCTTATCATAAGTAATAAATTATTTTTAAAGCAAATGATATGATAATATAATATCTTAGGAGTATTTAAATACGATAAAAAAAAATCAACAACCGCTAAATCAGGCGGTTAAAGCATTTAGTTGACACTTTCTTCTTTCCTTAAGTTGTAGGTTTAAGATCCAGTAAAAATAAAATTTTTCAAAAAAGGATAAAATAAAAAAAATTTAGGCTACATGTGGAAGGGTGATTTGAGATGCTAATGAGTGATGAATGGTAAAACCTTTTTAGGTGAATTGGTATTTGTTCGGTACTTGAAACAGAATTTTGGGAGCTCTATGATGGTCTTTGGCATACTTGGAGATTGGACGAGCGTTAAATTATTGTTAAATCGAATAATATTTAAAGCATAAATTTTTTTCATCTAAGCAATTAAAGTATTTTTTGTCAAAATAAGTACGTAAAGTACATTTTTTTCAAAATATATATCTAAAATATTTTTTGATTAAAATTAAATATTTAAAATATATATTTTCATTTATTTAAGTTCTTAAAAATTGACATTTAATATTAATTAAAATATATTTTAAATATTTATTTTGACTACTTTAAAAAGAAATACTAATTACCTAAATGAAAATTGTTGATATCATTTATATATTTATTTGTGATATAGGCGTAAAAAGAATCCGGGGCAAATGTTTCCGCAAGGCGACCGTTAAAGTGACACGCGTCGCGACTCCCGTCGGCAACAACAATACTACATAAGCAATCGCATCCCAAAATCCCCGCTCAGTTTTCTTCCATTTGGGATTTTACATCTTTGCATTTCCCGTCTAAATCCCTTGCTGTCAGTTTCACCTTCCGATAGCATTCATGTCATATCAAAGAAGCATACTCGTCACAAACTCACAATTGTTAAGCATTCATATCGATATCGATCTCTAATTCCAGTATAAACGGCAGCGTTTCATCTTCCATACGAAGATCGATCTGGTAGATTAGGGTTTTGAGATCTCTCCGATTTGAGGTAAGAATCTACGTTCATATACCTATATTTCTGCCTAATTTCAAAGGAAAATTAACTTTTACGCCTTTAAATTTTCCTTTCTCTCTGGGAATCGAATGTTCGGCTAGGTTGTTTGGGATTTCAATTTGAAGATCGAGGAGGTTTAACAATAGTACAAAATGCCTGTGAAAGTGGCACTATCGTCATTTAGGGATCGGACACAAGAATTTCAAAGCGTGGCGGAGAGGTTAAGGGAGTCGTTTTCTTCTGCTCCGGGTCAAAATGGAGCGAGTAGCAGTAGGTCGAGAGCGGAGGAACAGAGATCTGTGGTTGCTCATCAATCGGAGTTTAATAGGAGGGCTTCTAAGATTGGGTTTGGGATTCATCAGACCTCGCAGAAGCTATCTAAGTTAGCAAAATGTAAGTATTTATATTTGTTTCGTTTACATTATAATTGTTTTTGTTTTTTAATGAATGGATTTGCACAATAATTGATGGAGGTTTGTACGTATAGCTTTTAGAAAGATGAACTAGGCATGGGTTATTTGGAACCTGAAATTTAGCTTCGCAGGGCTTATAGCTTAGAGTTTAAGAGCTTTTAATCCGAATTCTACTGATTGAAATGCATTTTTGGTTTACTATTAGCTGTTTGTCTAAGCCAAGTTGTAATTAAAATGAATGCCCTAATTTATTTATTCTTCTTCTGAATTTAGGTCGTTGTATTTTTTTTTTTTCTTCTGTTTATTCTTCGGATCTATCTTTGTAATTTGGTGTCTGATTGCACCTTAATTAAAATGATTGCATCTTGGGCTTTTGACTATCTAGTAATTATATGTACTTGAGTCCGGTAATTTTGAGGGCACTAGGTGCAATCTAGGAACTAGAACCCTAATATTGCCTTAGGTTCAAGACAGAAGATAATTTCTCCCTCGATGAAGGGAATGGTCCATCACTTGCATACTAATTCTAATTTGTCCGTGTGGTTCTGTATACATTTGTCTCTGCGCGTGTGTGTGTATGTATATATGAAGATTCGTGTGATTACATATGTATTTGCCTCTATGTTACTGTGTGTGTATGTATATGCAAGATTCCTGCTACCATGCTCCATCACTTGCAGACTAATTCTAATTTAGATGTCCAATGATGGTAGTGTCTGCCATTTTCTGGCTGTGGTTTGATAGAAATTGAACTAATGATCCCCATTGTGGTTGTCTTGGTTTAGAGTATTGTAGCTTGTTGATGAAATTCAATGTGCAGAATTTTTCAATGACAGATACAGGAGAAAACTAACTGACTAGATACTATTAAGAGTTTACTGCTGTTGTTTGGTTGTCTTGGATGTTGCTTTAGATTGTATTATAGCTGAACTTGATGAAATCCAACGTGCACAAGTTGTCAATAACAGATATAGGAAAAGGCAGACAGACTTGATATTAGTAGGAGTTCATAATCATTGTTGTTGTTATTGTGGTTACTATGGTCCCACATGTAATTTAGAGTATGCTGTAAAAGTAAAAAAAAAAACTATATTTTGCTTACCTTGCAGTGGCAAAGAGGACTTCTGTTTTTGATGACCCTACTATGGAAATCCAAGAGATCACTGCAGTTATTAAGCATGATATCACTGCCCTTAATTCTGCTGTGGTAGACCTTCAGCTTTTCTGCAATTCTAGAAATGAAGGCAGTATCTCCAGTGACACATCTAGTCATTCAACCACAGTTGTAGATGACTTGAAGAATCGCTTGATGAGCACCACAAAAGAATTCAAAGATGTCCTTACAATGCGAACAGAGGTAAAAGTTTTTCAGTCTGTTTACTGAGTTTACTTGGATGTTTTTTTGCTAGTATTCCTTGTAGTTATGTCATTGGTAATTCGATCCCTTGACAATTGATGGTAATTGAATTGGCTCGACAGAATTTAAAGGTTCATGAGAATAGAAGACAGCTATTTTCTTCCACTGCTTCAAAGGATTCCCAAAATCCCTTTGCACGGCAACGCCCTTTGGCTATTAAATCAGCAGCTGGAGCTTCAAACAACCTTCCTCAGTGGGCTAATGGGTCTGCATCTTCATCTCAGTTGTTTCCCCGGTAACAGCTTGCTTAGATGTATTGTATTAATTTGCCTATGGCCCTTGTTTTTTTCTGCTAGTATTAGTAATATACTGTGATTAAATGGAGAAAATAATTTTGCGCTTAGAAGTCTTGATTTTTCTTTAGGAAATTTCAAGATCATTTAATGATAATTTGTTACTGAATGTTCACTCATGGAACATTTCTGAACATTGCTCTTCTACTTTTTTTAGGAGTTTATGACAATTGCATTCTTTCATTCCTCCAGAATAGCCACAAAATTCTATTTTCTTTTGCTATGTTCAGTGCAACGCTCACGCTTTTGAGATTCTGCCTTTTCTTGTATTTTTCATGCATTTTTTTCCCGGAAAAATCTTTTCTTTTTGCAACTATTTTGGAATCAACCATTATCGACTACTTCTGTATTAATCTAGCGGCTTTACCTTCTTATTTGAACCATATCAATTTGAAAAGCTGTACACTAATGAAACTTCATTTCTGTGTAAGTGTTTGAGAAATTCATTTCTGGTTCTTAATTATACAGAAAGCAGACGGATGGGGAGAGTCAGCCATTGCTCCAGGATCAACAGCAGCAGCAGCAAATGGTTCCATTGCAAGACACTTACATGCAGAGCCGAGCTGAAGCTCTTAAAAATGTAGAATCCACTATTCACGAGCTTGGCACCATCTTCAACCAGCTAGCTACTCTGGTCTCTCAGCAAGGAGAGATAGCTATCAGGTTTTTTGTTTTGTTTTTGTCCCCCCCTCTCCCTCTGGAGCCTTGGCAAGGGTATACATATGAATTCATTTTAGTTGCTGATATATCACTTGCTATATAAGGTGTTCTATATCATAGTATGATGCAGTCAGTAGTAATTATAAGGTGTTCTATATCATAGAAATTTGATGAGTTTGACCAAAGTTTTTTAAGGCTGCTTAAAACTTCCAGACTTGAGCTTTGCTGTGTTTCTTGTAATTATGTGGTTATGCATCGTGGTTTGATACTTGGGAGTATTTGTGAAGTAATTTGTTAATTAGAGTAAACAATTTTTTGATTTCCCCCTATTTTGTGGTGAGGTTTGGCATGGAACGTCTTGAGGATCCTATTGTTAGCAAGCATAAATAACATGTTTAAACCCAACATTGGCAATGGGCATTCTTATTTAGATATTATTGATCCTCACATGATAGTAAATGGCCGTACAAACTAGATAGATTCATTGATAAAGAAACTGTCAGTTCCCTATTATCTTAGAATAGGTTTACTTGTATATCACATTCTGTATTCTTTTAACCGAACTATGATGTTTTCATTCCAGGATTGACGAGAACATGGATGACACATTAGCAAACGTTGAGGGAGCGCAGGGAGCTTTGCTCAAGTACCTAAACAGCATATCATCTAACAGGTGGCTAATGATCAAAATATTTTTTGTATTGATTGTCTTCCTTATGGTTTTCCTATTCTTTGTGGCATAGTCAATAAAAAGTAAGATGACTGGTTGAAAAGATGGTGAAAAGAAAACGTCATTGCCTTTTCTTACTCTTCTATTCTTTTGATATACACTGTCCATCTTTTTCCTTTTTTGGCTTTAAAGCCACAGCCTACAGTCCTTGAGAGCTGTAAATCTACCCTTTTTTGTTGACCATGATGTATGTATCATGTATGTATGTATGTATGGCCATGGGTAGTGGGTACATGTAGATTGCACAATGTGTTGGGAACAATGAAAATGGGTAAACTATTCCTCTTCATCGTGGGTGTTATTTGACAGAATGTCTCCCAATGTGCCACTCTTATCAATAATATCAAATTTTAGAGGTTCACTTTAGTTGCTTTGCAATGATGTATGTTGCACCTAAAAAAGTAAGAAATGTGGCTTAGCTTTATTTACGCTTAGTCACATTGTATGATGCACATTTTGAATTATGTTTGATTGAAATGTGTAGTGTGTATAATTTATGAATTATGTTTGATTGGAATGTGTATAGTGTGTATAATTTATATTGGTGTCTTGTGTTGACTTATTTTCCCCTTATAATAGACTATAAAATTTAGAAGTGTTTTTGACACATTAACCTGGTAGCTTTATTGATAAACAAAATAAAACTAAAACATAACTTTATTGAGGTTTTAGAACAGCCAAAACAACAACAAAAATCATAAATCTAAAAAGAAAAAACAAGCGCTACACCAGTCAGATAAGACATTTTCTCTATGCACCAAAGAAATTTTTCACAGTTTATTGTAGGAAGAGTCTTTGGGAAGTTGTTAAAATATAAACTAGATAAAATTCCCAAAATCGATAACATTTTTTTATGCCTATTATAAAAATGACAAATCGCTATAGATTATATCGACAAATAACTCAAAAAGGAGTTCATATTCTACGTGGCCATCGGTAAGCACGAATAAAAAAACAAACGTTGTGTGGGTTATATACGAACACAAAAAACTTGCGAAATAGCCATAAAAACATGTCATAAGGCAGAAAAAATGTGTCACATAGGTAGAAAAAAACGCAACAAAATATGTGAAAAAAATAAAACAATTAAAAAAATAAAATATAAATTATTAGAGATCGATAATCGGTACAAAAATTAATGACGCTGTCTATTAAACACAAAAAATAAAACAACAAACTATTATGGTCAAAAGGAAAAAGAAAAAAACGGCTAGATTTTTTTCTCATTTGATAGTTTGATTACATAAGTGTTAGTACACGAAACATCGTGAATATTTCATTAGTTTTAAAACAGTTCGTTGCAACGAAAAAAAAACAGTACAAATCTAAACTCAAATCAGAATTATGGGTAAAATTTCAAATAAAAATATAATCTCACTTCAAAAAATAAAAATAAAAATAAAAATATAATATATTCTAGATAAATCAACTCTTCCTTTGTTGAAAATAAGTGGTTGAGAATTATTAAGTGAAATTAGTTTATAGCCGATTTATTTATTAAAACATGAGAAAAAAATATAGCTTATAATGGTATTTTATATGATTGAATTTTAATTCGATTGATAATTTACGGAAGTTGTGAATTTAAATACATTCAAACATAATTATCGCAATTTTAAGGATTTGAGATTAAAGAAATGTTATTATATTCATGTATGCTAATATTCTAATTTTATATAATTAAATATTTAACCAGATAACTAGAAATGTCTATTTATCATTAATTAAGAATATAAATACACTTGAGAGATGAATTATATCCTTTAAATAAAAAGTATAAAATTTAATAAAGTAAAAGACAGAGATCTACTAATTGATCGAGTGATTAAGGATATTTTTTTGTTTCATTTTATATGATTTCGAATCACGATATACAATAATTCTATTTAATAAAAAATAAAGTATAAGTTAAATTTTAAAATATTAAGACTACATGCATTTTACTTTTTAATTTTTTTTAACATCTACATGCCTTTTTAATATATATTTTTGTTAAAAAATGAAAAAAAATGTTCAATAACTATTCACTTTAATTCGTCAGGATTTGTTCTTATAAATATATAAGATTAATCGAGTTGGCGGTAGATGGTTGATTTTTACTATTTTATTTCATATTTACAAATTTCTTATATGGAGTAAATAATTAGGTTGAAAACGATTGGGTGATTTATAGTAGAGTATGACGTTTTTTTAAGCGCTTGTTCTTTTTAAGTGATCTGAGTTTTTTTTTTAAATAATTCGAGTTCGGGTTATATAATATGTAAAAAGATAGTTAAAAAATAATTTTAATAAGAAAGTGAATGTTTATCTTCTTAGGAAAAATCTTAGTTCGAGTAGTTGTATGTGAGCTGGTATTGAATTAAAATTATTAAATTAGACAAATTACGAGTTGATTTTTAAATTTTTTTATAAGATTAAAGGATGAAATATATAACTTAATTTAATAAAAAATATCAAGAAAAAAATAATTTCTTACAAAAATATAAAAGAAAATTAATTAACCGACGGAATAATTTTGCAGAAAATATCAAAGTTGTCGTCATTAATACCAATCTTTTGTCCTAACTGAACTCATCTCCTCCACCAGTTCTACTATAAAGCCCAAGCCCTACTCTTCCTACTCTGCAACAAAAAAAAAAAAAAAGCGCTTCATTTCAAACCCTAATTTTCTTTCCCGACAACCAAACACTTCCATCTGATTCCCGCATCTGATCACTTTCGATTTTATCAAATCTATAAGCACTTATTTCCTCTTTCCTCGCACAGTTTCTAGTCAAATACCGGTTTTAACTGTTTAATCTTCCTGCCTTTTTTGTTGAAAATTCAAAATATATTCTTCGATTCTACTATTGTTTTTGTTATCTAATTGGGGTGACAGATAGAAATGGTGGGAGGAGGAAGCAGGAGAGACGAAGGATCGTTGGTGATCAACAACACGAACGTGTTTGCGGCTCTGGAAACTCTCCGGAAGAAGAAGAAATCTGATAAGGAACGAGGCTCTTCTAAGAAATCTTCTTCCAAGTCTCAGCAGCCGCAGAAAGAAGCCGACCCGCAGGTGATTTGGGCTCCGGCGCCGCTCAATGTTAAATCGTGGGCCGATGTTGATGACGACGATGATTATTATGCTACGACCGTTCCTCAGTCCGTTTGGGGATCCTCCGAGCCGTCTCAGAGTCATGAAGACAAGGACATCAATTTAGAGGTGAGTTAACTTCTTGTTATTTCTAATTGATTGCTATGGAATACATTAATGTGATGTTTAAAAGAGTTTCTGCTAGTATTTATTTCTTGATGCTTCGCGGTGATTTTGCAATGGGGTATTGTGGAATGAAAGCCTTATGGCAATGCTTGCAAATTGCAGCTTTAGAAGCCAATAACTTTTTACCTGTGCTTTTGTGGCTGAAACTGATAGCGTACTTGTCTGATGGATTTTGGCTTGAGATGGAGATGATGATTTAGGTTATCATATATTCTAGATTGTGCCTTTTGTTATCCACTTGTACTTATTCAAGGTCGGAGCTCTTTCGGGTGTTGAATCATTAGGTATTTGTGGTGATAGCAGTGATACACGAAAGGTCTCTATTAGATGTCATTCATGTTGCTAGAATTCTTTTATAGAAATTCTTATGAAAATGTTCTTCTCAAGGTTGGGAAATCATAATATTTGCTGAATTTATTTGACTCCAAAACTCTTCCAAGGAAGGGTAGAGCAGGACTAACATTAAAGTATCCGGCAGGATTTCCCTTTAAGTAACATTAGTAATAGATGCTACACGTTTCTGTCTACTACCAGTATTGTTAAAAGTATGCAGGGTCAGTGAAGGAAGGCTATGGGTATTTCCGAAGGTGCTATGGAAACTTTCTTCATCCAGGAACCTTGCTTTGAAAATGAAACTGGAGAGAAGATGAACTTAAATTTGATGCATGGAACTAATGTCTGCAGGAGCCAAAGTTAATATATATTAATATACATTTGATCTCTCACTGTGGATGAGGTGTTTTTCTTCTTTATGTTTTATTGTGCTATTATAGAAATTAGGGGTGCATTGATGTGTCTTGGTTTCGATTGTTTGTCTTTATATTTGCTGTAAATTTAATTTTAATAAGCATTATGGTGCTCCCAGAACTTGGGGATCACTTGTTATAAACTTTTCAAAAACAGTGTATTTTCTTCCCATGATATTGACTTTTTGTCCTCCCTCAGAAACATGATGCACTTTCACACTCTTGCCTTTTCTTTTTTAGTGGATTCTATCTTCTCTTTGTTTTCTTTGTCTATAGGATAGATGGAAAAACTATTTTTCTTTTCCTTTGTAGTTCCTAGTTAAAGAGGAGAAGGCTGGTGGAATATTGGTGGATCTCGTCATTCCAGGAGTTGAGTTTTGGAACGTATGATATGTTCTTAATCTTGTTGCTTAAGTAGCATAAATCCTTAAGATGTCCGATTTTTCTAATTCTCTCTTGTTGTAAGTTGAAGTTTGTACTTTATTGTATGTTTCTTGCAATGTAAGGTTGAAGGCGTAGGGAAACAAACAACTGGAATGGGTTTACTTGTCTTGGTGAATGAGTGAATGACATATAAGATTTAACAATTCGATTATAGTTACTGTCAGAGAGGCAGCCGGGTATATTCTTCGTAGGCCATCCCAAGGCTCAGGTCCATTTATTCTTTTGTTATTCTGTCAAAAGGATTAGTGCATTGAGCATAAATGATTTGTTCCGTATTATTGGATGGCTATAATTGATGCCAAATGAATGATGGAAATAGGTTTGCTTTATGACAAGCTGTGTCTCTAATCTTTTATTGATCTGTGGTTACAGGATAGTGAGAGTGAAGAAGATATTTTAGACGAAAGTGATGATGTGGAGGAAGATCTTGACCATGAACCAGAGATTCAAGTACATCCAGAGCCCGTGCAAAAGAAGGCTCTTGAAGTTCCTGCACCACCAAAGGAGGCAGAAAGACAACTTTCAAAGAAAGAGAGGAAGAAAAAGGAACTTGCAGAGCTGGAGGCTCTTCTTGCTGATTTTGGAGTTACACAGAACGAAAGGAATGGCCAGGATGAGTCACGCGGTAATTTTAACCAACTTAGTGTACTTTGTAATTGTTTGTTTTCAAGGTCATGGTTTTGGTGGAAAGTTGGTATTTTTGTTATTTATTCCTATTGTTGACATTAAGAAGCTGTAGAATTAGTTTTAGATGATTTTTCTTATGACTTTTTGAACAATTTCTACCTAGGGGAAGAGAAAGGGGAATTTTGCTCCTACTGGGTTTTGAACCCACAATCTAGGGGAAGAGAAGGGTGTCAACTGAGAGCTTTAACCACTTGCTCTAGAGATTGTTGACTATGACAAACATTTTGACAATTGTAGTAGTCGAGTGCTTAACGGCCTTGATGTGGTTTACGAGTCCTATTATGAAAATCTGAAGCTCTTTCTCAAGCACATGCATGTATGCAACCTTTTATGTGAGCACATTATCCTTTCAAGGCCACTAGAATTTATCCCACCCTTTGTGTTGGTGAAAAAATGTCTTTTTTTAAAAAATCATATATTTATATTAAAAAATTAGTTAAAATGTAAAAATAAAAAGTAGTATCGAAGTACTTATTTATAAAATATTAAAAGACTTAATACCCTTCTCTCTATTTTATCATTGTGGTTTTAGTTTGACCTTTAGGAAAGTGTTGTTAAGTTGTGAGCCTAGGCCTGCTTGCACTTTGCAATTTAGTAGCCTAGACAGCAAAAGGGCCTCAAACCCTTTCGGTAACACGCATTTTTGTTTGGCGGAAAGCATAAGCATTATGCCTAGAATGCACCTTATGCCCTTGAGAACATTGTAATTTCGGTTATTGAATTGGTGTTCAATTAACTTGTGACATCAATTCAATTAGTCCATTTGTTACAGTATAAATTTGTTGTTTGCTTAGCCGCAGAGCAGCACTTACCCAAGTGAAGATGGCAGTTTTTTTACTTTTTTTTCTAGTCCTAAACATTTTAAAGTCTCCTTTAAGCCTAGATCCTTATGATTCTCTCTCCTGTATTTGCAGATGTTGAGCAAGAAAAGAAAGATGATGGAGGAAAGAAGGAAAATGCTCTGGGAGAGTCTAAAAGTGCCAAAAAGAAGAAAAAGAAGGAGAAATCAAAGGAGGGAAAAGAATCACAGGAACAGCCTACTAGTACAAACATTACCAATGGGCCGGACGAAGATGCTGCGGTCGATCAGACTGAGGATGATGCATCCACTGTTGACGTGAAAGAGCGGCTAAGGAAGATGGCATCTATGAAGAAAAAAAAGTCTAATAAAGAGATGGATGCTGCTGCAAAAGCTGCTGCACAAGAGGCAGCTGCAAGGAATGTAAAGCTTGCTGCTGCAAAGAAGAAAGAAAAGAACCATTACAACCAGCAGCCAGCGCGTTAAAAACATTTTGTACAAAATGAACCATGTACTTGTCGTTCATATGACAATCTGAAATGAATAGTGGGCTTTGCTCAATCGAAAAATGAAGTTTTAGTTGTATTTGAATGGACTAAAATCAAAGTTTTATCCTTGTTAGCTTTTTGGATCTTTTATTTGTGCAATTATCATAAGAACACATTGTTAAGAGTTAAGACAATTTGTCAAAAAAAATTATTCATTCGACTCCTTAGTTTTTTTCTGCGTATTGCAAATTCTTGCTGCTAAGATTTATTATAGCTGTTTTTATTCGTCTCTTTCTTGTTCTAAATTCAGAGTAGCAGTAAAAAGCATAATTGTTTACGACAGAATATTTTGAGTGGATATATGACGGTGGTGTACAGGATTCTCAAGGTTACAGAAGTATTATTGTCCAGGTTGATAAATTTGAGGTTGTTGCTTTGCTTCACGATCGTAATGCTTCTACTAGTCCCCTATCGTTTGCTAAATAATCATCGGTCGGTGATTATCAAGTTGATCGGTAGAAGCCAGTGTGGTTGCAGATCTGTTGGCTAAAGCTTCGTTCGGCGAAGCTATTGGAAAGTTGAGTTATATGGAGAAGCGACGTTTGGGAAAAGCTGAAAATTTCATCTTCTCTAACAGCTGCGTTTGAGGTCAAATCTGGTAAAAAAGCGGGATAAAGCGGCGCAAAAGTTGAAGCGTTTGGTGGAATATTTGTCGTTCGGCAGTCAAACGTAATCTCAGAAGCGGCGTCTAACAGAGCCTAAATGTATGTAGTAAAGCCATCAATTACACGAAGATAATCATATATAGCCAGGGATGGACTCAGAGGGGGCAGAAAGGGCAGTCTCCTAAAAATCTGAATTTCATGTATGATTTAGAAAAATTTTAGTAATTTTCTATTGAAAGTTTATTTTTACCCCCTCAAATTTTATTGATTCGCCTCCTAAAATTTTATAAGTTCACCTCCACTAACATAAAATCACGTGTTCGTCCCTATATACAGCATCTGCCTCAAGGCTCAAGTTCTTGTTTGCGTTAATACTGTAATAGCACACATAGTTTTTTGTTTAACCTTAAAATGATTTAATTTGCATCATTTTATTCGAAAATAATAATACTTACACCCTTTTATTGGTGTAGGAACTTATATTTACTTAAAAAATAGAAATCAGGACGCAAGCATCCTCAAGACCGTGTTTCTTCCTCCAAATCTCTTTTATTTAGATTTTTAAATTTATTGTGTAATGTTTGTCAACTTGAATTATTTAAATTAAAAGGGAATTGAGATCAACGAAGTTCTTGATTCGATCTAAATTAAGTCTGGTAGCCTCAATAAAATCGTAATAAATGCAATTGTAACGATCTTGGATAATTTAAAAGAAAGAATTCAAGAAGTAGAGGAAAATTTCGGGGAAAAGAAGAGAATTTTTATTGATGTATTTTCAGATAATCATTTTTGTACATCCTCCTTTACATAACATTCCCAAAAGTTTCAGTATAAGAATTATGGTCACTATTGACAACTTTTATAACGACTTGTTTGTTGGCAGAGCCGTTGTAAGGGTCGTACGGGCTAGTTGGAGATAGTTACTGGAATGGGCAGGTCCCTTGGATATTGGGCTTAGATGTTCTACTCAGAGGCCCACTATTATTCGATCCAAAATGCTATTCTTTTCTTATCAAGACGCCGTCGTTCCAATTTGTTCTTTTCCCTCTCATTTTGGCATTAGATTCATTCAATTTCCCTTTTTCAATTCTTCGAACCCTAATTGATAGAGTCTCTATTTATAATTGAGTTCTCTTACATCTAACAATTACAAATGATTTATATCGACGGCCAATATTAAAGTCCAACTAGCACAATGGTATAAAATGCAGAATATTCTTTAGAATATAATCTTGGAAACCATGTTCACATGTCTGTGCCCATTAAGAAACAAGGTGGTGGTGACCTCAACAAGATATGTGGAGCAGAATGTTCTCTCACCTACTGAGGTAATAAAATAACTAATAAGAAATACTTAGATGGTGTGTCATTTTAACATATCCTCTGGTTCCCTGAAACTAACTTCTAGCAAAGTGTCAAGGCTAGAATGACACAAATTTGGTCCTTAAAACTTTGAATCTAGGAAAGTAGTAACTCTTGCACTAGCAATGCATCCTATGATGTTAATAAATGAACTCTTGTGTAAATAAGCCGTGTTAAGTAGGGATAAAATTAAACAGTGAATTTCTTCCTTTTGCTGTGAAAATTTGCTCGAGACAGAATGCTAAAGTTGAAGCTATCAGCTATTTTGTTTTGTGTAGTTTCGTTTCATTCATATACAATGCGCATGTGTCTGATCTTGCTGCCGCATGTGATATTTGGTTCAAGTTTTCTGTTGGTCTGACAATGGAGTTATCCAGTGTGGCAAGGCATTTGTAAGTTTTGATTGGATATCTAGATAACTTTTACCCTTGGTTTTGATGTGGCTTGTCATCTTATCTTGCAAAGTTCAGGTAAAATTTCTGATCTCATGGGTTATAGTGGTTTGTTTTGAATTTCCCCCTATTGCACAGGCTGCTAGAGTGTTTGAGAGTCGATTGGCCAAGTCCACATTGGAAGGCGATAGCCTACTTGCATTTAAAAAGCTTGCGACTGCAACACCTGAAACTCTGGTGCCAAGAGGCTTGTGTATGCCCCCACAAATCCCCAGTTTGCTATCTGTTGATCCAACAGCTGATCCTCTCAAATCTTTGGCCAGTAACATATCCATTGTTTTGTAATTAATATTCCATTTCATATAAGGAGCTCTTGTGCAAGTGAATCAATATGCATAGAACGTTGACACGAAAAACCAATATTGCATAACTGTTCTTAGGTGCTTTGATTGTGTACTAATCATTCGGATGAGGCTAAAAAGCTCTTATATAAGCTTTAACCAATGTTGAATTTTGTTTTTACCCGGTGCTTTCATCCCTCTCTTAGGCCTCTATTGTTAGGCAGCCGAAAGACTCAGAGATGGCTATGCAATGGACCTTGATATATAAGCTTCCAAGTCTTCTGCGAGTTCAATTCAATTTCCAAATGTGGTCCAAAATAAGGCAAAAAGAAAAGGATTAACAGAAGAATCACGATAACAGAGTGTTGAAACCCTTAAAAATTTACACTTGTTATCAACGCCGGGGAAGACCCAAAACAAGAAAAATTCAATAGAAACAAAAAGGAAAAAAAGGGGTTGTCACCAAAATCTCCATGGATCCTTGTATGGAGGAACATAATTATCAGTGGGAGGAAGAAGGCGAAATGATGCAACAGTCTGTTCCAGAAAGGGACCCATCTGTATTATGCAAATTTCACTTAGTAAGTTTTGGATGGATGATGATATGTGTACATTTTTTTTAAAGAATGATATATATACACGTATACACATATAAAGGCTTTATAATGACCATCTGATACATGCATTATTATTGTAGAGAAAGAGGGTAACCTTAGTCCACTCTTTGCTAAGAGTTGAAGCACTTAGAGAGTATAGATAACCTGCAATAGACATTTGCACAGTTGAATGACAAAAGAGGATAATATGCAGAAGCCCCATAAAAAGAAACATAAGCCAGATGTCATTTAAGTACTCAGAAGAGACTATCTCAAGTCTCATGCATTGACTCTGAAACCACAGTAGCAAAGGATATTGTGCTTAAATGTATGCGGCATCTTTCTATATATTCTTCTTCCTCTTCACTATGTTGGAAATATTAGCAGATGAGTTATGTAAATGTTCTTCAAAAATTGGATCAAGTGTAAGCAGTTTATTTTTCTTTCTAAAATCCTAGGGCATCATGGCTCTTCCAAGGAAGTTTCAGATTTGATTTCAGAACTAATTAGAAATTAGAAAACAAACTGGGTTGCAAAGATTTTAATAGATTCATAAAACAACCACACCTTTGGAAAATGAGGAACAAAGAGGTATCTTATGATCCTACCTTCTCGTTCAGCTGTTGAAGCAACATAATGGCGGTAAAGGTTTGCTTCTTGAGCCTGCAAATATCCATTAAATGCATCAACATTCCACAAAAAAGGAAGCTCGACTCATCTTTGCACTGATTGTAACTGTTGAAAGGGAGCACTTACGGATTTTGTTGGTGATTTGCGAACAAGGTACTCATAGTACCAATATAGCTCACCATCAATCTGAGAAAAAGAAAAACAAATATATGACACTTTGATTCCAAAGCTTTAGATATGTATCACTTCAACTAAAATAAAAACCATGACAAATGGCAATAAAAAATTAAAGCAAGGTCTTTAAAGCTTACTTCACTAGTATGCGCATCAAGAACAGAACTCTCACTCATCCGCTGGCTTGAGGTGACACGCTGCCAAACGATGTAGAATGTCAAATGAGAATAACTTAGTGGGGTTAAGTTTTCAGCAACTAAATCCAAGTTCCTTTCCAGAGAGACTATTTATTTATTTATTCATTCATTTAAAAGTCAAAACAGTAGAGATTTTGTATACTTTCAAGAACACACACACACACATATATGAAAGAACTGATTGCATGGTTCAGACTCCATAAGACAGTTTTTAGTTTAACGTTAAAGGTTCAAACATGCACCTTGGAGACATGCATTTTATTTAAAGTCTACAATATTTTGAGGTTGCTTATAGTTTCTCTTGCAAATTTCCATATCAGAAAGATTTCAACCTTAATTGAATATTTGGGCTAAAATTTTGGGTGATAAGCAAAAATTTCAAAATGTACATAAGAACAATGCACTAGTTGGCAAGAAAAGAAAAACATTTTAATTACCAGTGCAGACTTGTCAGACAATACAGAATCAGCAACATCTTTTGCTTCCCATGTCTTCTTATCCTTTGACTTCAAAAACTGATTATTTGGGGGACCTATCTGAATCAAAGGATGAAATAAAATTCAGAAAACGCCAAATAGTTAACTCATGGGTATCACATCAAAAAAAAACGCAATTCTATAAAATTACCGAAACAGAAATGATGAGATTATCAGCAATGTCCACACGTTCATTCACAATGCGTAGACGTGCATCAGCTGCATTACATATAAATGATATAGTTAGTTCATTATATAGTTTGTGTCCACAATCTAATCGTGTTTTATAGTTATTGCAACAAAAATTGAATTCTACAAGTAATACCGATAAAAATGCTTTAGCAGGCAGAACTTTTCACTTTCAAGTGAAGGGATTGAATAAGACTTACGAGACAATGGGGCAGCTGATGAATAGCGTTCCGGCTTTCTAGATTCCACCCTTCAGAAAAGTACAAAATTAGAATGCTTCCAACAATTTCAGGCCACCAATAGATGATAATAAATAGAGAGAGTTGGTTTGGTTTGCTCTTCCTTGAGTAAAATCGAAAGTGATATATGAAAGGTGTATTAGACTCTCATAGTGAAAGAACTGTAAGACGCCTTTAAAACAAAATATGTAATTTAAATCCATGAAAGATACGTGTTAGTGTGTGTAAATCATACCACAAGGTCAATTCTCTGGATATGTAGAGTCAATTGACCTAAAGCAAGTAAATGTGGGATTTTCTTTCCAATAGGAATGAGAAAGATGGAGAGGGAGTCAACATGTTTTTCTAACAAATTCCTAAGTTATTATAACATAAGATGAAATTAAAAAAAAAGGCAGCAAGTCATATCACATATAATTTTGAGGCCGAAAACCAACCATTTAAAAAATTTCTTAGTTGGCAGCTCCACTGGGTATGAATAGGTATAAGAATTTATCTCATCAACTAATGAAGACATTCTTACATCTTCCGAAGCAAGACATCCTGCAATAAGCTCAACATAATACTTGGATAAAATGAAAAAAAGAAAAAGAGTATGGATATAGCAATTCTTGAAAAACTAGATAGCAAGCAAAGCATCTTTAGCAATTCTTGAAGAAGTTGGAAGTTTCAAGTGGGGAATTGTCAAGGCTCATATAGGAACAATAAGAAAGAAAAAAAGTTATATGTTCCCTTTGTGATACTCTAGATAAACATTACACGGAAGGATCCAGTTGAATTTCTAGAAACAAAAGGATATTTCATTGACCAAAGAAGAAGGCTTTACCAAAACAATTTGCTACAATGAAGAAATCACTATACATATATCAGTTTCTAAAACATGCTGTTTGGTCTTGGTGCAGTTAGAAACTGCTTAAACTCAATCATGGCAATTTCAAACTTCAAAATTCTTCAGACAAGCTCAAGTCGTAAACGGGATACCCCACCTAATATTTTGTGAATTCAGCACTATAATGATTCTTTTGGGATATATATTTGTTCTTCATAGTTAACCAATGTAATTACTTTAGCCACATGCGTGAACTCAAACCCATCAAAATCAAAACGAAAGTAGCATAATCTAATTATAGCCCATCATGTGAATTTTCCATCACTGATGAAAGAAATGCATATGAGACAAGCTTAATCAAGAAACATAGCATTTCAATTACTTAACAACTTTAAATAACTGATTTTTTCCCTTCAGCATAAAACCAAATAAGCTAAGCCATGGATTCTTCAATCTTCATACTGTCATTTCATCATGCACAAGGTGAACTGGTCAGGGTCCATTTTGGCCTCCAACAATTCACAAATGAAAGGTATAAATATGTACCTGAAGATGGAAAATATGTGGAGAGTGAAGAAGAAAGAGCAAAGAGCAGCAAATCCCTTCTCCATAACACGTTTTGGGAAGTGGGTTTTGAAGCAAAACTGCAACACACTGTGATTTTCTCATGGAATCTTCTACTGTAATTACTATTTTTATGACTTAGCATTCCACTGCCATTACTACCTGGCTCATGCCTGAGAGAAAATCCCAGGAAAAAAAAATCAAGTTAAGAAGTATCAAAGCCAAAACCAAAAAGTAAAGAGATAAAGAGGTAAAGAGAAAAAAGACAAAAGAAAAACCTGAAGCAATGGAGAGTTGGAACCGAAAGAAGAGAGGGGGAGAGAACCACCATTTTAGCTTTTACTGAGCTTAGCTCTCTCAGTTTGCTCTACAACTTTCCTTCTCAGCTTAGCAGTTGGCTCAACTCATCCGCTTGGATTCTCTTTACCCTTTTTTTTAATGGGTAATGTTCGCCTACAACTAAACGCTTCAGGCTAACCGGTAGTATCCTGCCACGTGAAACGCTGGTTGGGTTTACTTTAGGCAGAATGACATATATATACACACACTCATGGTTAGTCAAGTAATAATTAACGGCTTAAAATGCTTAACAAACCTACAACAAATTACATCTTAACACGATAGTATCATATAAATAGAATATGCTGATTTAATAAATGATATTTTTTTAAAAAAAATAATTTTATAAAATTATATACAATATTTTTTTTTGTTGAAATATCATTTTGTCGAGTTATTTTAAGACGTTTTATTATTAATCGACTAATAATTTTTTTACAAAGAGAGAATTTTAACCTAAAATAAGATGTTAAAAGATGAAGTACTTCAAAAAATTACCTATGCACTCAAGCATTAAGGGACAATTTCTACGAATTTTATTATTTCAAAAATCATTTTAAATTTTAATAATCAATTTTGACGTTGATTGACTGCTTGAATTTAATGTATTTAAAATAAAAATGTACTAATTTATACATGTTTAATAAAATAAACTAAATTGTTTTTTAGCTTTAAAACAAGTGATTAATCTGATAAAAAAAATTAATTAAAACGATTCTTTAATTGGAGGAATTGTTATGATATTTTAAAATTTTAGAAACTAATTTAAAATGCAATTCATAATTTAAAGACATTTGATGTAATTAATTATTATTATCTGTTTCTTTTGAAATAATAAAAATAATTCTTAATATATTAATCATAAAAAATTAATAAAATATATTATACTTGTTAAATTTTGACTTAAATGATTATTTTCAGTTGTTTTTTTAGTTTTCAGGGCTTCGCCCTTACTAATCCTGACCAACTCGCATCGCACACCAAGTTTTAGTGGATAAGTCTTTTAGCGGGAATTTTTTACATATACAACGTCTTGAACTTGAGACATGCTTAAGCAATATCAAGCTGCTTATCACTTAGATCAATCCGTTAATACTCAAATAATTCATTTTAATATTTCAATTTATTAAAAATAAACATTATCACGTGTTGTTCAATTATTAAACAATGTCATCACTTATCATCATTGACTAAGCAAATGACCGAAAGAGATACAAATGTGAGGAGTAAATAAAATTTAGTATTACTTCTTATAGTAGAAAGTTAAATATCAACTTCGAAGAGGAGTCGCAGCATGTTGTTATTTGCTTATAGGCGGTGATATTAATTTTTGTGATGGTCAGCGTCCATTGTGTGCTTTTTTTTTTTATTTACGTATTCTTCTTGTATTTTTTTAATTTTAAATAAATAATTATACTCTTGTAATACGTTTTATTTTATTTTTTTAATATGTTTTTTTGTCTTTTGATACATTTTTTTATTTATCAGTCGTTTGATTGTTCTTTTATTTAATTTTTTATCAAGGTTAGATTTGACAACGTCACAACTAATAAGTTGACGCACTTTTGATTATCTCGTTTATCTCCATGTTTTGAACCCTTGAAGTGAATTTAGCTAAGTGTTCACAATCATCGTTTTTTGTTCGCGGTTGAATTGCGGTAATGACCGTGTTGTTAACGTGCCTTATTATAATATGCATTTTTTGTTGTTTGTTGATGATTTTATCTTTTATCGTCGATCTTTGGTGATATTTGTATCTATGTTTGTTTCGAGGCTTTGGGTTAGGTTTTTACCTTTTTCTTGTATGATCCTCTTATGATATCAAGATGTTACTTTCTTGTTGTAATGGTTATAAAAAATGCTCAAATTAAATGTTTTTGTTTACTATGATATAAGCTTTCACAATAACTTTAAATATGTCGTTATTTAATAAAACTAACGAATTTCATTTATATATATATATATATATATATATAGGAAAATACTTTGATACACAAGCTTGTGTAAACTAAAGCCTTTTAATTTTATGGTTTTAGGTTAGGGTTTTAGGTTTAGGGGATTAGTGTGTAGGGTGTAGAATTTAAGGATTATGGTTAGAGTTTAGGGTATAAGGTTTAAGGTTTAAGGTTTAGGGTGCTAGAGTTTGGGATTTAGGGTGCTAGGGTTGTGTAAATCCCTTAATTTTAGGGTTTGGGGATTTTAATGTTAGGGCTTAGAATATAGGGTATATGGTTAGAGTTTAAGATTTAAGGGTAAAATTTTAGGGTTTAGTGTAACGACCCAGGTTTCGAAACTCGAGAGTCGGGTTAACCCGAGGCATGGGCTTCACGTTTGGGCCTTGAGAGCCTTGTTGGGCTTGGAGGAAAGCTTTTGGGCTTGTGTTGTTGGGTTGTTGATGGGCTAAGGTGAAAATAAGAAGGGCAAATGGGTAAAAGCATAATTGAAGGCAAGAGAGCTGATGTGGGACTTTATTTCTGCATAAAATAGAGGGAGTGAGATCATCTTGGTCCCCTTGTTCCCCATCTCTCCCATTCCTATCTATCACTCAAACTTCTTCATGTTAAAAGTCAAATCTTTGAGAGTTTAAGTATGAATCTCGTTTGGGGCAAGAAGGGAAGCTTGTTCAGCTTTAAGAGATCTACCAATCAAGGTAAGGATGGCTAGTTATGGTGGAGATTGAGGTTTTGGTGGGGTTAGTGTGGATGAACGGGAATGGTCTTTGAAGGCTTCTTCGTCAGCTATAATTCGAGGTTAGTACACTACAAACTCCTATTGTTTCCTACAACCCATAAAAATAAGCATTGTACATGTTTTGGTGTTTGTGGTTTGATAAGCTTTGGGTTGACCCCTTTAATGGTAAAATGAGGATTTGATGTTGCTAAGGCTTAAAATTGGTAGAAACCCACTTAATACCTTCATAATAACTTATAGGATCGATTTGGGGTTTAACTATGGGGGTTAAACTGGGTTTTTAGGCAAAACCCGCACCCAGAGTTCGAAAATTAGGCTCGCGTACTGATACTGGGTTAGGGTATCGATACGCCTTAGTATAAATAGGGAAAAAGTTGTGAGGAGAGTACCGGTACGCCTCCCCGTGTATCGGTACCCCTTGCAAGGTAAAGATTCTAGAGACGCCTTCGTGTACTGGCACGCAAGGGAGCGTATCGGTACGTACTGTTACATTGCCTGGAAAGGCTTTGAGTACCGGTATGGTACGTAGCATATCGATACGCCCTTGGGTTAAATTCCTTCAAATCTAGTTGGGGTATCGGTACTCATTGGGGAGTATCGGTACGCGCTATTGCTTGCCTAAGAAAGGCTTGGCATACGAGTACGGGGTGGATCGGTACGAGGCTATCCTAGTATCGATGATGAGTATCGGTACGGTATGTAGCGTATTGGTACGGCTTGGGGTTTAATTCTTTCAAACCTAATTGGAGTATCGGTACTCATAGGGGAATACCGATACCTATAGTGGAGTACCGATACTTACCTTGGAGTATCGATACTCGCTGGGCAATCTGCCCAATAAATTTGAGATTATGTTTGGAGGTGCTATAATTCGAGGCAAAGGGCCCTAGAGGTCCGTCAAGGTGTAAAATGAACATTAAAACTGAGAAATTGAGATTTTTAACCCCGAATAAAAATAATGGGCTAATAACGTGATAAATATCGGGTAAATTGTGTGTGATGGAAACCCATAGAGATCCTAGGTGGATCGTTGATGCTGTGTGGTAATTTAGGCCCTTGCTGTGTTCGAAAGAGGTGCCTATAAGGTTGAGTCTTATCGGATAATAAGATAAATTAATGAGAATGACTAATGTGTACTTTCATAACATACTAATAAATAGATAAGCTCAATAGGGCTGTTTAATAACTGATAAAAAACCATAAGGCTATGGTAAATATGTTAGAGCTGTGTTCGGTGAGACCCTTGTGTCGAGGTTTAAAGCTGTGTGGTTACTAGAGTCCTTGCTGTGTGCTGATGAGACACCTAAGTAGTCAAGTCATCCCTTTTGGGATATGGATACCCTAAGTGTGTTACAACACCTTGAAGATTCTCGAATGTTGGATCCCGATGCTTTGTGGACGCAGACCTCACTTAATGTTGTTGGTGTTATCTGTGTGATGCTAAGTAAACGTATGAGGTTTATTGTATGAGCTGTGTGCGTGATTATACATTCATAATGCTATGTGTTTATGCGGATATGGTAGCGCCATTGTTATCTTGCCATGATATCATTCTTGTTGCATTGCTTTATTTATGATTTTCATGAAGTATGGTTGAGTGACGGTGTATCCACTGAGCTTTGTTAGCTCAGCGTTCGAAATCGTTGTTTCCGTTCGTAGGTTAGTAGGTTTGGTTTGTTCTTGGAAGAGCACCATCAAGGAAGGATTCCAGCGACTCCTCTCTTCAGAGTACAGTACTTAGGTCTTTGGGATTTGTATTCGTAGGAACCTATTGTATATTGTAAATCGTATTTGGATTTTCAAACTATCGAGTCAAGGGTTTATAATGTAATTTTATATGTTTTTAAATATTTATTATGTTTTATTGGGTTGTAATTAAATGGATTTTCATAATGGATTTATGGATTGGACTAAACTAGGTCAGAATTTTATGGTAATGGTTTAAGCTTGAGGCCCAAATGTGACATCTGGGTCGAGGGTATTACATTTAGTGGTATCAGGGCCTAGGTTTAGCCGGTTCTAGGAAAACCCTGGGGTGGTTAGGAGTCGGGAATAGGTGTCTAGCGAATACGAGCCCGTGTGTCTAAGTTGTACTCTTCAAGACTGGAATCTGGATGGTGTGTCTTATGTTCGCGTCTGCCGCTGGTTACGACAATAAGATAGTTCGATCACGGTCATGAGTACTGTGATGTTGACTGATTCTTTTGAGGATGATTTTGAGATTGGATTTGTCTCAGACGTTAAGCATGGGCTTATGAATGTATGGAGAAGTTGAGGGTGTGCCCTCCTCCCATTGCTTGAGGAGTAATCATAGTTATGTGCCGTAAGTTACCTTAAGGCCTTGGGTTCATGGCGAAAACCTTTAGTGGTGAGATTCTACGTGTTGGTATGCGACCCTTATAGAATGGATAAGAGGGCTTGCTTTTGATTGACCCGTGATAGAGTGTCGATCGGGGATCTCATCATTCGTAGTAAGTGAGCCTTAATGGTGGGTACCATATGATGGGGATGTAGCTCACCTGGCAGATATGCGTTTTCGTCTAATGTACAAAAATATATGATGATTGTGAGGTCTCAAGTATGATCTTAATAGGCTGAATGCCCTGAGATCTCGAGCAAGGTATGCTTGTTACGGTTGTTTATAGTGGTGGTCGGAAGGACATCGTGGGTTTTGCACGAGGTGATGCTTGAGTAAAGTTTAAGAATACGTGATTGACATATACAATGAAGTTGTCTCCTAAATGAGTAGATATGATCTTGGCCATCGATTGTTGTTCGGTTATGAGCTAGCTTGAGATGACAAGTGTAGTGTTGGAAGCTTTGAGGTTTCGGGGGAATCAAACCCAGGGTAGTGAGAAAGACAACTACCATCTTCTGAATGCGGTTCAGGTCAGTTGGGTCGACGGGTCGAGATTGACCAAGGAGAGTTGTGAAGGGAGCCATGTTCTTTTAAATAGATGAGCATCATTGTTACGAATCTAGTTATAGAAAAAGTGGTTGAGAAATGATTACCCAATCGATCAAATTGATGGTTAAGAAGTACTCAGAAGGATCTGAGGATGACGTGGAATAGGCTTAAGAGAAATCATGTCTGTATCATCTTTTTCTTAAAGGTAATGCATGCGAATGGTAAGAGACCGTAGATTCGGGTCTACAACCCACGCTCCTAACATGGGATATCTTTGTAGATGTGTTCGGAAGAGATACATCAATAAGGTACATATGGATGAAGTGAGGACCAGTTTCTGCATCTGGTTCAAGGGGATCGAACGATGTTTGCTTATGAGAAAGAGTTTTTGCGTTATGCCATAGAGTTGTCGTCACGAAAGAGTTAAGGTGCAATAGGTCCAAACAAGGCTTGAATGTTGACTTTCAGTTACATGTGACAGCGAGTCCGCTTGGGACATTCTCCGAGTTAGCCAATAGTGCGAAGTCACTTTAGCGACTTTAGAGTTCAACGTTTGATCGGTTCGAAGATTCTAAAGGTCATGATCTGCATGAGGGGTTTTTTGCTTCGAGGATTTCGAAGAGAGTTACTTCGGATCAGTCACCAAGAGTCAGTTAGGGAATCTAGATCGAGGGTTCGTAAAGGCTCTTTGATTCCTACTCTAGAAGGGAGTATTGATGGTTTTGTTGGAGTACCGTTTTCATTGGCAAGTGAGCATTATGGCCGACATCATCTTGGGGCATGTTTTTTGCTTCGGAGGGTTACTATCAGTGTCAAGCACTATGGCATATAGCAAGAGACTGCCCGATTGTGGATGAGGATACATCAGTTCAGTCTCAGAGGTTGGCTACTTCCCACATGATCAGAGTTTTGCTAAAGACGAAGCTAGGGCACCGTCAAGTCATCGAGGTGGAGGTCTTGTGAGATCCACAGCTAGGGTTAGCGCGAGAGGTGTTGGGAGGCAGTCTGTTGCTCAGATTAGAGTTGACAGCGTTACGATCGAGGATAAGTCAGTTAATTAAGTTTAGTGTTGGTTTCAGCTATTGTGTTAACCGATTAGCTCTTTGGTTGTGTAATAGACTGGTTCTTGTGAGGTGCATCTTGGTAAATCTTGGGTTTGTTGTTGCTTTAGATGGTAAAATAGAATTGCATCCTTTGCTAGATAAGGTTTTATCGTAGACGGTTGTTGAGAGTGCAAGGGTACCATATGATGTAAGTGAGGAGCCGAGAAGTTTTAGATTGCTTGAATCCAATTGTTAGTGTTAGATGAGAAAAACCTTAGCCTCTCTAGAGTGAATGTTGTGCTCCGTAGTGCTAGCTCGATGAGTGTTATGTGTGTTGCAAGATGTTCTTAGCTTGCATGGTAGACGCAAGGGTTGAAAGTCCCTGGTCTTAGAGTTGTGGGTGTTTTGAGGGCATGGAGGTACTCTTGGTGAATGAGCAATCTTACCGGTTGATTGTGGTTTAGAATGACGATAAAGGTAAGGTTGAGTTTGTATTAGTGTTCATCGCTCTGTGGTATGGTACTTAACGAACTCTTTGTTGGAGGCACACTTGTACAAGTGACCAATTGGGTGTCGTTGCCAAGTGTTTCACTGAGAATCGTGGTTGTGTAAGAGTAGCGTGTAGGGTGGCTTTAGATGTGTGAGCCGTAGTGCAATAGTGGAAGACCGTTGTAGGTTTCGCGTGAGTTTGGCGACCTTCTTATGGCCATAGAATGTGAGAGCTTCACGTGTTATTGTCGGAGTAAGATACCGTAGAAGAGGGTAAATGAAGGTTGTGATGGACATAATTGAGGCCTTAAGGGCAAATCGCGATGATAGTTGTTCGGCTTGTACACATGTTGAGCTAGATCTCAAGGAGTTAGAGAATTACCCAATCAAGTTCGACCAAAGTTATTATCGGTTAAGACAAACAAGGTGGAAGTTATCAGAGTAGCACAGTGAAAACATGGATCAATAGCTGTGTTGAGGGTAACCGAATGGTTGTGGTGCAAAGAAATGTTTTTAGACGGGCCAGTTAGAGATCTTTGAGAGCAGACAGATAGCTCTTCGCGTCTAATTGTTTAGACCGAGTCAAGGGTTGGAAGAAGGTGTTTAGACCTTCGCAAATAGAATGGTTAGTTTTAGGTTGCTTGTGCGAGTTCGTAAGTGGCGGTGGCCATCTCTCGGAACCAAGTAGTTGAATCGTAAGTAGTTTTCGATCCTGTTGAAAGTAAGTTTGGATAAAGTGAAGTTCTAGGTTCTGACTTTGTGGGTCAAGTTTGGAGAAATGAGCTTTTAGTTCAAGGTAAATTGATGTTGATAACCAATTGTTATGGTTTTTTATAGTCCTTTAGTGGTTTGACTGGGATATGGTTGTTAGGCGTGATGCATTCCTGACAATGTCTTGTGAATATGGTGCAGTGTTTTAGACGTAGATAAAGTCTAAGTTTAGTTTTGGCCGACGAATGCTAATAGAAAGTTTGGTTAACCGAGATAGAATCCCTTGAAGATGAGTTCTTTAAGTTTATGTTTGAACAACGTGGCTCAAGGTTGGTGGTGTTACCATGCTTAGCAGATCGTCGTAAGTGTCGTTGGCTGTTGAAAAAGAGCCGTGAGAAATTTCAAGAGAAGTGTTAAGAGCATGTGGTTTAATGTTATGGTTCTGTTTAAAGTATATTGAGGTGGGACTCTCCCTAATTGAGGTGATCCTGTTTGAATGGTGAGGTGGTTAGGTCTGTTTTAATTACATCTCTCTTGCATCCATCTAAATTTCGAGGACGAAATTTTCTTTAAGGAGATGAGAGTTGTAACGACTCGGGTTTCAAAACTCGAGAGTCGGGTTAACCTGAGGTATGGGCTTCGTGTTTGGGCCAAGATATTGGACCTTGAGAGCCTTGTTGGGCTTGAAGGAAAGCTTTTGGGCTTGTTAGGTTGTTGATGGGCTAAGGTGAAAATAAGAAGGGCAAATGGATAAATGCATAATTGAAGGCAAGAGAGCTGATATGAGACTTTATTTCTGCAAAAAATAGAGGGAGTGATATCATCTTGGTCCCCTTTTTCCCTCTCTCTCTCATTCCTATCTATCACTCAAACTTCTTCATGTTAAAGGTCAAATCTTTGAGAGTTTAAGTAAGAATCTCATTTGGGGCAAGAAGGGAAACTTGTTCAGCTTTGAGAGATCTACCAATCAAGGTAATGATGGCTAGTTATGGTGGAGATTGAGGTTTTGGTGGGGTTGATGTGGATGAACAGGAATGGTCTTTGAAGGCTTCCTCCTCAGCTCTAATTCGAGGTGAGTCCACTACTAACTCCTATTGTTTCCTACAACTCATAAAAATAAGCTTTGTACGTGTTTTGGTGTTTGTGGTTTGATAAGCTTTGGGTTGACCTTTTTAATGGTAAAATGGGGATTTGATGTTGTTAAGGCTTAAAATTGGTAGAAACTCACTTAATACCATCACAATAACTTGTAGGATCAATTTGGGGTTTAACTATAGGGGTTAAATAGGGTTTTCAGGCGAAACCCGCACCAGAGTTTAGAAATTAGGCTCGTGTATCGATACTGGGGCTAGGGTATCAGTACGTCTTAGTGTAAATAGGGGAAGAGTTGTGAGGAGAGTACCGGTATGCCTCCCCGTGTATCGGTACCCCTTGCAAGGTAAGGATTCTAGAGACGCCTTCGTGTACCGGTACGTAAGGGAGCGTATCGATACGCATTGTTACATTGCCTGAAAAGGCTTTGAGTATTGGTACGGTACGTAGCGTATCAGTATGCCATTGGGTTAAATTCCTTCGAATCTAGTGGGGGTATCGGTACTCATTGGGGAGTATCGGTATGCATTGTTGCTTGTCTAGGAAAGGCTTGACGTATCGATATGCGTATGTGGGAGTGCCGATACGGGGTAGATCGGTACGAGGCAATCTTAGTATCGATGATGAGTACCGGTACGGTACATAGCGTATCGGTACGGCTTGGAGTTTAATTCTTTCGAACCTAATTGGAGTATCGATACTCATGGGGGAGTATTGATACCTATAGTGGAGTACCGATGCTCACCTTAGAGTATCGATACTCGCTGGGCAATCTGCCTAATAAATTCGAGGTTGCGTTCGGAGGTGCTATAATTCGAGGCAAAGGGCCTTAGGGGTCCGTCAAGGTGTAAAATGAACATTAAAACTGAGAAATGAAGATTCTTAACCCCGAATGAGAATAATGGGCTAATAACGTGATAAATATCGGGTAAATTGTGTGTGATGGAAACCCATAGAGATCCTAGGTGGATCGTTGATGCTGTGTGGTAATTTAGGCCCTTGCTGTGTGCGGAAGGGGAGCCTATAAGGTTGAGTCTTATCGGATAATAACATAAATTAATGAGAATGACTAATGTGTACCTTCATAACATACTAGTAAATAGATAAGCTCAATAGGGTTGTTTAATAACTGATAAAAAACCATAAGGCTATGGTAAATGTGTTAGAGCTGTGTACGGTGAGACCCTTGTGTCGAGGTTTAGAGCTGTGTGCTGATGAGACACCTCGGTAGTAGAGTCATCCTTTGTTGGGATATGGATATCCTAAGTGTGTTGCAATACCTTGAAGATTCTCGAATGTTGGATCCCGATGCTCTGTGGACGCGGGCCTCATTCGAAGATACTTGATGAGAGATCCCGAGCATGGATGTAAGATCCCGATGCTATGTGGACGCAGACCTCATCCCTCGAGTATAGGATCTCGTTGCTATGTAGACGTGGGCCTTGCTCAGAGTATAGGATCTCGATACTTTGTGGACGCGGGCCTTACTCGTAGTGTAGGATCCCGATACTTTGTAGACGCGGGTCTCACTCAAGTGTAGGATTCCAATGCTTTGTAGACGCGGACCTCACTTAATGTTGTTGGTGTTATCTGTGTGATGCTAGTTAAATGTATGAGGTTCTTGTATGAGCTGTGTGCGTGATCATACATTCATAATGCTATGTGTTTTAGGCGGATATGGTAGCGCCATTGTTATCTTGCCATGATATCATTCTTGTTGCATTGCTTTATTTATGATTTGCATGAAGCATGGTTGAGTGGCGGTGTATCTACTGAGCTTTGTTAGCTCATCGTTCGGAATCGTTGTTTCCGTTCGCAGGTTAGTAGGTATGGTTTGTTCTTGGATGAGCACCATCAAGGAAGGATTCTAGCGACTCGTCTCTTCAGAATACAGTATTTAGGTCTTGGGGATTTGTATTCGCAGGAACCTATTGTATATTGTAAATCGTATTTGGATTTTCAAACAATTGAGTCAATGGTTTATAATGTAATTTTAAAAGGAGCTACATTGTATATGTTTTTAAATATTTATTATGTTTTATTGGATTGTAATTAAATGGATTTTCATAATGGATTTGTGGATTGGACTAAACCAGGTTAGAATTTTATGGTAATAGTTTGGACTTGAGGCCTAAATTTAGTGTTGCATTTAGTGTTAAAATTTAGGTTTTAAGATAATATGCTTAGGGATTTAAATTTTAACCTATAAACCTTAAAATTTAACCTAAACCTGAAATTCTATCAATTTCTAAAGTGTATGATTTAAGGGAGAAATTGAAATGTAAGTCAAACTTTTATAAGCGGGTGGGTTAACCGGTTTCAAGAATATTCCATAGAAGGATTCGTTATTCGAAGTCCGAATGATGTTAAGTCGGTTTCCAAACAAGACGCGGACGTCACTGCCTTCAAGTGGCCTCCCTCCTTGCTAAAAAGCATTTTATTATTGCTTTCCATTATAATCGCAGATCTCTTCAATCATCTCCTTTTCTTTTAATTTCATTTTATTTTCCCAGACGATCTTCAACCGCTCCGATTATTCAGGTAATTTCTCTTACAATTTTCCTTCTTCTTCCCCGATCATATCAACAAGAAGTCTTTTGTTTTCCTCTAGCAGTATTTCTATCGATTCTTTTGCCTTTATTTATCTTTCAAATTTTCTGCTTAATCTTTGATTTTTTGATGTTTTAACCTTTCGTTCTGGTTGATCTTCGCGATGTTCTAAATTCGAGATCATAAGAGAAGAGTTAGAAGCTTGAGGGAATTTTCGGTTGCTTAGATTGCTTTTTTGATCAATTTTTTTAATGTTCTACATAGTTTGTCTGATGATTATATTGTTGAATCCTAAGAGTTTGATCGAGATACCTGTTTTTTTTTTTACATCAAACAAAAGCTCTGGTTAAAAAATCCATATGATCGAGCTGATTTATATATATAGTGAGCAGAAGCTTGTTTATTGTAAAGGTTTATTTTCGATCAATTTGATTTTTGTTATAGTTAGAGTAATCATTTTATTTGAAGAGCAGCATTAGCAACTCATGCCTAACATCTTGTAAATTGGAGTTTAGTTTATATTGTTATTTGAGAGATTTTACATGCTGTTTGTTTTTAAGCTATAGATTGTTACTATTTTGTATAAAGGTTACCCAAATTCATTGTTTATTACAGCATGCAAACAATCTCGTCTTCGTTTTTAATTCTTTGGAGCTTTCAGTAGTCGTTTCCTGTAGTTGTACTGCTTTGTTGATAGGTTGAACTCTTATTACACTTCCCTCTTCGTGGGTTATTCTTTTGGAAAATGAATGATTTGCCTCGTATTCTAACAGTGCTTCTTTTTTTTCCAGTTGTTTTCCATGAAGACAATGAAGCCAGGAGTTTCTTCATTGAATCCCTATGCAGCATCATACATACCTCTTGCGAAAAGGGAGGCCAATGAGAATGCTTGGTTTGAACCTTCCTCACACTTTGCACATAAGCCGCATTATAGCAATGCTTATCTCGACTCTGTAGTCCATGGCACTAAAAAGCACCAGGTTGCCAAAGGTTCTGCAGTGAAAAGCTACCCTGCTCTTGGTTCTTTGAAAAATACAGGTGAAGTGATTGAGAAGCAGTTTGTGGATGAAGAATTTGACATGGATTTGGAGTATCTTCGCATGACATTCCCTGGTTTATCCAACGAGTCTCTTATGGATGTCTATTTGGCTAATGATGGGGACTTTGAAGCCACTGTTGACATGCTGAACCAACTTGAGGTAAATTTCCCCTAATGTTTATTTTGTAGTTATTATTGTCGTTGTCAGAGTGATGTTGGTAAATTATTTTCCCTCATTCCTTCTCAATTTGAGTTTTACCTTTCCCTTTCTTTTCTTAAGCCATGGGAGGATGAATGTTTGAGCTCTACGCCTTCAAGCACAGCTCCGATTGTTCCTCTATGAAGGGTTCTAATAGTGAAGTAATTAAATTTCTGAATATTTTTTTCTGATTTAGTGTCTGATGACATATTTAACCTGATTTTATATTTTTGGATTTGACTAGTGACTGTCCAATCAAAGAGTTTAGGATCTTACTCCACTTTCTGGCCCATTTAGGCATAGCCATTGTTTTCTTCTTCATTTGTCAAGTTTTTTCTTTTGTGCAACTTCTGATCACATCATGGTGTTTTTCCTTTCTGAAAGTGAAGGATATCTTTCCATCAGCTTTTGTATGATCTTATACATTGATTTATGTGATTCATTTTTCGTACAAATTTTGGTTCTTACCATAAGTTTGTTAGCGTGTATTCTGTTGTTTTTTATTCACAACCACATCACTGTTGGTTGAATATATCCAAAGCGAGGGTTGTATATTGGGTCATTTTGTTCAGTAAATTTGTTTATAACATTTCTTTAGTACTCCATAACCCATTGATAATTTCTGTTAATTGGGTGGATTAAGGGTGGTAGTGTTGGTCAGTTTTTTAGTCGTTGTGTGGAAAATCCTTTTTATGCAATCTGCTTTGGCTTATCTGTAGTTTACTGCGGGTTTTAGACCGTGTCAAATGTTTAATTTGTACATACCATTCACAGAAAGAAGTAAAAGAAAATGTGTCGTTTCCTGAGGTGATTGATTTTGTTGGAAATAATTTCTGGAGAATATGCCATGTTTTATAGTTCTCTTGGTATTCATGACAGTGGATTGTGGTCTTGTCCAGATGAACACCCTAGAATCTTCTGAATCTCTTCCCGACACTCTGGATATTGGTGATGTCTCTGAATCCAGGTCTTCAGCAACCTTCAGCCCTCTTAAACTGAAGAACATGACAGGCGAAACAAGTGCTTCTTCATCAGGCGCTGCGGAATCAGTTGTTGCATCGTGATTGAATTTCTCGGAGTATATTTTAGTGGGTGTTCTTTTGTCTGTAATGTGTTTGTGGAATAGAAGTATACACAAGTAGGGGGCTTTCTTGAAGGCTGAGAAATATGGTGTGTGAAGTGTTTATGTTGTATAGTTGTATGCTGCTGCTGCTTGCCTAAACTAATACTGCGGTTGTGAGCTTTTATTGTTTGGTGAAAAAGCTCCTTTTGCAGTTAACATTGCAAAATATAGTTTTCATCAGAAATGAAAATGATTCTTCAAGTTTGTTGTTGACTTGTGGGTTTCCTTTTGCTATAGCATGCATCGAGTTCGATTTTAATGACCTGTGATAACTCTAGCTGTGTAGTTGGTGAGGCTCGAGACGAGATGGCTCGAGCCTCCTCGTGCTGTTATTAGGATGACAATGCATATTCTGGCCACTCAAATCTCTCTCCCACATATTCGTATTGTGTCATTAAGCCTACATTAGTTCTGCCAATGCACTTGGGAAGCGTATTTCTCCTTTTCAATTCGACCTTGTAATAGGTTGTGTAGTTTCAAATTTATTCGGTATCAAATTCGACCTCGTAGTAGTTTGAATTATGCACCGCATTTTACAGGATCCCCTAGTTGTTACCGGCTCCCATGATACAACCATGAAATTCTGGGGACCTTAGATATGGTAAATTAAGCTTGATTGTATCTCCAAAAATGTTTACCTCTAAATATTTATTAAATGCAATTGTATATTATAAAGGCCAACCTTTTCAAACTTCCATGTCTTTTAGTTGATCTCCTGCAGTAACTTATTCATTTTGACATGGAAGAAAGTTCCGGTTTTTAGCGAGTTTCTCCACTTCATGTGCTCTAATACGGTAGCTTACTTCAAAGAAGTCGATACCCATATTTCCGACTATACCGAATTGCAGTGCAGGATGCAGGGTTATTGGCCTGTGTAGGGATGGCAATAGATCCTGGACCCGACCCGAATTCGTAGATCCAGATCCGTTTTAATAGGGTTTGGATCCTTAAATTTTGAACCCGACGTATCCGGGTCGGATCTGGATCCTCTTATTAAAGTACGGATCCGGGTCTGGATCTGACATTAAGATCTGGACCTGAACCCGTTTACCCGTTTATAGAAAAATTCACCTTTGATTTTAAAATATATAAAAATGGCATAGTAGGTTTTAAAAAATATATAAATATTTAATAGAGGGAGACACCACAAAAAGTGAGTTCTTATAGGGTTGACTTTTATACCCACTGTCTTTTTAAATTACAATTATTTTGAGAGAATGAAAAGTCAACATTAAATAGAGGGTTTGATGGGTACAGTGGCGAGGATGATTTTGCTAGATCAAAGAGACAAAAAACTAGAACGGTGCCGGTGAGGGGTGAGGTTGATCAATTCTTGGAGAGTCCTACTTTGCCCGAGGATAATGAATTTAATGTTCTTGGTGGAAAAGAGACCAAAATTACCCTACTTTGCAAAAAAATGCCAAGGACATTCTTGCAATTCCGGTTCTTCGGTTGCTTCGGAAAGTGCATTTAACATGGGTGGAAGAGTGGTTTGTAACACCCTAGTTAAAAAAAGAGGAGGAATGAATGAAAATAAAATAAAAGGAGAATTGCAGCCAAAAGGGTTTGAACCTTGGCTGCATAAGCAAGTTGAGTAACCAGTTGAGTTAAAGCTCACTTTTGATATGAGTTTACAAAAACAGGATTTAACTCTATTCTAATCGGTAACCAAACAAAAGATTAAGATGAGATAAGGACCTTTCATCTTCCTTTGGAATCAAATAACCAATTTCTCCCCTGAAATCTTTTTCTCTCTTACCGTCTCCCTTGCTACCGTTCGATCTGCCTCACCGCCGGTGTGTGCCGCTCACTGCTACCATCAAACTGACCGCCGGTGAGTCCTGAGCAAAACCCCTCTTTTCCCTCAGGAAACCACCGTCCCGGTCGCCGGCAATCGAAGGAGATAGGTTCGACAAACCTAGGGTCAAACCTTTTCGGGTTTTTGATTTTTTCCGGCCACCAACGTTGCCGGTTTGAGACACCTGTACCACCATCATCTTCCCCGTGACGAGACGATCTTTTTATAGCCGGCCGACCTTTGATCTGCCACTGTTGTAGCCTCATTGGAGTTCACCATATCAAATCGGTTTTTGACATTTTTGGGTAAGTTCCGGCGAGATTTCGGCCTTATTTCAATTTTTTGATCTAAGCTTTTGGTTTGTACTCGTCGTATTTGACCTTTTGGGCCATTTTTCGACCATTTTTTGATCTAAACTTTAAACCTTTTGTACTCGTTGTAGCCCGGTTGAAACGGGCCTGAACCGGCCTTGAATCAGTTCTGTCTTGAACCGGTTCTCCATCGAACCATTTTTGAACCGATCTGACCCGACCCGTCCGACCGATCTGGCCCGTCCGACTCGACCCGTTAACCAAGTCAACTCGACCGAGTCAACTCGACCAAGTCAAACAGTTGACTATTTATTGCTGACGTTAGCGTTGACTGCTGACGTCAGCGTTGACCGATGACATTAGCGTTGACTTTGACCAAAACGTCAAATTTTCTGAAAATACTTATTTTATGTTTTTCGACGTCTTGAGTCTGTTTTTGAAGTCAGTTTTGTGAAATTCAAACCCAAAAGCCTCCGAATCTGACCTTGAATCCGAATCTATATATGTGATTGATTTTTAGTTTAAAGAGCAATGGACTTGAGAATAAGGACTAATTAATGGCTATGTTTGATTGAAGGATTTCACGACCACGTATCCAAGTTTAGTGGACATCGAATTTGGGTTCGAGAGCGATGGAAGGAAGTTTTAAAGTTCGACTGGGTAATACCGAATCAAGGTAATACTTTACTACCTCTTGCATGTTCTATAGAACATAATGGTATTTGGTTAATTCATGCGCGTATCTGATTAAGCTACAGTTAGCTTGATTTAGTCAAATCATTGGCGAAATATAAGAAGGGTAATCCGAACAAGATTGCATAATCGAATAAAAATTTTAATAGTCGAAAGGACTTCTGAGTTCAGTGATTAATTAATAATCATTAAATAACCAATTTTTGATTTTATGTTAATGAAATTGATATCTTGAATAATTGGACGCTAAATAACGAGATTGCCCCTGAGATGTTCGAATGACAATTATACCCTCAATTAAGGGAATGATCTGGAATCTGCACTTTATGTGATAAAACAATTGCGTTGTCTGAAATCCTTAAACTGATGGGAAAGATCTCGGTATCATGATGCTAGTGAGTGAGAAAATAAAATATTTGAAATTATCTGGAATACTGGATAAAACTTTGAAGATAAAGTTTCTGGAAGTACTTCATAATTGTTGAGTTGATCTAAATGATAGAAAGACTGAATTGATATAGATGATTGTAATGATTGATATATTGTCAAGCACAACATTCAATAAATTAATCGAATGACGGTTATGCTCTAGGTTTCTGAATTGAATAAATAGTTTGGAAGGACCAGAATGACTAAAATGACCTAAATGATTGAAATATATTCGGGCGGCAAAACTTCTAAAACGGCTAAGTTATCCTTGACTTCTGGAATAATTAAATTACCGATATGAATTGAAAGAAGATGATACCTTTGAGAATCTTAACCTAGATAAAAATCTTGATAATTGTATTATTTGTAAGGGTTGAGAAACATAACCCAGATATGATGATTATCTCAGATACTGCTTTGTATTTGTATATTAAAATGCAAAGACAAGTTAAAATACGCGGTGAAAGATTAATAATGATTACGATGGTAAACAGTTTAACTTTATGAGGCTACCAGAATTAGGGAATGAACATCTGTAAGGCGTTTTATCTGGAAACTGGAAAGCACAACAATATTGTTATATGGCGGAAGCGATCGGTTTGGAAGTCTGATTAGCCGATTAAAAGCCACGAATTTTTGCGAGTTCAAATTTTACCCCTCTTGGGTTGAATTACCAAATTGCTCCAGGAGTCAAAATGCCCTTAAGAGCAAATTGTCTGATACTTTCCGGGTGTAATCTAAAATCCTGAACAAATCAGTTATACTCAAAACCTGCATAATCATGAAATACCGGAATTTTAAGAATGACCATGAAGTACGAAACCCTGAGCACCTGAATGATGGCGATGATTATCGGACTCTTCGAATAAGTTTATTAATCCTGAAATCAGTACAGTATGGACTGAAGTTCAGTATATTCCATCTGTATTTATCAAGGTTCTCTAAGTGATAAATTGAGCCATCTGGTGTGTTCCTTACACATGTATATTTCCTCTGTTTTGTAACTAAAAATCTCTCTAATCCGAACCATGAAGCATGTCTGTTAACAACAACAATAATAATATTATATACCACTATGTCTGATATGAAGAATATGATCTCTGACTTCTGATATTTGGGGAATATATGTATGATTACTGTTTTTCCTATTCTGTCTGTCTACTAAACTATCTGATTTGGGTTATGATTGAAGAATCTGTAGGCTCAGCGCTGGTAAGTCCTTCTGGACCTAAGGCATTCCCTTAGGTAAGCTCATAGGCTCAATGGGCCTAGGGTAAGTCTTTATGTAAGCTCCTACGCCCAATGGGCCTAGGGTAAGTCTTTCTGGATACTGATCTAGAATATTACATGTCGGTGTATGGTTGGAGGATAGTCAAGTAATTAAAATAAAACTATATGTTCCTTTCTATAATTCTACCCTATTGAATTAATTTACCAAAGTCTGAAACTCTTTATGCTCCGAATCTGATATCTTTGAAACACATTAATTTTCGTAGTTCAACTTTTGTAATCTAGACCTCTTCTGATTCTTCGGATTATAGGTATCTTGTCTGGTACTCAGGTGATCAGATAAAGAACAATCTTATTACCTAAGTATATCGATGTTTCGAACATTAATATCTTAAATGAAATCTGTTGTTGCTTGGATCATCATATTAGTAATGCTTAGCCATTTGTCTGCTTGTGCCTATAACATCAGTTAGTAGTTCTGTATTACTGAGCTTTCCGACGCTCACGTTGTTTTTACTATAACAGGTGAGAAGAAATTTATCTTGGTCTAGTGATCGACACCAGTTGTTAGAGTTCTATCGGTGTTGCTTTCGGAGCACGGTACCAGTACAGTCAGTGGGCATGTACGTTGTGTCTGATTTTATGTTAGAGTCTGTAATATGTTTATTTTGAAATTTTCGTTATATGTTATATAATTTCAGAAATGGTATTTTAACAGAAATTTTATTTTTTACACTTTTTAATACATTTTTTTAGTATGTTCTTCTGTTCTTGTCGTGGGTCACTCCAGTGACCCGAATGTGACCTCCTAAATTAGGCATTCTGCATAGACGGGTTTATGAGGTTACATCTAGTGGTATCAGAGCTTAGAGTTGCGTCTTTCTGGGTAGATCGGCCGATCGTCTATCATAGGGTGTCTGGTCTGTGCATGCCCCTAGATCATAATCATACTCCTCTACGCCGGAACTCCGATATCGAATCCTTCCTGAAATAAGTATACTTAACCTCATGTCTTTTATGGCCTGATTCGTACTGACAAAGAATGCCCATGGCGTTTGTCTGTGTTCCGGATTCATGTTATGGATCTGAATTTGGTCAGAGTCTAAAATGGTTAATGTTTGGAAATTTTAAATGATTTGGTTCAGAATGTGAATGAATGAGCAAATCTGTGATGTGATGAAGTATGCTGGATTCTGGTAAGATTTAAAGTTGAATCTGATTTGATTACGGAATTCATAATCAAAAATCGATGTGTGTGCCAAGCTTGTACGCAATGATTTGATCGTAATGGGAACAGCGTCACTCGTCTGTTCTGTTGTGGTTTGAGATGACTCCCGGATGGAAGTAAGGGTGAACCATTGCTAACTCTGTTATTAATCTATCTTTGACTCCTTGTAGAAAGGGTTATGTCTGGTTAACCATTGAACGTCCTAATAAGTTGACCAGATTATGTAATTTTGAGAATTGACAGGCTATACAGAGTATTGTTATATCATATTTATGTCCGAGATTTATGATCCATTCCTTGTTTCAGAATGCCTTGTAAGATATTTTGAGTACTTGTTTGAACTCTAGTATAATTTTCTGTTGCAAATTGATGGCTAGTTTGACAGAGCAATTCAGATTTTGGAGGATGCTTCTGAGTGTATAAGTGACATATGTGACGGTTGGGAAAGCTTCCTTCCCCCTGACATAGTCTGTTTATGCTACGGCTACTAGGTAAGTGTATGCATGACGCTCTGTAGGGTCTTGTATGATGGCAGATACTGTATTCTGATCAGTTGGTCTAAGATGTGTGATGGGATATTCTGAGGACTAAGATCAGTCCAAGAGACTGGGGACACTACTATATTGATCAGTGATCGTCTGAGAAAGTCTTGAGAATCATACCCTGATGAATGAGTTTCAGTAGATGAATGAATGAAATGTCAGTTCTTGCTTTCCTCTAGCATTGGCAAATTTCGAGGACGAAATTTCTTTTAGGGGAGAGTTGTAACACCCTAGTTAAAAAAAGAGAGGAGGAATGAATGAAAATAAAATAAAAGGAGAATTGCAACCAAGTGGGTTTGAACCCGTGACCTTGGCTGCATAAGTAGGTTGAGTAGCCAATTGAGCTAAGGCTCACTTTTAATATGAGTTTACAAAAATAGGATTTAACTCTATTCTAATCGGTAACCAAACAAAAGATTAAGCTGAGATAAGGACCTTTCATCTTCCTTTGGAATCAAATAACCAATTCCTCCCCTGAATTTTTTTTCTCTTACCGTATCCCCTTGCTACCGTTTGATCTACCTCACTGCCGGTGTGTGCCGCTCACCGCCACCATCAAACTGACTGCCGACGAGTCCTGAGCAAAACCCCTCTTTTCCCCCAGGAAACCACCGTCCCGATCATCGACAATCGAAGGAGATAGGTTCGACAAACCTAAGGTCAAACCCTTTCAGGTTTTTGATTTTTTCCGGCCACCAACGTTGCCGGTTTGAGACGCCTGTACCACCATCATCTTCCCCGTGATGAGACGATCTTTTTACCGCCGGCTGACCTTTGATCTGCCACCATTGTAGCCTCATCGGAGTTCACCATATCAAATCAGTTTTTGACATTTTTGGGTAAGTTTCGGCGAGATTCCAGCCTTATTTCAATTTTTTGATCTAAGCTTTTGGTTTGTACTCATCGTATTTGACCTTTTGGGCCATTTTTCGGCCGGTTTAGGCCACGCGTGGGATACACGCGCCGCCCAGGCGATTTCTAGCCACCTGGGACGGTAGCCCAGTTGAAACGGGCCTGAATCAGCCTTAAACTAGTTCTATCTTGAATCGGTTCTGCATCGAACCATTTTTAAACCAATCCGACCTGGCCCGTCCGACCGAGTCAACTCAGTGAGTTAATCCAATCGAGTCAACTCAGTGAGTCAACCCGCCAAGTCAAATAGTTGACCGTTGACCGCTGACGTCAGCATTGACCGATGACATCAGCATAACGTCACGTTGACTTTGACCAAAAAGTCAATTTTTTTGAAAATCCCTATTTTATATTTTTTGACGTCATGAGTCTATTTTTGAAGTCGGTTTTGTGAAATTCAAACCCTAAAGGCTCTGAATCTGACATTGAATCCGAATCTATATATGTGATTGATTTTCAGTTTAAAGAGCAATGGACTTGAGAATAATGACTAATTAATGGCTATGTTTGATTAAAGGATTTCACGACCACGTATCCGAGTTTAATGGACATCGAATTCGGGTTCGAGAGCGATGTAAGGAAGTTTTAAAGTTCGACTGAGGTAACACCGAATCAAGGTAATACTTTACTACCTCTTGCATGTTCTATAGAACATAATGGTATTTGGTTAATTCATGCGCGTATCTGATTAAGCTACGGTTAGCTTGATTTAGTCAAATCATTGGCAAAATATAAGAAGGGTAATCCGAACAAGATTGCATAATCGAATAAAAAATTTGATAGTCGAAAGGACTTCTGAGTTCAGTGATTAATAATCATTAAATAACCAATTTTTGATTTTATGTTAATGAAATTGATATCTTGAATAATTGGACGCTAAAAAACGAGATTGCCCCTAAGATGTTCGAAAGACAATTATACCCTCAATTAAGGGAATGATCTGGAATCTGCACTTTATGTGATAAAACAATTGCGTTGTCTGAAATCCATAAACTGATAGGAAAGACCTAAGTATCATGATGCTAGTGAGTGAGAAAATAAAATATTTGAAATTATCTGGAATACTGGATAAAACTTTGAAGATAAAGTTTTTGGAAGTACTTCATAATTGTTGAGTTGATCTAAATGATAGAAAGACTGAATTGATATAGATGATTGTAATGATTGATATATTGTCAAGCACCGCATTCAATAAATTAATTGAATGACGGTTATGCTCTCGGTTTCTGAATTGAATAAATAGTTTGGAAGGACCAGAATGACTAAAATGACCTAAATGATCGAAATATATTAGGGCGGCAAAACTTCTAAAACGGCTAAGTTATTCTTGACTTCTGGAATAATTAAATTACCGACATGAATCGACAGAAGATGATACCCTTGAGAATCTTAACCCAGATAAAAATCTTGATAATTGTATTATTTGTAAGGGTTGAGAAACATAAACCAGATATGATGGTTATCTCAGATACTGTTTGTATTTGTATATTAAAATGCAAAAACATGTTAAAATACGCGGTGAAAGATCAATAATGATTACGAGGGTGAACAGTTTAACTTTATGAGGCTACTAGAATTAAGGAATAAACATCTGTAAGGCGTTTTGTTTGGAAACTAGAAAGCACAACAATATTGTCATATGGCGGAAGCGATCAGTTTGGAAGTTTGATTAGCCGATTAAAAGCCATGAATTTTTGCGAGTTCAAATTTTACCCCTCTTGGGTTGAATTACCAAATTACTCTGGGAGTCAAAATGCCCTTAAGAGCAAATTGTCTGATACTCTCCGGGTGTAATCTAAAATCCTGAACAAACCTATTATACTCAAAACTTGCATAATCATGAAATATCAGAATTTTAAGAATGACCATGAAGTACGAAACCCTGAGCACCTGAATGATGGCGATGATTACCAGACTCTTCGAATAAGTTTATTAATCCTGAAATCAGTACAATATGGATTGAAGTTCAGTATATTCCATCTGTATTTATCAAGGTTCTCTAAGTGATAAATTGAACCATCTGGTGTGTTCCTTACACATGTATATTTCCTCTATTTTGTAACTAAAAATCTCTCTAATCCGAACCATGAATCCTGTCTGTTAGCAACAACAACAACAATAATAATATTATATACCACTATGTCTGATATGAAGAATATGCTCTCTGACTTCTGATATTTGGGGAATATATGTATGATTACTGTTTTTCATATTCTGTCTGTCTACTAAACTATCTGATTTGGGATATGATTGAAGAATCTGTAGGCTCAGCGCTAGTAAGTCCTTCTGGACCTAAGACATTCCCTTAGGTAAGCTCCTAGGCTCAATTGGCCTAGGGTAAGTCTTTTTGTAAGCTCCTACGCCCAATGGACCTAGGGTAAGTCTTTCTGTAAGCTCCTATATCCAATAGGCCTAGGGTAAGTCTTTCTGGATACTGATCTGGTATATTACATGTCGGTGTATGGTTGGAGGGTAGTCAGGTAATTAAAATAAAACTATATGTTTCTTTCTATAATTCTACCCTATTGAATTAATTTACCAAAGTCTGAAACTCTTTATGCTCCGAATCTGATATCTTTGAAACACATTAATTTTCGTAGTTCGACTTTCGTGATCTAGACCTCTTCTGATTCTTCGGATTATAGGTATCTTGTCTGGTACTCAGGTGATCAGATAAAAAACAATCATATTACCTAAGTATATCGATGTTTCGAATATTAATATCTTAAATGAAATATGTTGTTGCTTGGATCATCATATTAGTAATGCTTAGCCATTTGTCTGCTTGTGCCTATAACATCAATTGGTAGTTCTGTATTACTGAGCTTTCCGAAGCTCACGTTGTTTTTACCATCGTAGGTGAGAAGAAATTTATCTTGGTATAGTGATCGACACCAGTTGTTAGAGTTCCATCGCTGTTGCTTTCGGAGTACGGTACCAGTACAGTCAGTGGGCATGTATATTGTGTCTGATTTTATATCAGAGTCTGTAATATGTTTATTTTGAAATTTTCATTATATGTTATATAATTTCAGAAATGGTATTTTAACAGAAATTTTATTTTTAACACATTTTTTAATATGTTCTTCTGTTCTTGTCGTGGGTCGCTTCGGTGACCCAAATGTGACCTCCTAAATTAGGCGTTCTACATAGGCGGGTTTAGGGGGTTACATGGTTAGTGCTCACCGTTCTAGGCTTCATTCTCAAACCGTGGAGGCTTTAATGTGCTTGCAAAATTGGATGGTTGAAGATGTCAAAGGTAATTTTGTACTTATTAGTAGTTATATTATTTCCATTCCTTTGTTTTAATTTTATATTTTACATTATTTTCTAATGTAATTTTTATTTATTTATGACAAAGACACTTTTGAAAGAACACATGCTTGTTCAACTATTAATGAAGATTGTGATGATGATGCGGAAGTGGTGGATATCATTGGCATGGTATATAAGAAAGTTATTATATTATATAACCTTAATATTAATATTTAAATTTCACAAATATTATTTTCATTAAACAAAATTTTCTCTTTGGTTGGTTGTTTCTTGTTTTTTTAGGATGTTGATGATTTAAGTAGCGACGAAGACTAGCACTCTAAGGAGGTAGAAGTGCGGTACTCGGCTTGCGACAATAGAATGTTTCATGATCTACATTTTTTAATGTTTGTGTTATTCAATAGACATTTGTGTAATTGTGTTGGAGTTTTTTTTAGACTTTAGTTTATTGTTTTTTATTCTGTTACTTGTTGTATTGAAATTAATCTTTCCTCCATTGAAGATGTATTGTGTTGGAGTTTTTTTGAGACTTTAGTTTATCGTTTTTTTGAGACTGTGTAATTGTGTTGGAGTTTTTTTGGACCCGGATCCGTGAGATCTGGATTTGGGTCCCAATTTTCTAGACTCGCGGATCCGGGGCGGGTCTAGATCCAGGATGTGAAAATGGGTATGGATCTGGGTCCAGTTGGATCCGGTCTAGATTCGGGCCGTTGCCATCCCTAGGCCTGTGTAAAGAAGGGAAGATATCAGCTGCTCTCCAAATGTGGAACCAAATGGCAAATGCTACTAGAGAGGGGCATTGTTCCTGGTGTTGCAATTTTCAACACCCTACTGCATGCAATGTTTTTGGAGCCCTCTCGTTACTTAAAGTCATGGTAATTGAAGGGTTTCAACCTGATGAGGTAACTCTAGGGATCCTTAACCAAGCAGATTCGAATGGTTCGGTGATGAAATTTCCTAAAGCTGCTAAAGTTCTGGAGTGAGTGAGATGTAATGTCTTTCAGAAAGAAACAGATCAAAGGGCAATACCTGGCTTATCTATTTAGTTTTTTGAAGTTTCTTTCCAAATGGTTGCTAAAAGCATTTAATTATGGCTCGCTCGGTACCTTCTAAGAACATTAAGAAGACGATTCAAGCATGAATCAGGTATGAAAGTTCTTAAGCAATGGACAGAACAAGAAGAGAATTTGTATTGAATCTTTGTTTCAACGTTTCTTCAACAGAGAAAAATTTACCTAAAGCATCGATATCAAGAACCAATCTCGCATGTTTTCTCTTGTTCCGCATATGCAGAGGAAGGTGGGAAAACCCTTGCTGTTGGAGACATCGATTTTCTTGCATCTGAAGCATCTCGTGTCGAACATGTGGGGTAGATTACCTAATTTTTCATACACATGCATATATTGTTTTTATAGGTAAGCTGGAATTCAATGCCAATTTAAAGTAGAAATGTGTTCAGTTACAGTTACATTCAATCTTGTCTAGGAATGACATTGGAGTGATCGATGCGAGGATCGGGAGCACGGGATCAAACTTGGATTGATATCAACCTGTGGTTCAATCTTATACATATCAACATATGAGCATGCATCTAGGCTCTAGCTGGTATGTAAAACATATATTTTGTAGGGGGGAAGAAGCATTCTTTTCATAAGGAACATTTTCTAATCAAGTCTCAATCTTGGAAAAGTCTTCAAAACGCGGCAACTTCATTGCCAAAATGCAAGCCACCATTTCCATTTTTCCAGGAATAGGGAGAAAAAGAAAAAAAACCAACTACCAAGTTTCATATATATATATATATACATTGTACTTAAAAGAGCAAACAAATCTTTAGTTTCGTTTTATATGGGCCGAAAGTCTCCCTCCAAACGCGGTCTTCAACTCTTAAACCAAAGAAATGCAAGCACATTGATTCCCCAAAGAGAGGACAAATTTTTGAATCTGTGTAGCTTGTTTTGTGTTAATCTTGTCTGCAGACAAAATCTCCCATTTTTCATGTCCCAATCAATGGGACATTAAAAATTCATAGATTTTCTCCTGCAGATTTTGGATTTACCGACAGATTTGGGTCAGATTGTAAAGAAAAAAATGGGGGTGGATTATTACAATGTGTTGAAAGTGGACCGGAATGCAACAGACGATGATCTGAAAAAGGCATATAGGAAACTGGCAATGAAATGGCATCCTGACAAGAACCCTAACAACAAAAAGGAAGCTGAAGCCAATTTCAAGCAGATTTCGGAGGCGTATGAGGCAAGCTTTTCCTTCATTTTGTTTCTCTTTGATCGCTAATTTATGATACAAAAAGAAAAATGGTGGGATTTGTTTTTACATTTGATTGTGGTATTTTCCTGGAAAGAAACACAATGATCTTCACTCTGTTTTGGCTGAGAAAAAGGGTCTTGAATGAAATTAATGTTAATAAAGGAAGGCTTGAAGAAATTAATGAATTTGCTTCAATCTTCGAATATCATAGCTGTTTAATTGTATTGGATATTGCTTTCCTTGAAAGGGGATTAGGGATTAGGGTAAGAAGATGATGAATGGTATAAAAAGAGGTATAAAATATGAATGCATCTATGTTACTCAGACTCAGACGTGAGTGTCGGATACGAGTGTGTATAGTGGTATTTTTTTCATGTATTTAGAGATTACTTAGAGGTCACGTTCTCGTATCTGCGTGATGGATATGAACGTAAAGAAATTTAAAGTTCGAACAACTTAATAATGCAGTTACGTTTGCAGAAACCGGTTTATGTGATAGGAAGATACAGCCACCTTTTTAAGCTCTTTTGAGATTGCAATTTTCAGTATGTTTTACTTATAAGGTTTGCTAATAAATTACTATGCTAATTAGGCAGTTCTTGAATGGGACAAATTAATGGGGTTGATGGTTGTCTTTTGACCCGATATGTGCTGCTACGTTGCTGCGATTCTTTATTTTTGTTGAAATACTCGTGTCTGACACGCGAATATGATAGTGCTGACTTTCAGATTCCTCCAAATACTTGAAAAAACTTGTATATTTTTGTCATATACATATCTAGAACAGGTTATGTTCGCTGTAATATGGTTTTCTTGTTTATTTTGATGATTGACGAGACCTGACATGTGCTTAATGATACACAAATACAATAGATTTGAACTTGTCTTCTTAGATTTCATAAGGAGAATTATGTTAATTTTTTGATTCAGGTCTTGAGTGACCCTCAAAAGAGAGCAATTTACAATCAGCAAGGTGAAGAAGGGTTGAAAAACATACCTCCACCGGGCAGCGGCGGATCATCAAGAAATGGCTCTTGTGGGTCGAGCAGATTCAATCCTAGGAATGCCGAGGATATATTTGCTGAGTTCTTTGGAAGTAGTCCTTTCGAATTCGGGTCAGCTGGACCTGGTAGGTCTTCAAGATTCCACTTGGATGGAGGATTTGGTTGCACCGACAACAATTTTCGAACTTACAATGATACAACTCCGCCTAGGAAACCACCCCCTGTTGAGAGCAAATTGCCTTGCACCCTTGAAGAGCTGTACACTGGATCAACAAGGAAGATGAAGATCTCGAGAACTGTTGTTAATGCAGGGTATGAATATTCATCTCATGCATGATCCTCTATTGCATTTTCTTGACTAAAGTTTCACTTCGTTAAGCTTACGGTATATCTTTAAGTTCCTGCAATTTGACACTCTAAGCATGCATTTTCATTGAACTAGAACAAATTTCTATATCTGATCGTGCTGATCGGACAATAATTCGGATCCTTATAGGCGGCAGACACAAGAATCGGAAATATTAACCATTTGATGTAAAGCCAGGATGGAAGAAAGGAACAAAGATCACTTTCCCAGATAAAGGAAATGAACAGCCAAATCAGCTTCCAGCAGACCTTGTATTTGTAATCGACGAGAAATCGCATGATCTTTACCAAAGGGATGGCAACGATCTCATTGTCAACAGCAAGGTGTCACTAGCAGAGGCACTTGGGGGAATAACAGTAAATCTACCTACTCTCGATGGACGTAACTTGTCGTTGCCCGTAACCGACATTATCCACCCAGGTTACGAGCTTGTTGTTGCTATGGAAGGAATGCCAATTGCAAAGGAGCCTGGCAATAGGGGTGATCTCAGGATCAAATTTGATGTAAAGTTCCCTACAAATTTGACACCAGAGCAACGAGCCGGACTTAAACGTACTCTAGGGGGTTGAAGCAGAAAACCGTTCCCTATCTCACCGGCACCAGTTTTCGGCACCTTATAGTCATTGACTGGCATATTGGTTCTTGAATCAGGTAGAGAGTTGGCTTGCCTGTGTATCATAGTTGAACTGCCTCATCATTTTTTGGTGCATTGTAGTACTTGCCTGAATCAAATAGATTTGTCAATGCCCTAAATCCATGTAACCTATATTTGGCTTTATCTTTGATCATTGTTTTCTTTCCAATTTATATTGTGTAATTCTTATGAGATACGGGGTTGATTCTTTTTTGTCCCATTTTTGTCTTTTATTCTTTATTTTGTAATTTGGCATCTTTACATGCAAGTTTATATCTACAAGTATAAATACAATATATATATATATATACACGATCAAAATCAATCAGTATAAATCTTAAACAAATAAATTGATAATCGAAATATATCTGAATTAAATAAATCACATTGTTTTGACCCCCTCTTAGGACATAGTTACAAACTGGTGACCACCTTCATAAAAAGTCCTTATAATAGAGCGAGAAATCGGCCTATAAGGTACATTAATGTGCGAAGGTGTACCAATGTTGAGTCGAGTCTTGCTCGGAAGCCCGGTTATAAAACCGATAGCTCAATACCATAATGGAGTCTAAATTTACTAAGACTCTGTTTGAGATGGTTTGATATCGAAATGAAACTCTTTAATTAGTGGTAAGTCTGTGATCCGTCAGACGTGTTTACGAGTAATGTCCTCATGGACAAATCTGAGAGAGCCCGACAAAGGTTCTCTGAATATGGTGAGGCTGAGGTCTGTTTACTGTATGATCCGGAGGGGCTATAACACAGGTAGATCACTTCTTTTTATCCACAAGACACTAACTATAGCGACGGAAAATTACCGGTAGCTAAAAGATTCTTACAGTGATGTAAATTTTATCCATCACTACAAGTACTAACAATTTTGACGGAAGATTTTCTAGTTGCTAAGAACTGGGTATAAAACTATAAGCACCCATAGGTACTCCATGAAAAGAAGCATTCGAAACTCTAGAAAATGAAGCTACTCTTCAGCCTGTAACCGATGATGCCGTTGTTCCGGTAATCCTTTGGTAACATAAATTGCTTGCTAATTGCATTCTTGAACTGTTTTAACTCCTAAATTTATAGGTTCAAACTCTTAAATAACAATAGATAATTATAATTTAGTGTATGTTTGGATATCCGGTGGGAGGCCAAAAATTACGATTGAACGGAAAAATATGTCTCGATTATCGTGCTAACATGTTTGGAAGCAAAAATATAAAATCAATTATGGACAACAATCGTGATTTTGGGAAAAACTAGGGGAGAGTTGTTTTTGCGATTTATCGTGATTTTTACACTATATTTTTACACAATCGTGATTTTTTAGAAAAAAAACTCCCAAACATAAATCAAGTTATTTTGAAATCAATTTTATCTAAAATTAATTCTATAAAATTATGATGATTCAAAATCAATTCTACCACCGCAAAACCAAACACTCCCTTAATCTCAGATAGTTCTTTTTAGTTCTATAATTTTATTTCTATCTATTACATTTTTGTTACACTCACAACATGAATAAAGGAAATTTCAAAAATAATTGTTTTAAAGTTGACATTTTAGTTTCGAGTATTGTCCTTTGTATATACTGGTTGGGAAGCTATTGTTCTCTTGGATTATTACGTAGTATTATATATTGGCGGTGAAAAAACATTATTTCACAAGTGGGATTATTTTAGGATTTAGATATTTAGTTTAGGGTTTATAATGTAAGATTTACGGTTAGAATTTAGGGTTTAAGATTTGAATTTTAGAATTTAGGATTTAAGATTTTAATATTAGACTTAAATTTTAGATTTTAAAGTAAAAATAAATCTAATTGTGTAAAAAAATTTACATTGACAATGTATCAAATAATAATCTTAATAATTTTCAATTGTGTATTCATGTTATTAACTAGTAACACCAATTCACTTAATAAATTTATATATAAAGTATGGTATAGATGCTATTATAATTACTCTATTAAACGTTGAGCGCAACCAATTCAACCGATGAGAATCCAACAAGTAATTTCAGTGGAAAAGCAAATAATGTTCATCTTAAGAGATTCAGGTTCAATCGTTTTGTCTACAAGATGTATGCATTATCAAAGAGTTAAGAATTCTATAAACAGATACTACGTTGTAGTCACCTTTAGAGTATTAAAAAAACTCAACTAATGAAAATACAATAAAACTAATGGAAATTAAAGTAGGGACAAATAGATATCATTAGAAGAAGAAGAAATCTTCTTTCTTGGGGGACTTGGATTACAAAGATTCATTACAGTGGTGGTAATTTGCCAGTTCCGGTTCCCTTGGAGAAAGGAAGGGAGATTCTTATTGAAAAAAAAAAAACTCTAAAATGGACTGTGTAAAACGTGACACTGACAAATTACAATGTTATAGCGAAGTTGGTAAGGAACTGGAAGAACCAGGAGCCCGTTGAACCAAAAATGCTACAACTTACTAGAAGATTGAATTGAATGGACATTTTAAAAGAATTTTTTTTCAAAATTAATAACTAAAAGCTGTAGAAAAGATTGGATGATGACTCTCCATGCAGGCACAGGCAGGGAGGAATAAATGGTTATTGTTTTACGTTTTTTAGAAGACAAATCGGTCTTTCCTTTTCATCTTCTTGAGAAGACTGATACAACTCTTTCTGGGGAACTCATTGTCGCCACGCATTTGAACTGTCATTTGTAACATCAACAAAATAAAAAAAATAAAAAAAGAGAAAATCATTTTATAAGAAACTCTAATTCGTGTATATATATATATAGAGGTAATTATTCCATACACAGGGTTTAGAGGTTGAGTTTATGTTTAGTGATTTAGAATTGACTGGTTGTGGTTATAATTTAGTGTCTGGGTTAGAATTTAGGGTTTATATGTTAAAAACCTAAATCACTAACCATATTACCTTAACCTCTACTATTATTACCAAATCCCTTAAATTTTAAACCCTAAATTATAACCAAATCCCTTAAACCTAAACATCTAAACCCTAACATCTGTTGTTTTCACCGTGTGTATTGAATATAAATCATATATATCAATCTAGAAAATGTACCTTCTGTTGTCTGTACTTGTCGCGAATGGCATTGAGGGAGCAACCATTAGTGTTGAGTTGCAAGTCCTCCAATGCAAGTACAGTAGCTTTCAGCTGGGATGCCTTGTAACCAGTATAATGCTCCAACGTTGGATTCTGCTAAAAAAACATACCAAAAAATGGGAAATGTGTCCTTCAGACAGTGGTTCGAATTATAAGAAAGAAAGGAAGAAAAGCTAGAGAACAGAACAAGGATGAACAGACCCATGGATGGACTGATTGATTGAGGGTCCATCTGGCGAGGAATACGGCAGATGCAGCGACGAGTGAAGGTAAGAACTTTAAGAAGCTGTACTCAACAAGGCTCAGCTCTGCTAAATAATTTGCTAAGAACTCTAGTTCTATAGAAGGAACCTGTACTCCAACATAGTTGAAGTGCAAATTAGTTTTTCTTTACTCGGATTATACTGAATTTTATAGAAAATGATGTAGATAAGAATTCCAAGATACTATACTATGTAAGTTGCTTGTGCTGCTTGAATGAATCTCCTGAAAAAAAAAACGAAAATTTGGAGTCAGATTAGTATTTTTGTTTGGGACAATTGAATCCATTATAGCGGGAATCCACCTCCGAAGGGATGCAGACGAACCGTTTGGGCTAAACCCCGAGTTCGTTTTAGAATATCGACTACGTGAGAGATGAGACCATGTTGATGGCATTTAGTGGAGTTTGAAGATGGTGTCATTACCTGAGAAATGTTTTTGTGGTTGGAACAGATAACTGAAAATACAAGAAATTCAGAACTTTTCTCTCCATTTTCAGCACCTGCCATGTAGCCACAGTCAACAGACATGTTACAAACATTACTGCCTAATAGGGGAATTTTTCATGATTTTATCAAATGCCTTATATTCATAAGTAGCTGAAAACCCATACTTCTCCTCTTGTGTAGGTATTATCGGTGATGAGGCAGAATTCTTCCACTCTTGGTGCGCAAATCTCTTCATACTTCCTTCAAACCGGAAAAGTAAAGCACTTAGAATCCTTAATAACAGAGTAAGACAGACAGATGATAACGACCAATGTTACAAATAGAAGTTTAGTGCATATTTTAGCCTGGACAAATGTGACTACTTCATTCATACTTATCATCAATGCCAAAAAAAGAGTAGATTCCTCTGTCAGTGCATATGCGACTTGAGGATCCCTTAATTTTTTTGACATGGTCACGGTCGACTGTTACTACTGTCAGAAGATATGTACGGTTCTATGGAACATAATTCTTAATTGCCTGGAAATAAATTAAAGAACTTACGATGCAATTAGCATGCAAGTAACACCAAGTAGCTGGAGTCTTTGTTTTTCTATAAAATTGTGAGAGAGAAAACGATCAATGAGGCTCACTGTGAGATACAGTGTGTCCGGGACTAACTTGTATTCTTCAGAAACCTGAAACATTATGAAAAACTCTAAATAGCAGCAAACACACCAAATAGCCTAAAATTTAGCTCATACTAACAAAAAAGTATGACAAACTAACTCTGTACACACTTCAAGAACAAACAGAATATCCTTCTATTCAGAAGTTGATAAGTATATGATTCTTTCGGGTGAGGAGAATAATAAACAGTAGACCTCCTCTGTGTTTATGAGAAAAAAATTTCTGGTAAACAAGAATAATAGAACAGCATCATAATATCTCATACTAGGCAGAAATTTGCAGCCTTTTCAACTTCTTATCCTACATTCAAGCAGGTGGAGATGCAAGTAACTATTCGGCTATAAATTAACTACATTGACTTACCTCCACTAGCCAGTCAATCAAAATTCCTCGCATGCTTGGGGTAATATCCCGCTGCAACTGCTCCATATAATTGGTTGAAGGTCTTCGGTTAAGCTGCAGAAGATAATCTGATGAAATAAGTATCAAGTTGCTGGTAGAGCAAAAGTTGCAAGCTAAGAGACATCTTTCAGCAAAGCAAAAATAACAATTATATAGCCAACAAGAGTTAGAGATATCACATCTGAATCCAGATACTAGTGTGCGCAAAGAGTCACTTTCGCTAGATAATGCACTTTGTAAAAATGTAAAAAAAGAGAAAAAGTAGCAGCAGCAGCAGCAAGTAAATTTACAGAATAATAAGAAAGATAAGTGTTCAGTGTGAAACTGGAGAGATCCTATGGAAAATATGACAATCATATATTGGCATTTAGTGAATGATATTGCAGCACCAACCTCAGTAACACGTATATTGTCGTATATGTCTGGGGCATACAAGCTACATACAAGAGGATCTTTTTGGTTTGAATCAATATCCACAACATCTTTCAAGCCTCCTAGTTTATTGCAAACCCCATCTTCTTCTGCAGTATGACACGTAGACTCCACTACTCTTTCTTCCAGTTTTACTGGTAAAGTATTTTCGTGTGCCTCCATCATCCTTATTTTTGATAAGTCTTCAGCTAACTTTGCATTCACATCTTCTTCAACTGATGGAATCCCCATGAAGATATCTTCAACCATTTCTCTGTTCTCCTCCCTTGGATCTCTAATGGTCTGCTTGGAGGTCTGTCAAGAAGTAAGAATTACAGAAACTTGGATTATTTAGTAAGTACAGATTACTTTGCCACTAGAAGAATAAACAGAAGCAAAAGCCATCCCTGCATTTCAGATTCTCAGTTGTTTATTAGGGCAGTAATAAAGTAAACTACCCAAAGTTCCTAAATAAATGTTATTAGTATGGATAGGAAATTTGCAGACTGAACCCCAGGACGAAATCAAAATTCAAAAGATGTCTTGACCTGAATTTTTTTTGCATTTAAGCATTCCATGTGCATACTATCAGCAGATTCAGCACCGACATTCGTTACATCTTTAAGCACTGCCCTTCTTTTCGGCTTAAGACCAACAGTGGAAGTCATAGAAGCCTTGTTTTCATCTGATGATGCACGTTTGGAGTTTACTCGAAGAACACATTTTTTATCCTGTTTCAAGGATGGTTTTGAGGCTGCTTCCCCCAGTGCTTTAGCCCGTGCTCGAGTAATTCTTCGTGTAGGCTCTTCAAGTTTTTCAATAGGTTCATTTTCTTTATTCATACTTGCTTGCCTTTGGGAAGAGAAATTCATGTCTTTCAATTTGAAAAAATTATTGAACCTGCATTTCTAACACCGAATCAATATAACATGACGAGAACAATGAACGCGTTAAACTACAACTTTCTAGAGAAATAAAAAAGAAAAAAACTTACAATTTCAATCATTTCTCAAACTGTATAAGCTCTGCAACAATATGACAAATTTATTGACTCAGGTAACTTTAGCCTCATGCATACAATACTATTTGTTTTCCGAGAAAATGGATTTTGGATTTTTTTTTTACTTGAGCTATAGCGTCTCTGCAATACTTCCGCAGTAGCAATAACAGCTATATAACACACCGATAGGAGGTTGAATCACTCCACAACTCTAAATTAGAAATCGATGCGCTATTTAAAAATTCTCACTCTCAATGTGCGGTTACAAAAAAACTGAATTCATTCTACGGTTTCTTTTAGATCGATCCCTATCCAAATTCCGAGCTATCAAGTAAATAACGAAGAAGAAAGGCTAACAGATTCCAAATCTCCGAACGCATTATAATTTCTCAGGAAAAACTACAGATTCATAAGAAAAAACGCGATGCACTTGAATGTTTGGATAAATTTCAATACTAAAATAAAAACAAAACACAGCTTGATAAACAAAAAAAGCTCCGTCATAGATCTAAAAGTTGAAATTCATGAACACTATCAATCCGAAAAACAGCACGATTAACTAGAGTAATTCAAAAGCAAAAACCTATAGCTAACACTAAAATGATTTTCCAAAAAAGAAGAAGAAGCTTACTGTGCTTCGAGAAGCTCCGCGAGACTGCAAATGAAGAATTCTGGAGAGGTTTTCTCTACTTCTTTTCTGCTTTTCTTTGGCTTTTCCTCCTTTTTTCTCTCAATTTTCTAGAGAAAGTGAAGCGAAAGCGACGGACAGTGAACTGAGGCTTCCGAGAGCGTTAGATTGTCTGTCTGATATAAGCAGAGAGGAGCGTGGCGTAGCTTCCTGGGCGGGAGGCTGCTACAGTTCAAACTTCATTTAAAAATAAGGGATAAAACAGTATTTAATCCTTGAACTTAGTAACTTTTCTTAATTTGATCCTTAAAATTCCTTTCCCACATTACTCCTGAATTTGGTATTTTTTTCGGTTTTAGTCCTTTTTGACATATGGTCCGAGTGCCATATCATTAAAATGAGTAAAAATAGAAGAAAACAGTTACCAAATTCAGGGCCAACGTGTACAAATAAATCAAGGACTAAAATATGAAAAGTTAACAACTCGGAGGACTAAAATTGTTTTATTCCTAAAAATAAATAAATAAATAAAACAAATTGTTTTTTTTATTAATTAGCAGTGATTATTACCCACCGTTTTTGCTTCTTCTACACCCATGCATGCTTTCATTTATTTGACTTGTTTTAGTTGACCCGTAAAATTTGATTTTGTGCTTCAATCACATTGCGCCACCAATTTTAAAAATAAAAACTAGATCACAAAAGGTAAATATATATAGTACAGTGTTTTTTTAAATCAGTACTTAAATAATTTTTACTTTTTAATCGGTACTTAAATTATGTATCTTTTTTAAGTTAATACTTAAAGAATTTTTGCCCCTACTTTGATCATTGAACTTTAATTTCATTTACTAATTTGGTATCTTTATTAGTGGTATTAATTTTTGATGACGTGACAACATAATATTGTATCATGTGTCTGATGATATCATGTGTGTTTTAAAAAAACTATAAAAATAATTAAAAGTACCAAAATAGTGGATGAAACTAAAGTTTGACTACCGGTTTTAAAGCATAGTCTTTCGGTATCAACTTGAAAAAAGGTATCACATTCAAGTACTAACTTAGGAGTAAAATTTTCTTTAAATACTAACTTTAAAGAAGATACGTAATTTAGGCACCAAATCTATATTTAACCATTACAAAATTATTTTCTTACACTATTGGTTTTTTATTTGACAACTACTACAATTTATATATTGGACAAAATATTTCAAAAATTAGTTATAAAAATTGTGATCAGATTTAAAATAATTCTTATAAAATATTTTCATAAATAAATATCATTTTTTTAAAAAAATTCATGTTATTACTTTTTTTTAAAATATCTTTTATCTTTATATAGTTATTATTACTATATAGTAGGGGTGTTTAAAATTACCCGACCCGATGACCCGAAAAAAATACCGGGTAATTTCCAGAAAAAAATTACCCGAAAAAGTCAGTGTTTTATTTTGTGAGCGAATTTTTTGAGATAAAGGGAGTTTACTACAGCTGCTAATCGTACTATCCTTGTGCTAATTCTTAAAGTGACAAAACCGAAAAAGTATTCATCAATTTAGACCGATCGATCTTTGTACGGTGGTGTATATGGTAATTACGAAATTTTTGGTTAATATGCTGAAGCCGCATTTACCGAGTTGGGTAGTGCAGACACAAACCAATTTTGTTTCAGGTAGATAGATTACTAATAATATTATACTGGCTCAGGAGGTCATCCACACAATGAATAGAAAACATGATGCGAAGCTGTGGATGACAATTAAAGTTGATCTTGAGAAAGCTTACGATCGCTTAGAGTGGAGTTTTATTCAAGAAATTCTTTAGGAATTAGGTTTTCCGTATCGTTTTATCTGGTGGATTATAAAATGAGTGTGTTCTATCTCAATTCAGATTATTTAGAATGGTAAGGTGACGAATAGTTTTGTTCCATTGCAGGGTATTCAGTAGAGGATCCTCTCTCCCCGTATCTTTTTGTGTTGTGCATAGAGCGACTCTCACATGCTATCGAGAGAAAGGTGAAAGAAGACTCGTGGAAACTGATCAGGTTTGTTCGTAATGGTACTAGACTCTCTCATCTCTTTTTTGTAGATAATTTGTTTTTATTTGTGGAGGCTATGTTTGATCAGTTGAAAACGGTGAATGACACGTTATCAAGTTTTTGTACTTGTTCTGACCATCGGGTAAGTGTATCAAAAATGCAAATCTTTCTCTCTAAAAATTGTGCGGGAGATATGATACAGTTGATAGCGGATAGGTTTGGGTTTGAAATCGTGAGTGATCTTGGAATGTATTTAGGGGTACCTCTTTTGCATAAGCGTGTAACTCAAGCTACGTATCGATTTTGCTTGAAAAAATTGAGCGCTGGCTATTAGGTTGGGCGACTAATTCATTATCTTTGGCAGGAAGAATAACGCTTACGAAGGTTGTGCTACAAGAAATTTCTACATATGCTATGCAAACGACTTGGTTACCAAAAAAGATATGTAACACGATAGAGAAATTGATCAGACGATTTGTAGGGGAACATCTAATGGCACGACGGCTATTTCTCTTGTTAAGTGGGATGAGGTTTAGTTACCACTTGATTTGGGCGGATTGGGTTTTAAAAACTTGAATCGACACAATAATGCTTCGTTAATGAAGGTCGTTTTTAATTAGTCACTTCCGCGGACAAACTTTGGGTTCATATCTTTAAAGAGAAGTATAAGTGGAATGGGGTTGTCCCTGTTGAGATAAAACGACCTAAATCTTCACGTTTGTGGCAAGGATTAAGTAAGTTGTGGGAAGACATCCGTATAAGTGTGTTGGCAAATTTGAGATAGTTGGAAAACGAATTTCTGGTAGGATTTATGGCTCGACTACACCGAACCTTTGGCAAACCATTGTCTCATGTCCTCACCATCGGCCCATGTCCCAGTCGCAGCAATGCTCTCACCATCGAAAAAGTGGGGTTGGGCTCGTTTGCAGTACCTGTTATCGCGTGACATATTGCTGCAGCTCGCACGTGTTATGCCACTTGGGCGATGCTTGGCCGGGATCGGCTTGTGTGAAGATGGACTGAGCAGCGTAGCTTTTCTATGGCGTCAGCATACAAAGCTCTCGCACAACCAATGATGAATAATGGGCATGGGTTATGGCAAGTAATATGGCGTGCAAATGTGTCGCAACGAGTGAGAACTTTTTTGTGGCTATGTTTGCATGGTAAGGTGTTAACAAATGTGGAGAGACGACGTAGGCATTTTACTATAGATGGACGATGTCTGGTTTGTTTGAGTAATGAGGAGGACTTGGATCATGTGCTACGGACATGTATCCGTGCTAAAACAGTGTAGGTTCAATTTGTTCGGTACGATATGCAACTTAGCTTCTTTTCGGGTGATTTTGAGTCATGGCTTCATGGGAATATACGGGGTAGTGGCTCAATTCATGTGACACATACGAATTGGAGTGGTTTGTTTGCTATTATTTGTTGGGCTTTATCGATGCGCCTTTGTGTTTAATGGGGCGGGGGGGTGATAGTTTTAGGGACATCGTGAGATATTCGAAGGATGTGGGATGATTCGAGTGGTACTCAAACCCACAATGTGTGTGAGAACTAGCCGTAAATTGCGTCGGGATAAGCTGCTGGACCAGCTAGATCGAACTGGATCTTATCTGCCTCGGGATGGATTCGAGCCAATATGAATAGGGTTGTTGGTGGTCCGGATAATAGAGCTGCAATTCGAGGGGTCCTTCGTGATGATGTCGGTGTTTGGCTCTTTGGATTTGCGAGGAGCTTAGGAATTTGCTCGGTTCTTATCGCAGAGTTGTGGGCGGCACATGATGTGCTTAGCCATGCTTGGCGACTCAGATACCATCGTGTTGAATTGGAACTTGATAGTCTGAGCGTCGTTCAGATTCTAAAGGGTGAATCCCTAATGCTTTTAGGTGAGGCGCTGGTTGATAGATTGCATGAGGTGATTAATAAAGAATGGGAGGTACGGATTTCCCATATTCGTCGAGTCGGGGATGGTTTGGCACGATTGGCAAGGGGAATGGACGTTGGTGAGATGCTTTGTGTTCTTTTTTTCTTGTTGTTTGAACCTTGTGTTATTGGTTAAGTAATTTTTTGATTTCAATGTACGTATCACTATGAATACTCTTTTCCTCCATTTAAGATTAAGAATGTTTTTAACGAGACTTGCAATGATACCCTTTCCACATCAAAAAAACTTTTTTAAAAAATAATTAGTCCACATCCTAACAAGTATAGCTAACAAACTCAATCAATATAATGTACACACGACAAACAAACAGAATGAATAATCAAAATATATTTTGACCTAAATTATAATAAATTTAAATATAACCCATATATGATGGTCTTCAAAACAGAATAGAACATCGACCGTAAACTTAAGTATGTGTGTTGGTAACATACACGCTTTGGTAGGACTTGAATCTGGACACTCAAGGTCTCAAGAGCTCAACATTTGCTAACAAACCCATTATCACATTCTCATAAAAAATAATATATTGATAAATTAAACACTCAATATTTTATAAAATTTGTCAATTTAACCTTTAATTAGTCAACCATTCAAAAAGACTCGAATCATTTTTTCCAACGAAAATATTGGTTAAAACATTAATTTTTTTAATAGCATTGATGTAACAGTCTGTATGATAATATATACTTCATGATGACATGACATAGTTTTTAAAATATTTTAGGTCAACAAATAATTTGAAAATGATAAAAAAATATTATAAAAATAACATGAAGTATATTTGTAGTGTCATACAACTTGCCATGTTAGCGTCGTTAAAAAATATGTTAGTTTAATATTTATGTTTAGAAAAAGAGTTGTTCAATTTCTTTAAAAGGCTGAGGGTCAAATTTAACTAAAAGAATAATTAAAGATAAATTGACAAAACGTGTCGACGTCAAGAACTAAATTTATTATTATACCAAAAATTTCTTCTTTTGCATTATATGTAAAAAAAATATTTTCCAAATACAATTTTCCATGTAAGGTAAATATCTCATATGTAGGAATTCATGTACCAAACATGGGAAATGCCAATTGTTGGCATGGAATTGGAAGCTTCATCAGCACCAACACAAACAAATCCAGAATGTACCAACCGGAAAAGAAAGAGAATTGAAAACTACCCATTTCATAACCATCCAATATGTAAATTATTGCAGCTTATTTGGTATCAAAATCTTAAATACGAATACGTTGAATGTTGAAAATTATAATAAAATACAATAGTTATTTCTTTTGCTGTACTAAAATTCGAATATCAAGAGCAAGTACATTTGGCCCGTTGGCCAAACTGCTGATCTTTGTTCCCTCATATTCCCTTAGATTTAGGATTTGTCAAAAAAAATCGAATTTCAAATTTATCAAAAATAAGTTTTTAAAGAATAAATCCAAGTCCTTGTATTAATGGTTTATGCATTGAGTCCCCAAAGTGCAGAACACAGTGGTATTGTTAGCTGAGTGAATTAAGGCAATAGGGGCCACCAACAAGCCGACAGCAATGCATGCATGCATGCTCTCCGCTGCACAGTTTTTTCTGTTTAGAACTTCACTGCCAGATGGGACTAACTCATTAGATCGATTCAAATTTTTAACTAACAAAGTACTGGTATTAAAGTTGGAACATGAAGTGGGTTGGTTGTGGTATTGAATAGGGTGAGTAAAACTTGATTCGAAATGTTGATTTTTTTCTATACGATTTGATTAGAATTGTATTTTTATAAATTTAATTCGATTCGGAAATTTTTAAATAAAATTTGAAATATAAAATGAAACTCGAATAATTTAAAATTTTAGTAATTAGTGGATCGATTTTTAAGTCTGAGTCGAGTCCCTCAGCTACATCTAATATATGTATTAGGGGTGTTCATGGTTAACCGTTGTAGTATTTTGGTTAGTCATAAGGCATAATGCCAAAAAATGCCCTTAATGTTTGAATGAATAGTCATTTTAGCCCATATTCTTTTTTTGAACCAATTTAACCCTCAACGTTTCATTTTAGGTTAAAATGACCCTTCTACAGATGAAAACTATTAGTCAACTAACGATAAACAGCTTGAAATGACGTGACAAACCTACATGTAAGTGCACGTCGCGATAGTCATATAGACAAATATGCTGACTTTACATAATTATACATCAGTCAAAAAATAATTTTATAAAATTGTATAAAATATAAAATATTTTTCTTCTGACGTGTCATTCTGTTAAGTCATTTCAAGTTGTTTATCGTCAATTAACTAACAGTTTTCATCTGTAGAGGGGTCATTTTGACCCAAAATGAAACATTGGGGGTTAAATTGATTCAAAAAAAGTATAGGTGCCAAAAGAACTATTCAGTCAAACGTTATGAACATTTTTTGGCTTTATGCCTAATCATAATGAGATGAACTCATTATCTTTAAACATTGCACCTAATTGCACTAAGAACTTACTTACATATTAACCGTTGTATTATATTCGTTAACCATGAACACCCTTAATATGTATATTGCATATAAAAAATATGAAGAAATATATATGAATATTGTATATAGTTATACTTTTTTGTTTAAATTGAAACTATTTATTATCATAACATTATAAATATTTATAATTAAATTTGAACAACTCGACTCGATTCGAAAAAAAATTAAATTATAAATTAGGGCTCGTCAATTCGATTAACTCGAAAAAAATTATTCCGCTCGAATATTAACCCCTAATATTTATGAAGCCAAGTGCTGATGTTTCTGAAATAGAGCTTCATAAAGAGGCAAGTACCTGAGTAGTTGGGTAATATAAAAGATCTAAAAATTCCAAGTTCACATATAAATGAATCAGTGGGACATTTTTTTGTTAAAATATTTTTAGGTCTCTTTTAATTTTAAAATTATAAAATCGACCCCTTTTAAAAAGTAATTAATTTAGTTACGACCAATTTTGATAGTAAGCAGTTAAGAGCAATTAATTTTGTTAACACAACTTGAAGCAGATGGTTAAAGACTCTTATTGACATATAATTTTTTCTTTTAGGTCATAGGTTTTAGTTTCAGTAGGAGCAATCCTCCCTCTTCCCTTTCTCTAGGTAGAAAGTGTTAAAAAAAAAAAGAACAACTAATTTTGACTTCAGTGTTTTCTTGTCAATTTTATCAATTTTTATTATCATAATAATAAATTTTGCCCTCGACGTATAAATTATCTCAATTTAATCATGATTTTATTAAGTTGACCACATTTTTTACACATCTTAAAATGTTGAGGGTTAAAACTGTTATTATGTCAACAAATATTATATATATAAAAAACGTTAACACCTTAATTAATTGTACTTAATTGCTCATTTTTCGAAATTAATAGAAATTAATTGCTGCTCCTTTTTAAATTGATTAACTTTCAAAATGGTATACCTTTTACCAATGTTTTCAGTTGGTAACAACTAGGATTGGAGTCATGTGGTCATTTCAAACTACCATTGAGATTCGGCTGCAAAAGAAGTCAAAAGTGTCGGGTCATTTTCAACACTGTAATCACTTCAGCATCGGCGCTCCCTTTTGTCTTTTCAGTTTATTCTTTATAGTGGTGGCTGAATTTAAGGTAAGAATTTGAAGGGTATTTTAAATTTTTGAAAATTATAGAGGTTTAAACGAAAATTTTTAAAATTTTTGAGGGTTTAACTAATTTTTTTATAATTTTAAGAGATTTAATAAGAATTTTTAAAATTTTAAAAAAAAAATTAATTAAAAATATTTAAAATTTTAAAGTTTAATATAAATTTTAAATATTCTAAAGGAGTCAAATTAAATATTTTAAAATTTTTAAAGATAAAATTTAAATTTTCCAAAATTTTGGAGGGCTATGGCCCCCTCAAGTCCTTAAGAGGATCCACCTCTGCCTTGCAGGCTTATCCCACGCTTATTCAAGTCTCCCTTTATAATACCATCCATGTATGAATTCTACAAGGTTGAAACTTCACATTTTGGCTGAGATGTAAGTGTTTTACTTCTCTTGCGTGATTGAGAATCGTAATGTAAAGTAAATGTTCAAGCCATTGGAAAAGCTCTTATTCCTTCAAAATTTTTCAAGAAACGACTCTTTTATTGCAATAAACACGTCTAGTTATAACAAGCTCAATAATTATAATCAGATTTTTAGTACTAAGTTTCTTTTCATGTCATTTTATGACATTCTCTTGATTAAGGAGAACAAATGTTGTACTTTCACCTTTGAGTCTTTCGATGTCACTCCTCTGCATATAAGGTCCTCGAAACCTCTAGAGTTTTCATGTCCTAAGGTTCATCCACTTGGTTACAGTCCCTCGATATGATCGATGTTAAGCCCATTTGACCCACAAGCCAAATCTATAGTCTGACAGTCAGGTCCACTCATCTTGTCAGTCCATCAATAACCATCAATCTTATGACTGATACCGGTCACTAAATAAGATTTATATGGGGCCTATTGTTATTAGGGACATATATTCACGCAAATAAAATTAAAAGAAAGGGACTTTGAACTTCAGACCTACTGTTCATCATTTTATCTATTTTTTATTTTTTCAAACCTCAACTAACTACGACTCTCCGTTTAATCCAAAATGCACAACCTAAAATAACTAATATCCCACTTTGACCATCAACATTACTCTACTAAGTAAAATTTTAATTTTGATGCAAATACGTAAATCCCAAATTATAGTAATCTCGAACGCTGCAAATATATACTTTTTATATACACGCACGTGGAAGGAAAAGTTGAACCTTCAAAACTGTACTTGTAGCAAAGATAAACTTGAATCTAGAACGGTGCACGTAGAGTTTAGATATAAAACAAGATCGGAGATCGGAGAAGTCCGCTATATATACGGTGGAAGATCAGAGATAGAAGAAGTTTCTATGCAAAAATGGAGTGGTGGTGCTTTCAGGCACTGCATGGGGATGCGATCGAATCACATACGGCGGATCTAAAAATTCAAGAATGAGATCCAAAATATTTTTTTTCTGAATGGGTATGTAAAATTATTATTTGTTCACTTTTACACATTAAATTAAATTTTTAAGGAAGAAATTCACTCTGATTTAAATTTGTTTTGAAAAAAATGGAAATGCAGTTGCTCCCCTAGAGAGCCAGCTGCATCCGCCTCTAAAAAAGAATGTGATGTTGCTGCCAAGGCGGTTCAATGATTTTGGGACCTTTTGCAATGTATTAAAATGAAGCTCTTAATTTATAATTACTAAGAGATAAGTTTTTTTTCTTCAAAAAAATACCTTAATAAAAAATATTATTAGATTATCCTCTTGAGCAACAAAAAAATACTTATAAACATCTACAAATCAAACATTTTCACTTGAAAAGTATAATTCTTTTTGCATGTTTTAAGTTTTAGATAATTGTTATATATACACATAATTATGTATAGAATTTTTTACAAATATTTAATTTAAGTTCTTTATTTTTAAGTCTCTTCTTCTCAAAGACTCTGGTGGTCGCTCCTATTACGTCTATCCAGAACCCCACTGATTGCTGCAAAGAAGTAAACGCATGGCGTACGTGGTGTAGCTAAATTTGATGCTCCAATTAATAAAAAGAATGCCGGGGATACTAGGATTAGTATTGGCAGTACTTACATCAACTTGTGCCTATAAAATGTAAGTTATTTTTTTAAGCCCCAATACCCTAGTTTTCAGGTCATATTATAAATCCTTGTAGTTCTTCTTCCCAACAGCAGTCCTAAGTTCAATCTCGTATAATCTTGTATCAAAAGTGACTGGAAAAACCTTAATCTCGTATTCCAACTTTAGAACATTGGAAAACAATTGCAAAACGTCAAACCATTTTCTCCAACGTCAAGCTCTTTACTAACTTCTTGATGTAGTGGGTGGATTAATTTCAGGCAGGGGAGAAAATTGGTGGGACCTGGTCCCTCAAAATTTGAAAATTCATCATTTAACCTTTTAAAAATATAATTAAGTCTCTTCAAACATTTGAACATCATTTGACCCTTTAAAAATTTTAAAAATTTCATTAAACTCGTTCAAATTTTTGAATATTTTTAATTATTTTCTTTTTGACAATAACAAGTTAATGATATTAAAAAATCATGAAAAATATTATAAATATAATGCATCTAAAAGAGAGAATAAGGGGATTAGTCTACCAAAATCTCATACAATTCAAAGGTGCAAAGAAAAACAAATACTTTCATAGAGATTAACATACCGTCAAATTTCAGAACCCTTCATGAATCTTCTTGTCTCTATCCAAACGAGACGCTTTACATGGTGAAAAAAGAGTAGAAGCGAACCAAATTATCAGGCAGATTGCTCCGCTATCCAGGTCTAATTACATCGACAAACAATCATCAACCGAGTGGAGATCTATCTTTTTATGACAATCGACGAAATTAAAATAAAAAACTAACGCCGTGAAAATCTCTGTACGAACACCAACCGGCCGTTAAGATATACTGAAATTATGTTAAATAACAGATGAAACGAACCACCAAAACAAAAAAAAACGTACCACAAAGACAGAGGAAACATGTGCAACAAAAACATATATTCTTATTAAATATATATATATATATAAACAATAAACTTTGATAGTTGACAATCAATACTAATATTAATTGTCGACCACCGTCCAAGGAAACAAATGAAAAAAAAAGATTAGTTACGGTGCTCTAAGGTTGAAAGACATGTAAAAATCCAAGGGAACTTGTTAAACAAAGAATATTTGGTTTAGCAACTTAGTAAAGTGGGACAAGGAAGATATGGTTGCACATGAAACAAAGTTCGGTTCAAACCAAGACAAGGCAAGGTGTTGATAGAGCAGGTGTGGATGTTGAATCAGGCCAACGCAGGTGTTGATAGAGCAGAGATGTTTTCGGCACGGTGGGACAAGGAAGAATCACTCTAGCATATGGTCACCTTCACTTTTGGATGTGTTTCCTGTATGGTGTGTCGTGTCCCTTGACTATTTTGGTGTTTGTTTTTGCCTAAAAGGAATATTTGGTTTAGCAACTTAGTAAAGTGGTGGAACCTTAATGATTAATGAGACATGACCCTTATGGAACATATGGTTGCACATGAAACAAAGTTCGGTTCAAACCAAGACAAGGCAATCCAAAATAGGTGCTTAATCAAATAAGAGAAACAAAGGTCAGAGAACTTAAATGAGCATCCAAGTTGAAACATACAAGGTTACATATCATGCGATGTATCATACAACAACAGACAAGGTTAGCTACTGGGGTTTTAGGGAAGTCGAAACTGGGACAAACCACATGGACACAGAGAACAACCACAACAGCTATAAACTAGCTATTGTTGCAGATTAAAAACAGAACTAACTTATATTTTATCAGCTGTTAACTTCAAATTCTGCTAACAATTGTACGACTTCCACAATTTAACAAACTTGTCATGACTAGCGGAAGAAACCAGCCCCGTCACGGGTGAGACCGCCAATGCAGCTATTAGTCCTTCATGAGCCGACAATGTCGTAGTATGATTCTCCGTCATATTCCACAGCTCCAAAGACTGCCGCAAATGATCATAATAATTGCTAAGTACTTAGATCCAAATTATGATAAAAGGAAAATGAAAACCAAGAGTGGTATGATTAGAGCCAAATGAGAAAGCTTTAAAA
>CM033729.1:1285884-1591844 GCA_019671005.1 Hibiscus mutabilis
GAATGATTGCATTTAATTTTATCTTTCACGCTTTTTGATTTTATGATTTTTTATCTTCATAAATATTAGAATATGTTATACTTTATAATTCTTCCTTTTTTGATTAATAAAATTCAGTTAAAGTTTTTCGTTAAAAAATCTTAGATAAGTAATCTAGTAATTGTAATTGTAAAATCATTAAATATTGAGATTTTTTTATGGAAACCAACTAAGTTTTCGTTGACTTGAAATTGTTTTCTATTGACCAAATTACTTTTTGTTGAATTAAATATAAAATTATAAAAATCCTTTTTTCCCGAAATTATTTAAAGGAATTAACATAACAAAAAGATAAGGAAATATACGAAAAACAACCTATTAAAAGCGCTTAACATTCGCATTGATTAAGCAATTTGGTATTGTTTAAGCAAGTCTCGAGTTCGAGGCCTTGTGTATGTAAAAAATTATTGACATAAGACTCATTCACCAAAACCACGTGTACGATATGGATCGATTGAATTTGTCAAGATAAAACCTTGAGAAACTGAGAAGGCAACAACAACAAAAAGCGTATAACGTTCACATCGATCTTCCTAAATGTTATTATTATATTTGTTGCTTGAGATATATTAGAAGTTACAATTAGATCTTTATATAAAGGTTGAAATATAAATATATTACTATAATAATTAAAAAATTTATATCATTGTTTTCGTTAACGATTTACTTATAGCCGACTGAAGCAATCGATATTTATAATATTAAAGATAAAATTGAATAAATTATTAGTGCAATGACCAAAATAGTGACATACTAATAATCGAATGACTGTCCAAATACTGTACTCTATAACTTTTAACAAATCTAAAATTCGAATCTCAAAATCTGTAACTATTTATTTCCCCAACTCGAGGGCGAAGTTGGGTTAAGTTTACAGGATTAAGGATGCTGGTTAAGCATATAATTAAATTTAAAAGGCCCATAACTTTGTTTCTGGCTTTGAAGTGTTTGGGTCACTTTCCACTAAAGATCCAGCCCAGTCATTTTGGTTCTACCCATTACGAACATGTGTATATCTATATTTTTAAGAATAATTATTTGATATACCGGCGGTGAAAACTAAAAGTTTTCACAATTGCCTTAATTCTAAGGTTTAAGGACTCAATTTAGGGTGTAGGGTTTATGTATTTAGGTTTAGTAGTTTAGAAATAGAGTTTGTGAATGTAATTTAGGGTTTAGGGTTAGAATTTAGGGTTTATAGGTGAAAACTTAAATCCTCAACATTTTACATTAAACCATAAGCCCTACATTTTAACCATAAACCCTAAACCCTAAATTCTAACTATTACCCCTAAAGTCTAAAGCCCTACACCTAAACTCTTGAACCCTACACCTTAAACTAGGTCCCTAAACTCTAAAACTAAGACACTTGTAAAAATTAAAAGTTTTCACCATCAGGATATTGAATATAAATCATATTTTTAATATTTATTTTATGATTTATATTTAAAATTTATAGTATACGAATAAAAACATACACATTTTCACTACTTCCATCATTCCGGAATCCAGGCTTTGCTTTGGATTCGATCTCAAATAATAAAAGGGAATGCATTGTCCATTGGATTACTAGTTTTTTTATTAAATAGAAAAATATTATATACACATGTAAATATCGGGATTTAAACCCATATAATATAGGATAAAATAAACATTATTGGCCACTGGGCCAATTATTATTTTTCATTTCATTTGTTTATTTATTTTAAAATTTTATTTGATTATAAAAAATATAAAAATATTCTAAGATTTATTATTTAAGTTCTTTTAGTTTAACTTTAGGATATTTTTAATATATTGCGTTTTAATAAATTGATATAAATATAATTTTTAGTATATTTTTTAACTTGAAATATTATAAAAAAATATAGTTATTGATATACTGTATATTTTAATTTGATCATTATGGAGATGACCGAATGTTGTAAGCCATAAAAAATCAATAGAATTTACAATCTATTTATGATATATATATGTATATAAGCATTGGTTCTTTTAATCTAATAAAATATTCTTTATGATTAATTATATAATTTTTTGAATAGATGATTAATTATATTATTAAATTGACATTAAAAATGTTATCTTAATATAATACTACTAAGAATTATACGTTAATAAAAGTACTTTAAATGAAAATAATTTAATTAGCTAAAATCGTGATAACATTAAAATATTTGTATTTATATTAACTTACACTCATTATTACAAATCAGTTACTAACATCATTTAATTAATATTGTAGTGTTTTTTATTAAGTAAAAAAAATTTCATTTCTAACGTAAATATGACATTTAAATTCATACAAGATAAAATAAACATTATTGACCACTCGACCCATTAATAAATGAGAAAAATTTCAATACATAGGCCATGTAAACTTTAGTTTACACGATCCTTTTAATTTTAAGGATTAAAGTTATAATTTAGGGTTTAAAGTTTAGGGGTTTAAGTTTTAAGGTTTATAATTTAAGGTTAGTATTTAGAATTTAGGATTTAGAGCTTAAGGTTTAGGGTTTATACTTCAAGGTGTTAGGGTTAGAAATTTAGGATTTTATTTTATAAAGTAAAAATGTAGGTTTAAATTTTACACAGTCTGTGTATCAAAGTTTTACCCTTAATAAATATGTAATCAATAATATAATTTTATGAGAAAAACATCAATACACATATTGTGTAAATTAAAGTTTATACAAATCTTTTAGTTTTAAGGGTTAGGGTTTTAATTTAGGGCTTAGAGTTTAAGGGTTTAGGTTGTAAGGTTTAAAATTTAAAATTACTATTTAAGGGTTAGGGTTTTAATTTAGGGCTTAGAGTTAATTATTTAAGATTTAAATTTAAATTTAATTTATAATATAAATAAGCAGGTTTGTCTGTATATAAAATTTAAATCCTAATTTTATACGGATTAAAATTAATACTTCTAACAATTTTATTCATGTGAAAGATAATATTAGTAATTTTATTTTACCTAAGAGATAAATACTTGTGGCAGGAAATGAGATTGGAACAGAGAGGAAGTAGGCATAGAAAAGTCTCTTTCTTGCAAATATGCCAGGCTGCTGTAAAAGCAAGAAGCAACTCAGATCAAGTGGGCCTTTCCACATTAACTAAACTTCTCTTCTCTCGGCTCCACCTTCATTCCTAAATATTTATATATAACCTAGAGAGAATTGGAGGGTTAATCACCGTTAAAATTTTAAAATTTATATATAATTTAAATATATATATTTATTAAAAATTTATTTTTATTTCTTTAAAATTTTATAAATTCGTCTATCTAATATAAAACTTTATATCTGTCTATATATTATACCACCACCGTCATCATCATCTCATCAAGATCCAGACGAATTTCCAAACTGTAAACCAAATTTGTCCTTTTCAGAGTCTGCATGAGAGGGAAAACCCCATGTTTATTCAGCAGTTTTTAAACAGAAAAATTGAGAGATTGCCAGCCATTGGGGGCATGTCATAGCAAATTCTGCCATGCAAGCCTACCATCACTCTCCTTGATCACTACATTTGCATGCCATGCCAACCTATACTACGCATAGATACGCCCCCTTTGCCTCCTCCGCCCTTGCGAGTGTTTCCCACGCGGCGTCCGGAAATTAACCCATAAGGCGGTGGAGCGTGTTTGCGCGTGTAGCCAAAACCAAGGACGTGGCGCATGCAATCAAAGAAAACTACATCTAAAAGAGTGACGGAGAGAGACAGAGGGAGGAGGGTGTTTGTTTTTCTTCGATCATTAAACCATGCAAAATCTGCCTGCCACCTGACTGTAAAAATGTCAGTGAGAAGAAAGAGTGACGTAAGTGTTCTGAGTACCGTAACGCATGCATTGGAAGCGTGTGAGGGGGATTTTCGAATTCAATGCTCCAAAACCTTTTAATTAACTCTCTCATTGGAGTTATTGCTATTACTCCATTATTTTGTTAGGAATTTATGATTTGATGGAGTGAACAACCATTGCAATGGCGGCAATGGCATCAGCAAAGTGTAACGTTAAGAAATGGAGGAGAGGAAAGAGGCAGACTTGTCAATCCGTTTCTGAGAGATTCGTACACTATATTATGTGTATGTATTGTCCATAGAGGGCGTCATCAGGTATGGACTTAAAGTAAGCTGAAGGGCGATTGTTCTTTAAAAAATTTGAAATTTTAATAATTTTTAAAAATTTATTATATATTTTTTATTAAAAATGTATTCTTATTCTTTAAAATTTTGTAGATTATCCTTTCTTAAAATTTTATAAATATATCCCCTTAACATAAAATTTTGTTTTTCAGTTATCAGAGAAGAGTAAAAACCATACATATTTTGTACTATTTCACGATCCAGTTTCTGACCCTTTTTTTAATATTTATCGTATATTTCATTTTCTATTTTAAAATTAATCATGAAGTTTAAAATTTTTAAAGATTTAATTGAAAACAATTGTTACCATTTTATTCGGTTATCATCGTATATGTTTATAACTTTTATTCAGTTATTATTTTTGATGTTTGTGTTAAAAGAAATTGTTAGTCAATTATAATACGACATATGGTGCAGTTTTAATTTCTATTTAGAAAACCTTAAAATTTTTATTTTTTAAAGACCTCAAAATCCCTAAAAGAAACTATAATTGTCAAAAAATACCTTCCCTAAATCTATAATTCTCTAAATTCATCTATTGTTGCTACCGAATCAAAATATGTATGGTTTTTACTCTTCTCTAAATTCTGTCATCTGACCCCCTACAACTGAATATTTATTCTTTTATTGTGAAAAATTTATAAACAACGTGCCGATACGGCGTCACTCGTTGAATCTTAAAAGCTTTCGATCGAGCGCCGAACGACATCGTTGAGAGAAGACTTCGTTACAGCGATGACAGTGCGATGATCGATGGTGACATAAGAGAGATTTTGAGATTTAGAGTTAGTACTTTCGGGGTTGTGTTTTGTGAAAAATTAGGGAATGTTGGTTTAAAAAAATAAAAATATATTTTTTTATTTTTAAAATCAAATATGTCAAACAATGATTAGATGTTAGTTTTTTAACTGATCAACTTTAAAATGTTAATGTGGTGAAATGTTAGACACTTAAAATGATAAAAGAATAAAAGTTAGACATCTACTTTGACAAAAAAAAATTAAAAACTTAAAACAAAAAATAATAATTTAGATATTTCCTTTTCAATTAAGCCTTTTTTACATAAGCTTTAGATTGTTTACTGTTACAAATTAAATGACATGAACCCAATTATTAAATTAATAATAAAGTATCAATTGAATCTTAGTCCAATTGATATTATTATTATTATAATATATTATATGTCTGACTTAAATACCATATGAAAGTGTAAAAATGATAAAAATATATTTAAAAATATATAACGATAAACTAAGATAAATGGGTAGGCACATGCACGATGCCACCATGTATCTTCCTTTATTATGTGGTGAGAGATATAAAATTATATCTCAACAACCTCTCTAAACTAAATCAATTAAAAAGCTATTGCATGCTTTTGCAAAGAAATTGATATGATTTTGATGATATCTTTTGACCGATTGAATTAATTAGAGAAAGGAATATGTATGTATACATATACACTCAAGCAACCAAGCTCAATAACTGCAATCTAATAATGAAAGGCACTATGAAAGGACCTAACGTGGTTAAAGCTATAGAGCAAGAAAGTCGGTCCATCCTTTTATCTAATTAATAATAACAATAATAAATAAAATGTTTAAGCTCTACTATATAGATTAATACTAATATCTTTAATGACAACTCTTTTTGGCCTTTACTTTCTTCGCATGCTTTTTGGACATGCAGTCTTATTAATAATACTCGCTGTTACGGGTTATTCAAGTGGTAAGTAGCTTGGTATCGCTTAAGTAAATTTCAACTTTAATACGTTGTGTATGCAAAAAATTCTCGTTCAAAGACTCACCCACCAAAATCAGGTGTGCGACGCGGGTCGATCCGGCTTAGTCGGGGTAAAGCCTTGAAAACCGGAAGAGCAACAAAAAGAACTCGTTGGTACACATTTTTTTACTACACATAAAGGTGGTTAAAATACAAAATCAAATCTAACATTTACAGTAAGGATGGATCGAGGGGTGTTAGGAGCTTGAAAATCTAAATTCTCATGTATTTCAAAAAAAAATTGTATTTTATATCGATTTAATTTTGCATCTTAAATTTTTTTAAATTTTTATATAATTTTATCAAATATAAAAGTTCGTATATTCTGATATAAAATTTTATTTACAACCCTCCTTGACAAAAGTTTATCTCCTTAAAAAAATGGGTTAACCGTTTAGGTTTAGTCCATGACATAAATAACTGATGCATGCTACTCTTCTAATTGATTTCACTTATGGAATAAGGATTTTAGGGCAACTATAAAGTCAATGCAATGAGTAACCCCAGATTTTGTGGATCCGTTGCCATTATATGTGAAATTTAAAAAAGGAACATTCAAATTGAATTGTGCCTTGGAGATCTTGTACATGATTTGGGATATGATTAATTCATCTCTTCAATATCGAGTTTAGTTCGGCTTATATTATTATCAGTGTTATATATAAGAAGACGTGAGATTTGTTGAGCATCACAAATCTAATAAAAACTCAAAATTATACAAAAAATCAAATGAAAAAAATCAACAATTAATTTATTTTTAGGTGAAATGTAAGTATACAACTTATCTGAATGATAATAGGTTAATATTGACATTTCAAATTCCCCTTCAACCCCAACTTAGATTTTGTTCATCCTGTCGAGCTAACAATTGAAGCTCTCAAGCTTGTTAATACCCAAGTTTTTTTGTGAATATGTTTGTCACTTTGTCTTCGTATATTCAAGCTTAATTTTTTCTTGCAAGATATTTTGTCTAACAAAATGACAATGCACATTTACATGTTGAGTTCTTGCATGAAGAATTAAATTATTAATTCAGCGAATATTGATAAGTTGTCACAATATAAAAAATTTTTGGAAACTTCACTTGCTCATGCAAATCCTCCAACAATTACAAAAGTCAAGTACTCTCTTAAGCTGCCATTGTTGTTCTGTGGTACTTTGCTTCGATGGTTAACAAATATATTTTGAGATGTCTTTTATTACAGTAAGAAATCATTTCATATTTAAGTATAAATGTTAGTGAATATCGCTTACTCTGATGTTTATCAGTGGTGGTATACAATCGAATTACGTACGATTAAAAATATTTATATTAGAGCTATTTTTCTATTATTTCTATATGCTCTATCCTTAGACAATATAAAAAATAGTAAACCAACTTGCAATTTCCACAATTTTCAAATCAACTAACTATAAAAACAATTTCAAAGACACCTCTATGAACAAATATTGAAAGTACATTCTATTTATGAGATTATTTTGTACAAAGTTAACAAACTTACATCATCATCATCATAATAATAAGAAACCCACCATAAGAGGTCAAGGGATGGATATGCAAAACTCCTTTGTAACAAAATTGGTACATTCACAATATTCTAGAACAAAGGCTAATAAAAAAAACAAAAACATAAGATAGTACAATGAAAGTATATATATATTTTTTGTATTTCCCCCCCTTTTTCTTGGAATCATGTTTCTATGAGCTGGATAACATGAGAATTACAACTGCTGTGATTATTTGGCCTCCATTGTTGAGCAATGTCTTTAGCAATTTTAACGGCGTCAGACGCCGTTCCTTGTAGCCCTCTTCTTGTGAACCCAACCGCGTACAATCCCTTCTCTGCTTTCCATCCGTTTGGAAACGGCGTTCTTGGCATCCCATCTTTGTTGAAAAACTCGCATCCCTGTATTTCCAACGAGGACTAAAATTAGAATAAATATTTTTTTTAAAAATGAGGTTTATTATTTATTTATTGATTTTTGAGGGGAGAAAAGAAGAGAATTGTCGGGTTGTGGGGGGAAAACACAAGCTCCCAAGACAGAAAGTGATGTGTGATTCAGAACAAGATAGAACTAAAGACTAAACAAAATGTAACAAGTCAGTGTCTGATTACCTTGAGCCAAGTAGGCACATTGCTTTTGTACCCGGTTGCCAAGATTATTGAATCAATCTCCTTTTCTTGTCCATCCACAAACTTTGCTCCATTCCTTGTTATCTCTTTCACACCTTCCATCACCTTGATTTTCCCAGATTTTATCAGTGATAATGCACCGACATCGAGCACCGGGGTCTTTCCGGTGACGTTCTTGAGCTCGATTGGACCGGTCTTCGGTCGCCGGAGACCAATTCGGTCGGTGTTGCCTAAGATGAAGTTAGCTGCCAGCAACAGAATCTTGTCTACTAGTCTTAATGGGAACCATTTGGCAAGTGCCATTGCTATTCCGAATGTTGAAAATCCAAACATTTCCCTCGGTAATACATGCACCTGAAGAAACGGAAAATAATCAGTAACAACAAATGTGTAACATTTTTTTAGCAATGATTTTCGAACAAATTCGAACCGAAACCTACCGTGTTCCGAACAACCATATGAGGGATTGCATTGTATCGACAAAGGTCCAAGCTGACCTCCATGCCGGAGTTACCGCATCCAACAACCAAAACCCTCTGGTTTTTAAACTCGAACCCGGACTTGTACGAGCTCGTATGAACGACAGAACCGTCGAACTTGTTAATCCCGGGAATGTCTGGCATTACAGGCTCCGCATTTTCACCGGTGGCAACGATAAGCCACCTCGAAATATACTCAGAGTCCTGCGTTTCAACCCTCCAAAACCCCGAAACGGTATCGTAACCGGCGCTCCGCACGGCCTGGTTGAACCTCGGCCGAATCGAGAAGTGCGAAGCGTAGGATTCCAAGTAGGAAACAAAGTGGCGCTTGGTCGGATACTTCGGGAAATTCTGAGGGAAACCCAGGAGAGGCAACTCGCAGAACTGTTTGGGTAGATGGAGCTTGAGACGATCATAGGTCCGGTGCTGCCATAGCGAGGCCAAGCAATCGCTTTTCTCAAGGATAATTGAAGGGACGCCTTGTTGAGTTAAGCAGGCTGATGTTGCTAGACCCGAAGGCCCTGCGCCTACGACTATAGGCCCGTGAACCCGAACGCAGTTTGTGTCATTATGCTGATGTTTTTGAGAAGAACCCATAATCCCAAGGAAAAGGATAATGAAAGAAAGCTTAAAAAGAAGGAAACAAAGTGAAAAAGAAGACTTTTGTTTTGCTTTTCTGCTAAATCCTCTGTTTTTTTTTTCACTCTTGTAAAGCTCTGTTTTTTTTTTTCTCACTACTTTTCTTGCTTACTGAGAAGAAAAGGTTGGATGAGGTGGGATTTATAAAGGAGACGAAAAGTGCCTGAGAAAGAGAAGAGCAGGGGTCAATGGGAAGAGAAACAAAGACTGGCGGGCAGGGGGAGGGCTTTTAATGCATAAAATTAAAAATAAAATATTTTTTGAAAAAGGAAGGAGTATTTTTTTTTGGTTATATCATAAATGAGTATTTAAATTATATATTTTTTATTTAGGTACTTAAAATATTTTTCAGTCAAAATAAGTCTTTAAAGTATATTTTTTGGTTAAGTATTTAAAGTATTTTTTCGTCAAAATAGGTACTTAAAATATTTTTCGTCGAAGTAAGTACCTAAAGTATTTTTTTTGTTAAAATAGGTACCTAATATATTTTTTATTCAATGTCACACGAAAATTTTTAGAAACCTAAATAAAAAATATATACTTTAAGTACATATTTTGACAAAAAAACACTTTAGGTACCTAATTTGACTAAAAAATATACTAGGTACTTTGACGAAAAAATACTTTGTGTACCTATTTTGATTAAAATGTATACTTTAGGTACTTCATTTAACTAAAAAGTATACTTTATGTACTTATTTTGACCAAAAAATACTTTAGGTACATAAATGAAAAAGTTAGTATATTTTAAGTACTTATTTGTAATATAAGCCTATTTAAAAAATTTAGAGATTGCCTGACACGCCCCCCTCCGACCACTTGCATACTTAGGCTTGTAAATGAACCGAACGAACATTAACGATGGATGTTCATGTTCGTTCGTTTAATTTTAATCTAACAAATGAACGAGCACAAACAACTAAACAACATAATTTCTTGTTCGTGTTCGTTTGTTAAGGAATGTAGCTTGTTCGTGTTCATTCATGTTCCCTTGTTAAAATAATAAACGAACGTAAACAAACACAAACGAACGAATATAAAAGGATATATGTGAATAAATTTAAACGAACATAAACGAACGAACATATGTGAATATTTTTTTTAAATATAATACTTTTTTATGAAAAATAATAAATGTAAATGGACATATGTGAATAAATTTAAACGAACATAAACGAACGAATTACCGAACGTTCACGAACGTAAGTGAATGAAGAGCCATTTGTTCGTGTTCAATCATTTAATTAAACGAACAAAAAATCTTGTTCATGTTCTTTGTTTAATAAGTAAACGAACATAAACGAACTTCCCACCGAACGGTTCACAAACGGTTCACTGAACGTTTGGTTCGTTTACAGCCCTATGCAAACTCCATGCTATTGTCCATCAACTCAATAATTGATAGATATGATAGCTCGACAGTCACAATCACTTCCATACTGGATAACTAAAAAACTAATAGAACAAACTCATTATGACGTTAACGTCGCCTACTAGTAACACAATCACTTCGCTAGCGAAACTTTTAAATTTGAAAGGATTAAATTAATTGAATTATTTTAAATTAAAATCAAATTAATATAATGTAAAAGTTTCGGGACTAAAATTTTAATATACAAAGCCGCTCATTTCATTTTTAACAGCAAAGTAATCTGTTTGTAATAAAATTTTATTTGAATGACTAAATTACTACTTTTCGAAGAAAAATTACTTGTTTGCTACCAAATCTATAATTAAGTGAAATATGATGTATTTTTATCCTTTTAATAAAAAAACTTTTGAAAATTTGAATAAAGAAACGTAAAATGAATATGAAAGATATATAAATATGAGGTTCACTGATTTATTTGGTGACTAATGATGCTTATATTGTATGAATTCGAATCCCGGTATGAAAATATAATACATTTCTATTTAACAATATATATATATATGAATTAATATTTTAAAGATTTTTTCCAGCCCACTTATAATTTCAAAATAAATAACAAAAATCATCGCGAAACTTAAAATATGATATAAGTGAACCCAACAAGTGATCATTTTAGTAGTTAGGAAGCTACAATGTAGTTATTATGTTAAGTAATTGGTTAGAAGCAGTTTACGATCAGTTAGCCCATACCTTAGTATATATATGTATTGATGTACTGATAAGTTAACTAATGAGAATTGATGCATTCTTAGTATTATCCACTTTATTAGTTTAAACGTATTTAATAGAAAAACAGATAATATTTATCTTAAGAGACTCGAGTACAATTTCTTTATCTACAATACGTGTGTGCATTGTCAAAGTGGAAGTGACATTCATAATTTTTAAAAAGATTATATTATTGAATTGTAAAATATAAAATTTACTTTTTTATATAAAAATGAAGATTTATATAAATTTGAAATCTCAAAATTAAATATTATGTAGATCATATTCAAGTTATATCTGAAATTATTTTGATTTAAATTTAAATAAACGCTTATTATTAACCTTAGCATATATTTTAATAATTAATTATGATTATAATTATTCAAATTCGTTGATTATATACATTTGTAAAAAAAAATGCAACATTCAAGAAGCTATTCTTGGAGGGGTATTGAATTTGCAGTTAGGCGAACAGCCTAGGTACGCGGATTGGTCCTACCCGGAAGAGATAAAGGTAGTATGAAAGCATTTTAGATATTTACTAATTTGGAGAGATGACTATTTAATCGAGTTGAGTTTAAAAAATTGAGTTAGTGGGATGAATAAGTTTTATTTTATAAATTAAATTTTATTTAAATTTTTTTAGTTGTGTCGAGTTTATAAAATTTGAGATGATTTGTTCGAGTTTCTGTTAAAAATTAATTGTTACTCGTATTTATGAAGTTATGAGACTAATTGTTACTATATAAAACACACACACACATATATATATATATATATATATATTTTCATATGCAATATACATATATCAGATATAGTTGAGAGACTCTACTTGAACTTGAAAATTGATCCACTAATTACTAAAATTTTCGATTATTCAAGTTATTAGACTCTCATTTTATAGCTCAATTTTTATTTGAATTTTTTCGAGTCAAATTGAGTTTATAAAATTACTATTTGAGTCAAATTAAATTAAAAAATTTGACTTTTTCGAATCGAGTTTTGTTCACCCATATTCTTAACTATTGTAAACTTGGCCACTTGGGGTCTTTGGACAACTCTGGACATCTTAATTGTAAAATATATTTTATGGAAGTGTTTAAAATGTTCATCATTAATTGATATTGTAATTTTCATTAAATTAGTAATAATGATTTAATGCAAAATTATTTGAACTTAATCTTTTATCTATTGGTCAATGATGCTTATGTTTTGATCAATATATGTGATATATAAATGTCTGACAATGATTTATTCATATTAGGAGTATGGTGGTCAACAACCTCTAGAGCAAGTGGTTAAAAGCTCTCAGTTGACACCTCTCTCCCCTAGGTTGTGGGTTATAGACCCGGTAAGAGTAAATTTCCCCTTCCCCTCCCTAGGGGTGTGCATAATTATCTGTAACCGAACCGTTAACCGTTAAAAATGATAGTTAATGGTTACGGCTACGGTTACGAACTTTGACTAATGGTTAACCGTTGTTAAATTATTTATATATATATTTAAAATATAAAATAACTTTTAAAAAAATCAAGTCACAGATATAAATATGCGTGCCCCTTTTTTATTCTAAACCCTATTTCTAAAGTGGAGGTTTCATTTACCTTATGATTATTATATGTTAGTTAAAGATTTGTCTTTAAAACTTTGATGGTGGTTTTTATGTATTGAACTTTGATGGTGTAATGCTACAATGTTATTGTTATGTACTGCAAACTTTTTAAACTTTAAAATATTATGAAACTTGTGTGTTTTGTCTTGTGTTGAAACTTTATAGTATGTAAGTATTTTTTTAATTATGGCGTAAGTGATTAGAATATCTTTATTTAAGTATTTTTATGAATATTTTAATATAATATTTATAGAAAAGATAATTATATTATTCTCTAAAAAAATAGTGAACATGTGAGAAAAATTGTAATAGGTTACAGGTTAACCTATAACTGAACCGTCGGTTAACCATTGTCGATTAACCTTTTCTAAATGGTTAGGTTACGGTTAGCGAAATTCATTAACCACTATAACGGTTAACCGACTGTTTAAGCTAAACGGTACGGTTAACCTACCATGAACACCCCTACCCCTCCCCTTAGGTAGAAATTGTTCAAAAAAATATTAGGAGTATAGTGAGCTGTATCTAAATTTTTTTATAGTCGTCGATATTTGATTCATTGATTGAATAATTCGAATTGAATAATACAAGAGCTCATTATAAAACAATATTTTCAACCAGTGTAATTCACTATTTACCTCTACTATTACAGTATATATTGCCTTTAATTAAACCTTCTTTAATGGATTGAAAAATTGAGAAAACATTTGAAATTTTATTAAGGATAATTATTTAATATATTAGAAAATTGAAATAAAAAACTTAGAATATGATTTAATTAATTAGATCTAACAGGGTTTGAACATTATTAATGTTGGTTGAAATTTTTGAATATTCAAACTTTTATTTTTTTTCTAATATCAATAGATAAAACGTGTTAATATTTTCTAATAACAATGTCCTTTGTTAGTATATTATAAATTTGACCATAATATATTTTTTTGATAAAAAAATGGCTTGAAATGTTTTTATTTATAAATTTGAGGCTATTTCAAAATCTAGCTCGAGATTTGAACGTTATTTTACACTATATAGCAGCTTGCATATTTCTTGGATAATGAAGCAAACATTCGATAATGCGAGGTTTGGGGAATTTTGCGATGTTTTCTCTTTTCGGATGTTTATTTTTTGTAGCAGTTTGCTGCTTCTTGAATAATGAAACAAATATTTTATCTAAAAAAGAGAATATGAAGATCAAATTTACAATATAGTTTTATATTTTGAAATATCCATTATTTTTTATTTTATTCATCTTATTTGTATAATTTCCTTTTATTTTGAAAAAAAAATCCTATTATCAACCGACTTGAAATTAATACATTTTTATTTTTCAATCGCGCGACGTTAATTAATTTTTTTTACAAAAGTAAAAACTAAAAGAACAAAATATTCAACAATATTTTAATCCTAATGGTTGAAGTACAAAATTTTACGTTCAGAGTACGAAATATTTATTGAAATTAATTAGTGTTTTCACACCATATAAGTAGGGACGGAGCTATTGCCCCTCTCCATCTCCAAAAAATTTTATTTTTTTACTTTAATCTTTATATATAAATTATTTTAAAAATTAGTTTATTTTTAAATTTACCCTCTTCATTTTCAAATGTTTATATTTATCTCCTTAACCTCAAATCTCGACTCTGTTATAAGTAATGTAGGGCAAGTTTAGTCGTCGGCATGGAAAAGTCTAATCCATTAAATTCTTTGTAAGAAAGTACACAGCATGGAGTTGTCCAATGCTAACGAGACACGAGAGGGCCTGTGGATAGGAGTCTTGCGAATTCAAGATGTGGAAACAGTATTAATGTTTACATAATGTTTGGAATTTTGGGCACATGACTTCCAATTCAACCATTTAATATAAATAGTAACTAGATGAGAAAAAATTTAACGATTAATTGGTTTAGCGGATAAAACGTTAGATTTTTTCAAGTAAAATTCAAGATTTGAATCATGAAATAATTAAATTTGGAAGGTCGTCCCTAATTGACTTCTACAATACCTAATATAAATTATACAATCAATTGATTAGTACCCATAATTATATATAAAAAAGTAACACATAATTATATCCAAAAATGAGATAAATTGGAGCCCACGGTATGGTTGTGTTATGCCTATGACGGAGTCTTGCATGTCCCCTCTTTTTCTCCCACATTTTTCATTTCCACCTTTAGTACTAAAAATATATATAAAAATATAGAGTTATTGAACTCAATGCCTCAACCAATCAAACCTAAACTCTAAACCTAATTTTTAGTATGAAGACATAAATAAGAGCACTAAAAAGAGACATAAGATTTTTACTCGTGATTTTTTTTTAGTTTTATAAACGAGATTAAAAAATTATTACATGTTATATTTATTTCAAAAAAGTAAATAGAAATTAATTATACATGACAAATTTTTAACTTATAAAAATGGGTAAAGTACACAAATGGTCACTAAACTATCTTTGAAAATACAAAGTGTTCATCAAACTTTCAAATGTTACATAATGGGCATTAAACTTAGTTTTTGTTACATAATGGTTACCGAGCCATTAACAGTCGTTAATTGGGTGACGTGACAGTTACAAAAATTTGAATAATATAGCATTTAATCCTCCATATTAACACATTTAATCAATTTATTCCTAATTTAACCCTCATTATTTATGTCTAATTTTTTTTGATCAAAGCACATATGGTTTTATTAAGATCAAAATCATACAAGATACACCAACACGCGTCTCATTAAAGACCTTCCTAATCCTAAGTTGAAGGAAAAGAGTATGACGTGAAGGTGTAAAAACAAACAGCAGCAACCTCGAACCAAACTGACAATACCAAGATAAACAACAAAGAACCACACAACCACAACTCCACTCAAACAAGTTACACCCCCTACAACCAGCGAACAAACCCCCAGCCCAAACATACTCAAACTCGTAGCCACTCAATAAAACACACGACACCATGAGGTGCGATCCACCCCACCCTTAGCCAACACACCCGCAACACTGTACGCTTCACGAAAGACGTGGTTAAAACACATACCCAGGAAACGCTGATGCTCCTCATCAATTTGTCTAAACCAATACCACAACTTCCAAGGGCGTTTTTATAATGTAAGATCCATGAAATCGCCACCTTTGAATCGAATTCAATAATGATTGCCGACAACGCTCCCAAATCTGCTTGCAACAACATATCCAACGCGCATGCGATAGCACGTAATTCTGCCACGTTAATCAAATTCAATGTTGATGTATAAATTGATTGAATGCGTAAATATTGAGGATTAAATATGTTATTATACAAATTTTCGTAACTGTCACGTCTCCCAGTTAACGGCCCAGTGATCATTTTATAATAAACTAAAGTTTAATGACCATTATATAATTTTGAAAGTTTAGTGACCATTTGTATATTTAGAGATAGTTTAATGACCATTTGTATACTTTACTCTATAAAAATTTTAAAACTTCATCTTAATATCAAATATATTACTTCTATTTATTGACGTTGTTTAAGAACATGACTTGCCACATGACTAGGAGTGTACATTATATCGGTTTAGTTTGTATATATTAATAATCAGATAAACCGATTAAACTATCAAAATAGAATAAACCGAACCGACTTAAGTCAATTTAAAAACATTTTTTGAATAAATTTAAAAATATTTTATAAGTGGTTAAATTGGTTTGTTTTAATTAGTTAAGTCGATTCGGTTTAATTGATTAATTCAGCTTAACCGACTATTTGCTTACTCCTACGTATGATGATGACCTCATAAATGTGGTGGACTAAGATTAATTAGAGTATATTATACAGATTTTTTGTTCGCATTATATTATAAATTTTGATGAAATATAATTATAAGTTTTTATATAACTATCGGTACACGATTAATTGGCTGACTAATACAAATTTTGTATTGCAAAAGCTTATTATGGGACAACCCTTTCTAATTTAATTTATTTCGTTCGCAACACCAAAAAACAAACTCATGACCCTTCTTAAAGAACACAATACATACTCTTAATAAACCAACTGATAGTTGATAAATATATTATTAGGATATGTATAAAAACTTATTAAAGTTCTCGGAAACAAATTCTTATTAAATATAGATCATTGATATGTTAAAATAATGCATGTAGACAATTAGGTATGTGTATAAATAATAATAAACATTGTTCAATAATAATAATAATAATAATAACAATAAACATATACTATATAGTTCTTTTATGCAATATATGTGTATATATATGGTTATATACACAATTGCGTTTGGTTACGGTGCATGAGTTGGCATAATTACACTCATTATCCCATCCCATGTAAGCCGGTTTACATATACCACAGATATTCCAGCTTAAAGCGTGTATTCAGTATTGAATATTGACCAATACCATAGCCTCTGTTTTAATTTTCTTCAAAACATTCAGGAAGCTAAAAGAAAATAGAAAAAAAATCTTCAAAATCATTGCTAGGGACTAGAAGAAATAAAAAAGTATATAATATATTGTTGGCTCGTATATCGTCAATCGAATTGCCAATAGAGGTAAATTGGCTTGAAAGGAATTTTAGTGGAAGCAATGAGATTCGACTTTCTAACCAAAGTCTACATCCACTACCTTAGCTTCCCACTAAAGATTTTTCTAAATTCATTACTTGAATTTCTTTCTTTTTCAAAGATCAAGAGTAACCTTTACAAGGCCCTCAAAGCTTATACCCCAAAGCTTTAAGACACTACTTCTAAAAAGAAAAATACAATTTTGCAAACTTCAGAAAATCTCACAAGGCAAATTGTTTGCACACTAAGTACTCACCCAAAATCCTAACACTTGAACAAATATGACAATTGAGCTCACAAGTGTGTTTTACAAAGAAAATTGACAATTTAGGAGCCGTTATTTTTCTCTATACCATTTAATATAAGTGAATGTTGGTAGTTATTTTTCTATCTTCTAAGGGTGCTTGAAGACTTCTTTTAAACCCTTTAATGAGCTCGTGATCGTTACTAGCCGTTGGGGTTGGTTTGAAGTTGTTGGAGACTTAATTTCTAGCATTAATTGTTCTTCTGATGCAGAGGGTATTGGTACTCGGGTATGGGTATCGGTACCTGGCTTAAATAGAAAGAGCCGTTAGACACAATAGCACAGGGCGTATCGGTACTTGACACAAGGGTATCAGTACTAAGGGTCAGTACCGGTACGAAAAGTGCTCACTGAAATTTTCTTAAAGCATAGCGTATCGGTACTCGGCTTAGTCATACCGGTACGAGCCGCTTGGTATCGGTACCGGGGATAGGGTATCGGTACTTAAGGCCTTTTTTGACTTTTTAAAACCCTTTGAAAATATTTTTTTCGAGTAAATTTTTTTCCAAAAACATTTCAAACATATTTTTCAAGTTTCTAGACTTTTAAATAATTTTTACAATATTTAAATTAAATTCAAAAATATTTTTCAATTCGTTATATCAAAATCTTTATCTCAACATATACACATATATATTTGTTTATATTTGTATTTGATAAGTTTTTAAAATTTAAATTTATACGCTGATAATGAATTATGTTAGTCGCATCTAAATATAAATCGGTTTTCTATACTATTATTTCAGAGCTTGACTGAGTTAATGTCACGTTATAATGTCATTTTTATCTTTTTATACTTTTATACAATCTTTAAATAATACAATTAAAAACCACTCATTTAAGGATCATACTATGTCCAATATAATTTATATACTATTAATCCTTTACAACTCAATCCGTTATCAATATGAATTTATTAAAATATTTTTGTATAAAATTTATTCTTTAAAATCTAAAATTAAGTTCATAACCCTATACTCCTAGACCTAAAACCCAAATCATAAATCTAAAAGTTTAAACTCTAAATAATAATCTAAATCTTAAACATCTAAAAATATAAAGGGTTGTACAAACCTTGAACTCTAACCTTAAATCCTAAACCCTAAAACTTAGATTTATAAAATTTAAACACTAAACCTTAAATTTGATAAACTCAAGGTTTACACAACTTATATTTCAAAGTTTACATATAATAAACAAACACTAGAGTCTAAACCTAGCCGCATCCACCATTACTTTCGAAAACTCTCAGTTAATTTTAGGGTAAAATATTGATATACAAGCTGTTAAAATTTATTTTACTCATGCATGTATATTTATACTATAAAACAAAAAATTCTAAATTTCCAACCTTAACTCTAAACAATAACTTTAAATTCTAAACCTTAAAATGAACTTCTAACCCCTAAAACTAAAAAAAATCTGTGTAAACTAAAGTTTACGCAATTTGTATATCAAAGTTTTTTTCCTTTTTAACTTTACATGTGAATTAAATTTCAAGCATCCCATGACCTTCCCTTTGACACAAAGATTTGTACTTCCTTCAATAAAAAAATGGTCTCATTATCATACATTGACTTAGTATTATAGAATACTTAAGCATGTGATTTCCAATAGTTGGAGTTGGACACCATCAACAAAGTGATTATTAGCTTCATGTGAAAATTGATGAATATTTTATGTTTGATTTTGATAATTATCAATAATAAAATTATTTTTTAACCTTGAAACGATACTAAATTTTACTGAAACAAAAAAGGTACAACCGTAACAATACAACCAATCAAAGAGAGAATTTTAGGGACTATGTCCACCGAAAAACTCAAACATAAAATAATAAAAAAGAAAATCCAAAGGCCCAATAACAATCAAAACCTTCTTTTGAATTTGACGTCCATCATCCATAGTAACACAAAATTGCCAACAATACTCTTTTATCTCTATCCAACTAGAAGCTTTAGAGATGATGAAGAAGTGGCGAGCGAACTAAAGCAAACTTACAGTCTGCTTTGCAAAATAGATTTGAATACATCGACAAACAACCACAAAGGAAATCTAACCATTGAAAGACCACCGACAATCGCAAATTAGATACGAGCGACGTGAGAATCTTCACACGATCGCAGATCTAGCACGAAGGTAGGCGAGCAACGTGTCATAAGACAGAAGAAACGTGCCACAAGAGCAGAATAAAGCGTGCCACAAAGACAGATAAACATGCACAATATGCGAAAAGAAAGAATTCAAATAATTTTTTTTATTAAAATTAGAGTAAAAACCGAACAGAAATAACAAATTAAAACCAAAAATGAAATAGCAATGATAAAAATGAATACCGACGATCAGTAATTAATGCTAAAGTTGATGCCGCGGCCGACAAAATCAAAAGAAAAGAATATCAATAATAAAATCGTTAGTACAAGAAGTGGGTTTTTAAAATTACACAAAGGATTTACCGACAATAGCTTAGTTGGTTGATTAAAATATTGTGCTATCATGATTCACAACTTTTTTTTTTATAACAATTCGCAACTTAAATTAGGTATGTGGATGAAGACACGATGAAGATTATCTAAATTAAGAAGTGAAAATTATAGAGATTAAATTTGTGTATAATTAACTCAAATAATTCCAATTGATGTACTATTGTATTCTTCGTTATTTTATTCAATTGAAATCTCAAACGCTTGCTAAATTTTCGATAACAACGGTTGAGATTTTAGGTTCGAGTTTATTATATGAAAAATATTTCATGTACTGGTGGTGAAAACAAAAAGTTCAACAAGTGAATTAGTTTTAAGGCATAAGGATTTAGTTTAAGGTTAAATGTTTAGGGGTTTAGAATTTAGGGGTTGTGATTATAATTTAAGGTTTAGGGGTTAGAATTTAGGGTTAGAGTAATATGGTTAGAGATTTAGGTTTTAACATATAAACCCTAAATTCCAACTACAAACCTTAAATTTTAACCACTTAAACCTAAACCCCTAAATTTGTAACCCTAAAACTAAGACGCTTGTAGAAAACTTTTAAGAATATGTCCGGATCAAGTTTGTTTACCTGAATCGTAAACTCTCGTTATATTTTTAAATTTTCCCCTTTTAATAAAACTGACGTACTTATTTTCTAAAAAAAAATAATAACATTACATGAAGGGTTAAAGCCTAATACCAAAGTAAGTCCAAATGGGCGAATACTCGTGCAACTAAACTTTCTCACATGGACAATACTGGTAAGATGCTCGTGTAGGAAGTTATATTAATAGTTTGTTAAGCCATCTCGTTTCAATTATGATGCGAAATTTTTTTGACACTTCATGAGATCATTCATTGAAGAATTGACAGATTCTTCAAAATAATATTTTTCATGTGATGCTTGCACTCAAAGCAAACTAATTATTTGACTATCATCAGCTAAGATAGATTATGAATCCATTAGTTTTCTGGAACGGATACAGGGTGATATATATGGGCTCATACACCTTTTTGTGGATCATTTGGGTATTTTATAGTTTTAATTGATACATCGACTAGATAGTCATATGTATCCTTGTTACCAGCCCGCAACTTGGCGTTTGCGAGGTTACTTGCTCAGTTGATAAAATTACGAGCACATTTTTTAGGTTACCTTATAAAGACAATTCGTCTTGATAATGCTGATGAACTGCCATTTTACATGCAACATCATTAATTCGCATCAAGCCAACAAATTATCATAAGTTCTCCCCATTACAAATGGTTTTTGGTCAGGAACCAAATATTTTCCATCTTAGATTTTTTGGTGTGTGTTATATATTCTAATTGCTCCACCACAACGCACAAAGATAGGTCCTCAAAAGAAGTTGAGAATATATGTCGGATTCGAATTTTCCTTGATAATTAAATATCTCGAGCTTCTTATAGGGAATTTATTTACAGTTCGATTTACTGGCTATCATTTTAATGAGTCAGTTCTCGCAACATTAGGGGGAGAAAATAAATAGCTGAGAAAATAAATAAGTTGAAATGAATTATCATTCTGTCATTTTGATCCACATATTCAACAAATGTGAACTAGAAGTTCAAAAGATAATTCATCTGCAAAACTTAGCAAATCAATTGCCAGATGCTTTTGTTGACCCTAAAAGAGTGACTAAGTCAAATATACCAGCTACGAATGCTCCGATTAAAATTGATGTCCCGGAAAGACAAACTCTAGTTGTTAATGAGTCTAACTCACACCTTAAGCGTGGTAGGCAAGTAGGTTTCAAAGATAAAAATCCTTAAAAAGAGAAGGAGCTATATCTTATGGTGGTATGATCGAGGAATCAACGAATTATGAAAATCTCAAGAAGAGATTAAAAAGTCTCCAACATAGACATTAGACATGACTCAGGTACCTGATAATAAAGATATCTCAATAGATTATTGTAACAACCTATTTTTATCCGGGTTACCCAAACCCGTAACCCGAAACGGATCCTAGACCAAACCCGACCCGGCCCGGGACCAAAAGACCAAAAAAAACCTAATCCCTAAAGTGGTAACCTAGCCGCCGCCGACCTCCTTCGTCGTCGTCGTCAAGCTTGGCCGACCACCATTTCGAACCAAAATAACCCCCCAAAAATATCTAGAACAAACCCTAAACCCCAAATCTAGCTTAAATCCAAAAAATACAAAAAATAAATAATAAACACACCTAAAACCTAACCAACCCTCTGCCATAACCATCACACTCGACCATACCTTCAACCATGCCCTGAAAATCCGGCATCATCAATCCAGATCTGCATGTCAGATTAAAGAAATAGGAGTGATTATTTTATATTTTTGGTTATAAAACCAAATGGATGTAAATCAAAAAGGGGTTCGAAAAAAAAACAGAGAAAAAATGAGAAATCTGTAAGAACAAATTCGAAAGCAATACAAGAAGATTCAAGGTTTTTTTTCTTTTGAAATCGAACTTATTTTGTTTTATCTTTATTTCGAATAAAAAAACAAAAACAAAAAAAAGAGATATCAGAGAGCTTATCTTCGTCTTACCGTTCCTCGCCGTGAAGCCGCCGTGGCCGGTGAACGGCATCTTGAGAGTGTGAACGACATCGCTCAAATAAAATGGGTGGGGGTTGTAAAGGTTTTAGGGTTTTATTTCTTAAACTGTGAAAAAAATATAACATGTTGGTATATTAAACCAGCCAAAAGACACAAAACGACGTAGTTTTGAAGCCCAACCCGACACGGTGACCGGATCCGGGGAGGATCCGCGTGTTGGATAATGAGTTAATTGCACAAATAGCCCCTCATCTATTCTCTCGTTCTCATTTTTGTCTAGGGTCTAATTACACTATTTGTCCTGCAGTTTAAATCTCGTTTTCACTCATATCCAGGGTTATTTCTAGTTCCGGTCCCTCGTATTTCTTTTCCTTATCTTTTATCCTTTTTTCATGTTTTGTATATTTTATTTTCGTTTTGTTTCAATTTAGTCATTATATTTTAATTTCTAGCATGTAATTTATGTTTATTTGAGTTTATCTCTTGGTGTTTTATATTTGTTTCGTTTTAACCCTATAATGTTTGATATTGTTGCCATGGCATTTAATGATTATGCATTCTAGAGTTTGAATTTAATTTTAGGTTGTTTCATGCAGTTCACGTTTTTGCCCATGCATTTTGTATTATTTTAGTCCTTAACTTGCTACTTCCATATTGTTTTTATGTATATTAGTATGAATCATGCATTATTATCACATCATGCATTTTAATTACTAGTTCTCTTTTTTATTTGGTTCACATATTTTAGCATGATTACTATTATTATTATTTTTAAGTTAGATTAATATTTATGAATGTTTCAGATTAGTGCTTTATATGTTAGATTAGTGCTTTATCGTATTAGTATTTATATTTTTATCACAATATATTCATTTATATTTGCCATTTTTTTAGTTTGTATTTCGGATATAAATTGTCAATGCAGTGCCCTTTTATTCGAGCATAAACAGGGCCAATATCAGGCATAGTGATAGTGGTTGGACGTTTACTCTCGAATAACGGGGCCTTTAAAATTTACTCGCACATATAACCAGATTTTAATTTAATTGTCACTTTAATCCGAAAAGTCTAATATTAATAAAGCGGTAATTATTAAAGTACCAATTTTGGGCAGTGTGGGGGGTGCTAATCCTTCCCCATCCGTAACCGACTCCCGAACTCGACATTTTTAAAATCTCTGGTTTTAACGGTGTCCGGTCCACCTTGAGTGGCCGGTGGCGACTCCATTTTTAAATAAAATACGGTTTTTTTTTATAAAACTCCACGCGGAAGACATTATTTTCAAAATAAAATAAAACGAAATAAAACAAAATAAACACCTTTTTTTTAGCGAGAGGGACATCGCTACAATTATGTCATGTTTGGTAATAAGTAGAACCGAAATCAAATCGACATCAATAATACATTTGTATGCAATATAGCACTAGAGATTTTGGATGGTGATGTGGATCATTAACCATTGTCAATTGGACAATGCAAACAAAGAAATGATTGGCCAAAATGGAAAGAGGTAATTGAGGCGAAACTAAAATCTCTTTCGAAAAGTGAAGTACATGGGCCTATAGTCCGTACATCAGAATGTGTAAAGCCCGTGGATATAAATGAGCCTTTGTGAGAAATAGAAATGAAAAGGGGGAAATTGCGAGATATAAAGCTCACTTGGTTGCACAAGGATTCTCACAAAGACCTAGAATCGATTATGAGGAAACATACTCCTCGGTGGTGGATGCAACTACTTTTAGATTTTTTATTAGTCTAGCAACAAACGACTTAGTTTCCACCAAATGGATGTTGTTACATCCTATTTGAATGAGCCTCTTAATAATAACATTTACATGAAACTTTCGGAAGGATTTAGACTACTAGAAGAAGTTAATTCAAGTTCTCGAGAATATTATTCAATCAAATTGAACATATCCATTTATGGATTAAAACAATTTGGGCGCATGTTGTATAATCGCCTTAGTGAATACTTATTAGCGAAAGATTATAAGAATGGTTTAATTTTCTTGAGCATTTTTATTAAAAGGTTTAGCTTCGAATTTGTTATTGTTGTTGTGTATGTTGGTGATTTGAATATCATTGGGATTCATGAAGTGATCTTCCTGACAATAAAATCCTTGTGCATCAATCGACATACAAAAAAAAATGTTTAAAGAGACTTTATGCACAACACACATCTGTTGAGCACAAAGCAAAGTCGAAAAATAATTGCTATGCATCAGATCATAATTGGTCTAGAAGTACTATCTAAGTGTTATGAGACTATTACCTTTAGATCTTTCAAAACTCGATGCATTTTCAAATCATGTAAATAATTGCTATGCACGAGGCAAAGCCGAAATATGTTTTTGGCTAAACATATCCAGAAAATATGTGAATTGCTTTCACAAGATAAGATGCAAGCTAGCTTGTGTAGAGATAATGCAAAATTTATATCTCAATCAAAAGGTGGATACATCAAATGTGAAAAAACGAAACATATTTCTTCAAAGTTTCGCCCATCATGATCTACAGAAGAATAGTATTTGATGAATCATTTCAAGCAGTAATTTGAAAGATTTATTCATAGTCTACTTCAACATTTGAAGATCATATTCAAGATTGAATTATGAAGATTCAAAGATCTTATGCGATGTTTTAATGAGGAGGAGTAAATAAGCGTTGCACTCTTTTCCCCTTAACCGAGGTTTTGTCCTAATGGGTTTTCCTGGTCAGGTTTTTAATGAGGCAACATGTTATACGTATCAAAGATGTGTCTACTCTTTTTCCTTCACTAAGAAATCTTTTTCCATAAGGTTTTTATCTTAGTAAGGTTTTAACGAGACACATTATCTTCATGGGTATCCAAGGGAGAGTGTTATGAATATCTTTATTTATGGTGGATATCTATATATTAAATGAGACTTTAATGTATGTACTTTATCATTAGGGTTAAATACCCATTGGAATTAGGGTTTCTATCTTATGCCTTTAAATATAGAGTTTGGAAAAAGTATTGTACACAACCCTATATTGAGAATAATCTTTTTTCGTCTCTCATCTTTGTTTTTGTTCATCTCTCTTGTTCTTCTTTATTTTATTCACAATAATTTTTATATAATTGTTTATTATTTCTTTATTTTATACTTGCATTTTCATTAAAAGGCTTTAAGTATTCATAAAAAATAAGTTAAGTGTGCAATGATAATAATTTTAAAATTAATTTTATTTAAATTCATAAATGTGTTGCCTTCTATTTTATCAACGGTGTAGAAAATTATACAATATTAGAACATCAAATAATAACATTTTCCACATCAAATAGTTATTTTCACCGTCGCTAGGGTTTTCTAAAGCCTAGAATTTTCTCTTCAGTAGTAACTTTGGTTTTCATCTTGTTTAGCTGTTAACGACAACACCAACTTCAACGTTAGTTGTCGACTGCTGGTAATTTTTTTATATTATTATATTATATTTTTTAGTTTTTATTAAGAATAATTTTGTATTTATTGCACACTTTTCTCTGTCTTTTTGCACGTCTTTCTTTGTCTTATGATACATTTTTTGTCTTTATTGACGGTCGTTTGACCGTTTCTTTTTATTTTTACTTTTCTCAAGATTGGATTTAGTATCGCATTGACTAATCAAGATAGTGCTTATTTGATTATCCTGCTGATCTTCCTGCTTTGGATCCTTGGGTTGGATTTGGATACGATGTTTGCGTTTGTGAATGATTTTCTCACGACGCTCGACTCTGATTTGCGGTTATCAGTGGTCTTTCAGTAGTTTGATACTTTTTTGGTTCGTTTGCCGATGCAGTCAGATCTGTTCACATCTATCTTTCGTTTGAGTCTTTTGATTGAATTTTTAACCTTTTTATTGTACGATCCTTGCATGATCTGAAGTGACTAGTTTCTTATGTCATTGGTTATTGAAAAATGTTTAAATTATGTGTTTATTTTACGTTCATGATTGTAAACCCTCATCGTAATTTTAATGTTTTCTCTTTTTATTAAAACTAACGGTTTCTATAAAAAAATATCACCAAAGTGACCTCAATGACTAATCTTTTCGCGTTTTGTTAGCCAATATAAAGGGTAGACACCGACCACAAATTTTAAAGCTACTTCATGCCTAGGATAAGGATCGAACCCTCACCCAATAACATCGTTATTTTAATTACAATTACAAAGCTTGCTTTGAAATGAGAACTCATGATTGATAGAAAGAAATACAATTCAAGAAGTTTGGTGGAAGAGAGACGACTGCAATTAATTAAGGCCTGAAAATTATGTTCAACACCCCAAAGAAAGTCCCATAAGGAGAATGAATAATGAGTTATTTGACTCTTGTACTCTCTCCCAAACACTACTTTGGTTAATTGTCACTGAATGCAGCACTCTTCAACCAGTCGGGGACCATGCTAGTCTACAAATTTATACACATTCATTATAAATTATTAAAAATAAAATCACAATTATGGAAATTAAGAATCCAATTTTCAGTCCACATGCTTAAATCATTCTCTTCTTTGTTAATTTAGATGTAATCATGAATAGGCTTTGCAACTTAATTAATTATTCAAAGTGTAACCCTTTTTTTAATTTGCAGAAAGCTTCATTAATCTTTTAATATTGATTGTAAATTCAGTGGTATAGTTGTTGAGTATTTAATTAAGTTTAGTCAAAGTCGAGTATTTTTTTGAGTTAGTCAATTTGATGAGTTTTATTTTATAACTCAAGTTTTATTTGATATTTTTTTGGGTCGAATTTATGAAATTTGAGGTAAATTATTTTATGTTCAAGTTTAATTCTGAATATTTATAATATTATGATATCAATTTGTCTAATTTACACAACTTTCTATAACCATATACGATATATATATATATATTAATATGTGATATACACAATTGAAATACTCGACTCGAACTTGAAAACCGATCCACTAATCACTAACAATTTTGAGTTATTCAAGTTATTTGAGTCACATTTTATAAATCAAACTTTATTTGATTTTTTTCCAGTCGAATTATAAATTACGATCCGAGTCAAGTCGAGTTAGATTTGTTCACTTTGAGTCGAAATTTTGATTTTTTAGTCAAATCGAGTTTTGTTCACCTTTAATTGGCACTCAACAGATCCTATCAAATATTTGATTCATTAATAATGTATAATTTTATGTATGGCGTGTTATTAAAATACAAAAAAGTGAAAATAAAATAAAAGGGGAATCGAAGGAATAAGGAATCTTGAGGTTAATTTATCTAAATAACCCTTTTAAATAATTATTTGGATAAATAACCACATCCAAGATTATTTAGACTAACACCTTATTCAGCCCATGTTGAGCAGGCAGGTAAGAAAGAAATTAATTCACCGCATTTATTTTTACATAGTACTCGCTTTTAGTTAAGCACGATTTTGAAACTCGCTTTTAGTAGGATACAAATTTAGTCTACGTAGAAGAAAAGGGATTATTTATCTAAATAATCTTGAATGAGGTTATTTATCTAAATATTTGTTTAAAGGGTATATTTGAATGATAAAGCCTAATGTTGAATTGGAATAATTAGGGAAGTGAAGTGAGTGATAGTATTGTGAAATGCGATATGACATTAACATATCCTAAACAGAAGAGTGAAGAGTGAAGAGTGAAGAGTGAAGAGTAAAGGCCAAAGGGTCCCCCTTGACGTGGCTTGTGACGAAACAGAGCGCTGCAACAGAGCGGAATCCGGCAGCTGATCGATTCAGACCAGCGAGCTCTTGTGTGCATGCATGCATGCATGCATCCATCTACGTCTACAGAAAGAATTTTGACAGAGCCTTTGCTTACCACTCTGCACCTCTTAAATGCCGATTTGCCCTCCATCTTAACATAAATATTTGGATTTTGTTTGGTAAATATAATTTTATTTAATAGAAATAAAATCATACAGATCATATACCTAGTTCTGAGACTCGTTAAAAATTCCATTAATCTTAAATAAAGAAAAAAAGTACAACACAACCGAATAGAAATTAAATCAAAGTAGAACGAATTATTTACAAACACCAAATGATCTGTCATATCGCCGGAACACGAAGGTACATGATAATCATCTCCAACCAGCGCAGGTTGTCATCTCCAATGCCTCGCTTCTGCAGCAAGACTACTGCTTGGCATGGGCACATGTCCCTCGGCCCATACAATTGCCTCAACTGCCTCATTGGAGCTAGTGTCTGTCCTGAGATTTTGAAGGCTCGTGACGAACTGAAAAATTAGGCTCTTAACAAAAAGTTTCGAATAAAATTGAATTTTAAGAGTATGTTTCTAATACTAAATATTTAAAAAAGTGAATTTTAAGAGTAGACCTAAACAAATATTGAAAAGTTTTAATTTTAAGAGTGTGCCCCTAATAACAAATGTTGGGAAAAAATGAGCCTCTGATAACAAGTATTAAGAAAACTAGACCTTAGTCCCTAAATAACAATTATAGAAAAAAATTGAAGCACAAATAACAAGTATTGAAAAATAAATAAATTTAAGAGTCGTTCCCTAAGAACAAATATCAGGAAAAATTAACACAGCCTAATTCGGCACTCCGATCTTTTAAAGCCCTCAAGAAAAGCAACCAGAGCATCGAACCAACCCAGCATCATCTCGACAAGAAAACGCTTCTTACCAGCAACTAAACAATCACGACAGCCATGAAGACAATCCAACCAACTTGGTAACTCATAAAAACTCCGTTAAAACAAGTCCACTAAAATTATCAGCAGCCCCTAACAAAAGAAAAATACGTACCATCCAATTCATTTCCTCCCCTCAAAGGACCACAATAGAAATTGTTGTAGCTGAAGCAAACAGAATCTAAACTTACGACCCCTATACACCAAATTCATCTTAATTAAACAATTCCTTCAAACACACTAAGAATTTTGCAGCTGCAATAAAATCTTCAAGTATTTCAGTCTCATCACTAATGAACTCGATACCAATGAGTTTTTCCAATGCCAAAGCTTTTCTTGCAGATCGGGTGAGAATTTGTTTTCAAGCAATGTCCGAATTGGTTGGGGACACTGCCTCGACATCTAGTGAGTCATTCTCCTTTCCCGATCTCTTATTTCTTTTAATCGCACGATCCTTACGTTTCTTCTCCTTTACCGAAGTTGTCTTATCCTGCAGCTCCATCATTAAAACATATTTTCTCGTAAACTTACAGACGACATCCTGCATTTTCGAGAGGAAAATGCTTGTAGAGTTGGCCCCGTGCAAAGCAAACATGATCCCTCGACATTAATATCAATTCCGTCTTCAAAGCAAACATGATTAGATTGGGATTTTTTTGATATACATACACCCCCAACATAAAATATTTTATTTTTATATTTAATCATTGGTTTCCGATCCAATATAAGAGCGACATTCTCAACCTAATTTTCTTAACTCACAATGTCAGGATTCGAATCTCTGACATTACTTAAGAGATCTAGTGTCTCATCCCACCAGACCAACTGATTGTTGATTTTTATTTATTTTGATATACGGTTCAATGATGCCGTTCATGGTTTTTTGTCATTTTTACTAACGGCGTTAAAAAAACCCCTAACCCTCTCAGTTAATTTATCAATGACATATGGAGGGTTAAATTAGAAATAATTTATAGTTTAAGGGTTAATTTGTATATAAAGCATTTAACATTATTTTCCCCACAATTGTCTCTCTTTTCTCATTCTATTCTTCATAGTTCAATCGATCGGAATGCGTTAAAGAATGTGGAAAAGCTATAATCAAGTTTTCGATCCAATATGATGGCTAAAATTGGAGATCAAGTATGAGTATTCCAAAAATAAATCTTTATTTCATGATTTTTGTGAGGTTTATAAAGAAATCTAATTACAATTTTGGTGTAAAGATCGAGTCAAGAAGCACTAACACGTGAAAATAGGGGTGAATAAAACTCGACTCGAAAAAACTGAATTATTCGACTCAAATCGAGGCAAAAAACGACTCATTTTAACTCACTCATAATTTCATAAACTCGACTCAAATATTTTTTAAATAAAATTTGAGTTATGAAATAGAAATTTGAATAACTCAAAATTTGTAGTAATTAATTGATTAGTTTTCATGTTCGAGTCGAGTTTGTCAATTTTCCATGATATGTTATATATATCACATGTAAAAATATAAGGAAATATATATGTATATTATATATGCATATAGAAAGCCGTTAAAATTGAAATCAATATGTGCACCGCCTAACCCTTAGGGGTGTTCATAACCGGATATCAGATCCGGTTTTTTCGGATATCACGTTTTTCGGATCGGCGATATAGTGATCCGTATCCGATCTGAAAGAAATCGGATATCCGGATATTCGGATATCGGATGATCGAATATCCGAAAATATATTTTAATTTAATTATTTTTTCGAATTTGAAGTTCGTATTTATGAAAATTTCAGAATTTCGAATATAACAAACAACAAATTGCTAAATATAACAATATGCACATCTATGAAAATTTCGATTTTTTTTTAAATTTTCGGATATAACAAGCATCAAATTGTTAAAAATAACAAAATTAATATTCTTTAAAATTTTGATTTTCGGATAATTCGGAACTTGAAATATTGCGATCCGTATCCGATCCGGAAAATTTAAAATCAGATCGGATATCCGATCCGGAAATAAAAATCGGATCGGATCGGTCGGATGATATTTTTGAACACCCCTAGTAAGTATATGCATATAGAAATACATATGTAGAAATATATATGTACAATTAAATTTGTACAGAAACTCGAAAACTCGACTCGAATTTCATAAACTCAACTCGATTCAAAAAAATTTAAATAAAGTTTGAATCGTAAAATAAGACATATAAACTCGAATAATTCAAAAAAAAATTTATTCGACTCGATCGAACGCTCAACCGTAATTGAAAATAATATGGCCGAAGCTTTTAACGCCTGTCGTGTTTTAGTTGGATAACATAAAATTTTTAACGCCTGCCACGAAAAAGCCTAATTTAAATTACGGAATGAAATGTTAGACACCAAAGTGACCTGGAATAAACGTTAGGCATCAAACTGAATAATTGAATAATTGGCTGTAATTTATTTTCAATTTGAGCCTCCACATGTCATTGAATAATTGGCTGAAATAAATATTGATTTTATAATTTCCGTTAGATTTGTAAAAAATTCTAATTACAATTTTAATATAAAAATCGAATAAAAAAGCATGAGCACGTGAAATGATATAGTCGGAACATTTCAGAATTCACCAAAATATGAGTTTTTGATATATACTTTTAAACTGTAGTTTATTTTCAATTTGACCCTTAACACGTCGTTGAATTGGATAAAAGAGTCGCATATTCTTTTTAACACAGTAAAAAAGGGGGCAAAAACTACCAAAATAAAACATTAAGGACCAAAACAAGAATTCAAATATAAATCGAAGTTAAAAAATGTCCCTTAAACGTTTTTATTTTATTATATTTTTTATCAGAAAATATGATTTTTTTTATAATAAAAATATGATTTTAGTAAAAGAAAATCATACACATAATATTATTGACATTAAAAACTTCTCTAAACCTAAGACGGTGAAAAAAGTACAACAAAATAATACATGAAGGACGTTACATAATGAGATGAAACCCAATCCAACGAACCTCACTCCCAGCTAATTCAAATCAACTGAAAACAATGCCCAAGCATCCTTGCCCAGCACCCATAGCAGGCTCTGTTTATTTACACCTCTAATCGTTGTAGTAGGTTCCAGCACTATGCCACAATACAATGACCAATAAAGGAGAGCATAAAATAAAAATATAAAGCATCAATCTCCAGAACCCAATGAATTGGGCAGCTCATGCCGGGAAAGAGTGTCACAAAAGCTGTGTTCATCGTGACTCGTTCAAAAACTGACCAACAGGACAATAACAATCACCCCACTCCGAAACTACACTACATTTTAAAATTTAAATTGATATATTTCAAATTATCTAACAAATATAATAAAATGAACATTTTATTTCAAAAGCATAAATTTTTCACGTCGATGTTAAACACATAAATTTCAACTACACTTTTTAAAATCAATACTAAACTAGCACTTAATTAATTATAAAAAAATATTGATAAAGAATGTTCATTTCATACAGGAAACTGATGAGATGCTGTGATGGATTGATCACTTGACCACGGATGTTGCAACTATCAAAGTCTGCCGGATGAAATCTTACCTCTTTTACATGAGGATTGCAATTTACTTCGTTGTTAAGCTCGTCGATTTTGTGTTTGTCGTACGCTTCAAGGTCCTCGAGACGAGCTGCGACGGAACGATTCTTCGTATCCCAAAGAATCAAAGTTGGGACTACGGTTAGCTGGAATATCGAGTCAACCCGCCATGGATGCTTAGGGTTGCTCCATGTTGGCTTGTCACCCACATAACCTATCAGCAGCCCCACATCCCCATCTGTTGCTTCGAGTTTCTTGTATATAACAGCTTCAGCTTTTACACAGTCTAAAAATAAATAATAAAGAATCTCAAAAATCAATATTCCACCAATCCCCGTTGCATAGTCATAGGCTGTAATAACCGAGTTGCGAAAGATTAATAAGCAACAGCAAGGAGAAGTGTACCAGAACAACTACGAGAGGTAGACGGGTCTTTATCGGCTGAATCAATGAGAACACCAACTACGAGAGGTCGATTTGGGGACGCCTTTAGTGACAAGGAAGCTCTTAGAGAAAGACTGTACAACCTTATTAGACAAGATTCGAGCCAAGCTGAATCAATGAGCCCATTCAAATCTAAGCTATGGGGGGAGAATTCAGCTGATTAAGTTAGTTATTTATGGTATGGTGAACTTTTGGACTAGGCAACTCATTCTACCCAAGTCGGTCATCCTTAAAATTGAGCAATTATGTGCCCGGTTTTTCTGGAAGGGAAGTAATACACCAGCTAAAGGAGACCGGGTCCAATGGAGACAGGTCTGCTTGAGTAAATCTGAAGGTGGTCTTGGTCTTAAGAATCTGGTCACTTGGAATAAAGCGTGTATTTTCCATCTCCTTCGGAAAATACTAGCTAATGATGGATCATTATGGGTGGCGTGGATCAATCACTATATTTGCAAAGAAAATGATTTTTGGCAGTTAGAGATTAAATCACACTTTAGTTGGACTCTCAAGAAGTTGCTTAAGGCTCGGGCTGAAGCAACAATTGTTTTCCAGGGAGTTACTACCCGGTCAGCCGTAAGCACTAGATGGATATAGAATGTTATACGAGATAAAAAGGAAAAAACCCGTTGGCATCGGTTAATATGGTAAACAATAGCATTGATCACTAAACTTTACTTTTTTTTATTTTGGACTATTATTTTGACAAAACGCCACTAACTTTATGTTTTTTTATTATTTTGATCATCAAATATTTAAGGTTTACGGGCTACTTTTGTCCTTGTAGTAGTCTCAATTTATCGATTTCACTCATATGATATTTTCACATCAATTTAGCCCATGAATTAGTGAATTGCATCACCGTTTACCCCTTGACTAACGGAAGTCAACGTTGATCGTTACGGTGTTGATGTGGTAGTCCACATGTGAAGTCAATTTAAATTTTTTAAATTCGTATTTTTGCCTAAAAAATTAATTTTACCCTCGTACTCAACTAAAAAAATTAATTTTGCCCTCAAACTCGGTCGAAAAATCAATTTTGCCCCTTTGTCACGTCATCTTCACATGTGGATTGCTACATCATCATACGTGGACTGCTACGTCAGTACCGTAACGGTCAACGTTGGCTTTCGTTAATCAATGGGCAAACGGTGATGCAATTCAACAAGTTCAGAGGCTAAATTGATGCGAAAGTATTATATAGGCAAAAACGATAAATTAGAACTACTACACGGGCAAAAGTAGCCCTTAAGCCAATATTTAACGGTTGACATAACATTTCTCAAATATTTTTAATTTTTTTCATTTTCTCTCTCATAAAAGAAAAAAAATTACCTCTACATCAGTTTGAACCACCAAGCTCTAGCATCTAGGACAAGGTCTCAACCACAAAGCCAAATTAGGTTAATTTCATAAAGTTTTATATTTAACTTATAGTAAGTGAAAGAAGTTTTCACTAAACGTCGCATTTGCTGAGAAAGCTACAGATAATAATACGAGAGAGTGACTGAGGAAAATACATTATAGGGTTCTCGAACCCACAGGCTTCTTGGCCAATAGCCTTTACCGTACAATACATTCAAACAACTACTCCCCTTGGAAAGCATTTAAAAATATTTTGGGCTCGTGAGCTTGAAACTCAAAAAGCAAATTTATGATTAAGGTAGGCCAGCAATCAGTCGGACTTTGTGCTATTTTTTTATTTATTTAATATTTCATTGGTATCCATTTTGTAGCTCATTATTCGAAATAAATTGTTATTAAAGTGTTGTTTCACTTGCTGTCTGAATGGAAAATCCAAAGCAGTTTTGCTATATCTTACATGGTGAGAAAATGTAAAGCTTCTGTCACTTTGAGTTAACCCATGAAACTAGACTGGCTCAGTGGTGGGGCCCTAGTCATGATGCTAGAGGTTTGTAGTTTGAAATCCAAGCAAAGCCATACTTTATTTGACTGCTAATTACATACTTACACCTTGCTGTTTGGAAATTCGTTAAGAAAGTAATAACAAAAAGTAAAAGACAAAAAACTTACCTCATTACGCGTGAATGGCGTGAGCAGCTAGCTTACATGAAATATATTAAGTTGTATGGTCTCTGCACTTGTTGCGCTCTGTCAGTCATGATTTGTTAAAAAAAAAACTTATTTTTTATAATTTAATATTTTGATGACCTTTAAAATTCTCACGACAATTAAATTGCAATGGCGTTTAATCTAGGGGCAAAACTTTTTTGGGGTTAGAGGAGGCTATGACCCCTCAAAATTTTAAAAAATTTAAATCTTATTTCTAAATTTTTTAGAAGCTTTAACCTCATCACCTCAAAATTTTTAAAAAATTAAATATTTTTAATTACATTTTTCCTTAAAATTTCTAAAATTATGATTAAAATTCTTAAAATTATTAAATTTTTTTGTTAAACCATCAAAATTTTCATTTAAACTTTTAAATTAAAAAAAATTATTTTGACCCCTCAAACTCTTATTTTATGTTTCGCCACTGATTGCGGGCAAAACACAGCGCAAAGGTGCTGAACACAACGAAGATTCAGGCGACGATAACTTAGTAACAACCGCGATCAAGGACAAACGCATGATTTTATGTTAGGGGACGAACTTATATAATTTTAAAAATGACGAACTTATAAAATTTTAAGGAACAAAAATAAATTTTTAATAAAAATACTAATTTTTTTAAATGTTTAAATTATATATAAATTTTAAATTTTTATTGGGAGGACTCCCCTCCAGCCTTTTGAGTCAATCCCTGGCCAGGAGTCACACGACAGACACTGAACAATAAAAAATAGCAACAGGACTAAAGGTTACGGATCAAACCCCTTAACGATAGCAAAACATAGATTCCGTTCGGCGAAGGTTTTGAAACCCTAGTTTAAGAGAAGAAATTTCGTTTGGAGAGAAACCAAAATTTTATTTTTTTCAAAAATCGCGTGCGAAATTAAATTTGACGTAAAAGTTAGATGAAAAGACACAAAAACTGATAGTTCGGTAGAACTTCTTCAAAAATTGGATGAAGAAGTTGCGCCGAACAAGCCTATAAACGTAGCTTCGTTTGGTTAGAGCACTAAACAAGGGTGCCTCGAACGGTGGTTCCTGTGTGAGACCAAAAAATCGAACGCAGTCAGAGTGGGAAGGACAAGACAAGGGCAAGGACTCACCAAACATTGAACGCGTGATAGAGACACAACCGAGTATAGAAAAGCATCACCGATTGAGAAACCATGGCGGTCAAACTGGAAACTGAATGGAAAATAAGAGAGATAGTGGTGGAATTTATATCCGGAAAATAGGGAAATTCCAAAGTGAGTCCTTGCAAAAGTGTTTACAGAAAAGACTCCCAAGTTCAGTACGCGTTCATAATAGTCCCAAAATTCATAAAACTCTAAACTTGTCCCTGAATTTTGATTTCTAAGCAATTTAGCCCATTTTTTTCATAATTCATTCAATTAAGTTCAAAACTACCAACCCCAAATTTGGGATGTGACAATTCTGCTCTAGTCCATTTGGTCACAGTGATATGGGCACTTAAACTCTAAAGGCATAGAGCCATACACTACCAATACGTAGAAGAAGACCTTCCAAACAAGAGTGAATTGCTGTTAAAATACATCCCAGTTTATAAAAAGATACCTGTCCTTGTTCAACACGGAGAGCCTATCCTTGAGTCACTCGTCCTCCTCGAATACACCGACAAAACTTGGTTTTCGAATCCATTGCTGCCATTACGGAATGTTACACCGTTTCACCGAAGTCGGATGTGTCCTTTATGTCACCAAACTGTGAAGCAATTAGTCCATACAAGGACCAAGAAATGGGGCAAAACCAATAATACCATCTCCACCACACGGGAATCCTCTGTCATTGGAACAAAATTCAATTCATTATAATGTCATCTCATTGTTTTTTATGCACGGAAGAGTGCGAATGGGTTTCAAGGCGTACCGTTCGGGGATGATGAGCCCGGAGAAAAGATTCCAAAGGGCAAAGAAGGCAGATGAAATGATGCCAGCGACATTGTGGTCAGGAGTGACGGCCACAGTCATCTCATTTCAACTACACTTTTCAAAACCAAATACTAAACCAGCACTTACTTATCAAGAAAATATTGATATAAACAAGGCTTTTATGCATACTAATACTTAATCACTGTTCATTTCATACAGGAAACTGATGGGATGATGATCTTATTCAGAATCCGAAGCAACCTAAAAATATTAAATTTTGATAGAGTATTCAGAATCCGAAGCAACCTAAAAATATTAAATTTTGATAGAGTGGTAGGGTTTTATATTGAGGAGAGAAGCGCGTCGATTTTGTGATCGAGGTGCGCTTCATGGTCCTCCAGACGAGCTGAGATGGCATGATTCTTCGAATCCCAAAGAATCAAAGTTGGGACTCCGGTTAGCTTGAATGTCGAGTCAACCCGCCACGGATGCTGAGGGTTCCTCCATGTTGGCCTGTCACCCACATAAGCTCTCAGCAGCGCAACATCCCCAGCAGTTGCTTCGAGTTTCTTGTATATAACAGGTTCAGCTCTTACACAGTCTAAACACAAAAATAAAAAATCTCAAAAATCATATTCTACCAATCCCCATTCTGTAGCCATAGGCTGCCATAACTGAGTTGCGAAAGATTAATAAACAACAGCAAGGAGAAGTGTACCCGGACACCAACTAAGAGAGGTAGACGGGTCTTTATCAGCCAAGAAAAGGATGAAATTGGCTTTGTTGTTGGGCGCATCCGATTTAAATTTCTCAAAGATAGTGCCAAAGGTTGAAACCGTTGCATCCACCACCTTCATTGGCATTCTTTCTACTACCGGTGTTTCTTTCTCCTAAATGAGCGAATCGATAACCGAACAGATAAGTTGGATTCAGTACTTACGATATAATTCAAACACAATGGAAACATCAAACTTGTTCAAAATAAATATAATCTAGACATCTTGTTTATCAAATGAATGTTGCATTCAAAGTTCAAATCAACAACCACAACCAATGTTGATTATAATGATAACACATCCTGTGACGCCCCCTCGTCACGGGTCACACCATCAGGGAAGATGTACAACGCTGCCATAGTTCAATCCTAAGACCTCAGATTAATGTCACTCACGGGCAATAGCCTAAATAAAATACTACACGGTTTTTATATTTTCTCTCTCTCTTCTACTCTACTAAATGTTTAAGTAGGAGTAAGCAATCGGTTTCTTTCATTCGGTTTCTTACACATAACCGACTTAACCTACCGGCCTATCTTGGTTTTAACCGACCCTCTTGGTTCTTAACAAAGCTTGAAGATTGAATTTGTTAAACATTAGCAGAAGATCTAGGAATCAATGTTCTAAGCATCGGAGGCCATTAATAGAGAGAAAATAGAACTGATTGATCGAGTAATAATCGAAATTTTAATTTCAACAATTTGCTTACCTTTACCCTAAAACAGATTACGAACCTGTCCAACTTTATTCAAAAGATAAACTATTTCATGATTGTAAAGTAAGCCCTAGAAAAGGAAGCAATTGAAATACAGAATCTTTGGAAACAAGATTACACTTTTGTAACATAGAATATTAAAAAAAAAAAACCCTTCTTTATTACAAGGTAAGAGATTGGAATTTCAAACAAACCTGGAGACGATGTGAAAATGGCGACGAATAATACAAAAGGAAAAGGGAGACTGAAAGGGAAGCAAGCAGTAGCGGCGGCAACAATCTGAAACAGTAATTGTGTTTTTGAGGTTTAGGCCTTAAGGTTTTCAATTCCATGTTTAAATTGGATCGAGTGAAGCAATGATTTAAAAGCACATTTTATCCCTAAAGTATGCCTGTTTTCTAATTTGGTCCCTAAATATTTTTTAGTCTGTTCTGTTATTACTTTATTTTTTAATGCCGTTTGATAAAATTGGTGAATTAGAACGTGCCACGTCAACATCCAAACTTAATCTTTACGAGCTCGGGCTTTTTGGACTCAGATTTTTTCGAATATAATTTTTTTTTGGATTTAATCTTTCTCAAAATTGAATTAAAATATACTTGGATTTTTTCGAGTTTGGATCCGTTCGGACTCGAGTTGACCCGAACAAACTTTTAGGCTCGGGCCTGTTTTACCAGCTCTAGGCAGAAGTAGTGAAGTTGCATGGATTATGGTCTAGTCCATTTGGTCACAGTGATATGGGCACTTAAACTCAAAGGCATAGACTACCAATACGTAGAAGAAGACATTCCAACAAGACTGAATTGCTGTTCAAATACAACCCAGTTTATAACAAAGATACCTGTCATTGTTGGCCACGGCAAGCATATCCCCGAGTTGCTTGTCATCCTCGAACACACCGACGAAACTTGGCCTTCGAATCCGTTGCTGCCACGAGAGGGCTGTAGCCCAATTTTGGATCAAATTCGGAGTAGAAACGGTTGGTCCTAGTATATTTTGTTTATTCCGAATCGTCGGAGAGGAGCAAGTGGAGGGGATGCCATACATTGCGTATGACTCATTTGAAAGGTGCAGGGAATCCTTTGTTTTGAATAAATAAAATCTATAGATTTGTGTTAAGTACTTCATATACAATACAACTTGGGTAACAAACAAAGCTGTGTTATTTTACTGTCAAACTTTACATGGAAGTTCTACATACAAATATGGGGAATATATAAAGTACTTCAATGGAAAATTTAACTTTTAAAAAAATAGAAAAAGTAAACATATACTCCTCACTGATCATATTTATCCTTCTTCTTCCCTGAGGACCTGAATATTATGGATCTTAAATGAGCAAAACTTAATGTTGAGAGTATATATTGATGGTAGTTTCATCTCTTCTGGAAGTTAAATGCTTTGATCGAGAAGGCAAAGATGAATCCGAAGAGTACACATATACCAACTACCACGATCGCGACGACTCCCGTGAAATCGTCTCTGAAATCGAAATATGTTCTTACGAAATGTTGCACCGTTTCGCCGGAGTCGAATGTGTCCTTTATGTCACCATACTGTGAAGCAATTAGTCCATACAAGCTCCAAGAAATGGGGCAAAACCAATAATACCATCTCCACCACACGGTAATCCTCTGTCATTCGAACAAAATTCAGTTCATTAGGATGTCATCTCATTGTTTTTGATGTAAGAAAGAGTGCGGACTGGTTACTAGACGTTTCGTTCGGGGGACGATGAATCCGGAGAAGAGATTCCAAAGTGCAAAGAAGGCAGATGAAATGATGCCAGGGATATTGTGGTAGGAAGTGACGGCCACAGTCATCATCCCATAGAAGGTGAAGTATAAGAAGGTGAAATACATAAAGAAGAGATACCAGAAGAACTTGTGGGCGGTCCATTCGAACCCGATCATGGCGTACACGATAACTCCATAAATGACAGTTTGAACCAAATTGTATGGTAGCTCAATCACGGCCTGGAATAATAAATGGTAACCATCAGCTTGTTTCCGAGGCCTAGACTTGTTAGTAGCCCTGTAGAAAGTCCAAGTTCTGGAATCTTGAAAAACAACAGCAATATTACCTTTCCAAATGCATATGGTAGTGCTGAATACATCCCGGCTTGTCTTTCTCGATAAAAGACCGTTCTTTCGACTGTCACGACCGGTTGAACCGATGCAGCATTTTGAAATCCTATAAAGAGAACAGCAGCATACATAGAACCCATTGAATTCAAAACATCCTGTCGCCTTGTTCTGCAATTACCAAGCAATTCGAACAATTCAGAGATTAAAAACAAGAAATCGCATTACTTGCACCACTGCACTATTTGCATTAAATAGTATACTCCATACCTTTTGGAACCTAGATCCCAGAATATTGTCCCAAACAATAGAGCAATAAACGTTGTGAAGAAAAATCTCACGGCCGTGTACGGTGGATTTCGCCAATAAGACCAGTGCCGCTTCCATAAGCAAGCAATACATTGAGTGAACGTAGATTGTGAATATCTGGTCTGGAAGTATAAATCCTTGGAACCAGGTGCTGGATTGCTTAGTTCCTTGACCAACGCTTTGTTCCTCCTGCACCATTATTGTAAAGTGTCAATGGATTCCTTCTTTTAACAATTTAAAAAATAAAATGAATGATCACTTTCATCAATTAATGCTTAAGTTGTGTTTAATATTCTCAACACTACAAAATATTGTTTCCCACATGTATAAGGAAATTGTAACTATGAGCTCCTTTTAAATATAAGGTTCGGATATTGAGTTTTAGAGGGGTGGTGAGTGACCGTTGTAGGTTTACAGAAAAAAATGTCAATCCCTACGACTGGCCACCCCTTTTTGTTTTTATGGACCTTGGACATGATTTTAAATTTAAACCATCAAAATCTGGACCTTACCTATACACCTCAGGGTTGTTGTATATGCTGGTAAAATTGACATCAATTGCTACTTCTTGTGCTTCTGAAGTAACCTCCAACATCCATGTTGCTGGATTGTAACCATCTTTTATCTTTGGGATTCCATTTATTTCCTTCAACAAGAAAAATCCTAGGAATTAAGCAACAAATATATATATATAAAGTCCACCAATATTATCATGCATTCATGAGACTAACCTCAAAATACTTTATCAAATTGCAAGAATGACAGCCTAATGGACCGACATATATTTCTTCACCTCCTCTTTTCAACAGATATCTGTGTTTTTGTCCATTAAGTACTTGTGTTAGCTTTAGGAAGCCAAAAAAGATGAATGACAGCCAAAACTCATATGATTCTCACCTTATAAAAAGCATTGAATATATCAATGCTCGGCTGGTGGATCGAGCACACCACAGTTCGTCCTGTATCGACAGTGTTCCTCACTGTTCGCATTACTATTGCTGCTGCCCTGGCATCCAGACCAGAGGTAGGCTCATCCATGAATATTATGGATGGGTTTGCAACAAGTTCAACTGCAATTGTTAGCCTCTTGCGTTGCTCGGTTGATAGACCATTCACCCCAGGCAATCCTACAAGTGCTTCCCTTAATGGAGTTAGCTCCACATGCTCCATTACTTCTTCGATGAACATCTGTAACACAACAGTTTCATTTAAAACAAATATTGATTACATGCCTTGAGCAAAGATGCTACAAGTAATTCACAACATACCTTCCTGGTCTCTGAATTGACCTCTCGGGTTAGTCTAAGCCATGCAGAGAAAAACAAAGACTCATAGACTGTAACATGGGGAGAATGGATATCTGTTTGCTCACAGTACCCGGATATACGAGCAAATGTTTCCTGCTTCTTTGGATACCCTGAAATTTTTATCGTTCCCTCGACATAACCACCGGTTTTCCTTCCTGCCAACACATCCATCAGAGTGGTCTTGCCAGCACCACTAACACCCATCAGAGCTGTTAGGACTCCGGGCCTGAAAGCTCCACTCACTCCCTTCAAAAGTTGCAACCGCTCCTCTGAAATACCTTGAGCTTTCATTTCCTGGAAGCATTGATAAAAATTCCAACTTGTTTCACAATACTGTATTTTTATGCATGGATATTCAATGAAAAACTAACCAAAGTCTACATGAAATGCATTAAAGTTTAGATAAATGAATACGTTTCCCAGTTAATTTCTAGTTTTAGACATAATAAAAGTTCAGATACCTGTGGCATATCTACAGCATATTTGATTTCATCAAAGCTCATTGAAAGAGGTTAAAAAGGAAGAACCATGCCCCTCTTCCTCTTGTGATTAGCTTCATTGAAAAGTCCAACTTTTGCAGACAATGATCTCAATGATACATTTGTTTGGCTACCGTTCGTGCTCTCTGCATTATTTTTTGCACTGACCATGTTACAGTATGAATAATATCAATCCAACTGTTGTTTAATTTAACTGATGACTCACCAGAAGAATCTCTTCCCCTTGACGATAGCTCAGTATTCTTCCCGGTCTTGGTAGCAATTTTCTCAGCTAAGGTTTCTTTAGATATCACTGCTTGAGGCTTCCCAAATGCTGTATCAAATCAAACTATCAGAACATTAAGCTTCATAGCGAAAACTGACAAGGCAAATGAGAGAAACTTACGGTCAAGATACTTTAAGGCCAATGTGAAAGGAAATTGAATAGGAAACAGTTTCCGATCAAAGCTCCTACTCCAATCCAATAACAATGTGGTTCCGGGAAAAATCCTCGAGACTTTAAGACCAAAACTCCTAATGGTTCAGTAGAGTTGGGAGGAACCTACAATACACATATTTCAGATTCAGTAAGCTCTCCTGGTTTAATTTGACATATGTAGAAAATGTTGCTTACATGTCTCCAACTTTTCCCCAGGAATTCATTCACAGTTATGGCATTCTGTGCATACATCAATGGTGAGATCCAATAACCCCATTTCCACCATCTCTTGACATCATCTGATGAAGCAGAATGTGGTAATCAAAACTAAAACTCAAGTTTACATCATTAAGAAAATAATAGTTACTATAGTAATTCATGTACTGAATTTTTATGTTGTTTCACCTCGTGTTAAGATGAATCCTCCCATGACAAGAACTGCAAGTAAAGCAAATGAACCACAAGTGTTTGCAACAATTATATTTCTTCCTAATCCTCCCATTAACCGGAATAGCCCCGATGCCATCTCGCTAAGACATAGGAGTACCAGGTAATACTTGAAAAAGCTGCCAGGGGACCTTTAATTAGATTGTGACACAAAATATAGACCATAACAGGTATTGTGTTAACTTGTGTCTCACCTCTCTACACTTGGGTTGAAGCCAATGACATAATAACTCATGAGAACCCAGATGGTAACTTCTAACAGGCTGACTGGGGTCTTAAGGATCCATGCAGGTAGAGAATATGCCCATGAAGGGTAGAAGAGAAAGTCCCTTTGCTTGTAGAAGACCGGAAGTTTCAAGATGGTCAATGTGAGCTCCGCGAGTCCATTGTACATTATCATAAGGAGAATAAAGAACAAAGCTCCCATGAAAATTCCACCATCGGTTATCGTATCTCGGTGCATCTCTGTCCTTAAAAAAATTGTCATGGTGACGAGTCCAATGAAAATGAGCTGAAATTTTCACCAAGAACATAACAATCCATTAAGACTTAAAAATGTTCCGGTCACAGACTCATAGTTTTGAAACATGCATAGTCTCTTTAGATCTTTTCATTACTCACTTGAAAGATTTTGAAAACATAGACGAACAAGTTCCTCTTTATTAGAAGATATTCCCTGGATACACAAGCTTTTAACAGGTCCTTCTTTGGAACACAATATTTCTCTTTTGTTAATGCAGCGGGATGGCTTTTGGACTTGTCGAATGGAACTGCAAGATCATCGCCTAGCTTTTGACCGATGTGGAAAGACTGAAATGCTTCAGCTAATTCCTTGACAGAGATGAAACTGTAAGGCTCATCTTTACGTGCCCAATATTGCTCTTGATCTTTCCTTGATGTCACCTGTTGCACCACAAAAAAAAAAGTTAAAAGAAACATTCAAACTGTATCTAGATTTTTAATAGTAGTTATTAAATCATTACTTCTTGTAAAAAGTCAGCAACTCCTTTTCTTTCTGGACATTTAAACCCCATGTATTCGAAGAATTCGAGCACGTTTTCCCGGGGACCTTGGTACACAATCTGGCCATCTGAAAGCAGAATTATATCATCAAACAGATCGTATGTCTCCTGAGCCGGTTGAAGGAGAGAGATTAGAGCTGTTCCATTGAGTATATGAACGGACTGTCTCAATGAATTCACTATTTGAAACGTTGTTGAACTATCCAAACCAGTAGATATCTCATCCATGAAACGTGCCCTGGCTGGTCCAACAAGCATTTCTCCTGTAAAATTTTAATGGGGTGATATTGATTAGAACCACTAAATCATTACTCCAAAATTCTGGGATTTAATAAACATTTTTGTCAAGTAGTTTTCAGAAAACCATTGAATCATATTTACCTGTAGTGACTCGCTTTTTTTGTCCACAGGAGATGCCTCGTCTCATTTCATCTCCCACCATGGTATCTGCACAAACTTCAAGCCCCAATATCTGCAAATTTCCACTATTAGATTTAGGCATGTAAACGAACCGAACGACCACGAACGAGGGTGTTCATGTTCGTTCGTTTAACTTTAACCGAACAAACGAACGAACACGAAACAAAAAAATTCTTGTTCGTGTTCGTTCATTAAAGAATGGAGCTTGTTCGTGTTCGTTCATGTTCGTTCGTTAACATGATAAACGAACATAAACAAACACAAATGAACATAAACGAATACAAACGAACACAAACGAACATATATAATGTGTTAAATATTTAATATTTTGAGTTAGTTCGATTAATTCATTTAAATAACCGATTTTAAACCGAGTAAAATTGATAATTGAAATTTGAAAAAGACTCTTAATCATTAGCCGAAACCTAAAATTATCTAATAGATTAACTAATTTTGTTTTAGTTCGGTTGGTTAGTTCGGTTTAATCGAACAATGAACACCCCTAGACATATGTGAATAAATTTAAATGAACATAAACGAACGGATAACCGAACGTTCACGAACATAAATGAACGAACAAGCCCTTTGTTTGTGTTCGTTCATTTAATTAAACGAACAAAAAATCTTGTTTATATTCGTTCGTTTAATAAATAAATGAACTTTCCGCCGAACGGTTTCCGCCTGAACGGTTCACTGGACATAAACAAACAAGTCTTTTGTTCTTTGTCTCCATTAGTCCATAGCTTGGAGCTTAGATTTGTACCTTGAGAATATAATCTGTAACAACATTTGCCTCTTGTCCCTCTAGTGCTGCAGCCTGCAAATTTAACAGTACTTCTCTCAAGTAAAATGAACCACGTCAAAAAGTATACTGAAATCCAATATTTAAATCGCAGTTGCGAAACACATTCTCGAAATGCAACGAGAACCGAAACTGTAAAAGAAAAACAGCATCATAGTCTTCTTACTTCATATAGATATCGATATCAGGATCAGGATTGATATTTGCTTCCTTCTCTCGACGAGACAATTCTTTCAACATCTCTGCCAATTCCCAAAATTCACATTTAGCTATAGAACAGAAAACTTTTCAGATCAATTTGCATGTCAAAGTTGATGAAAATATTGAGTTTTTACCATAACGAGGTCCAACACCTTGGCATCTTGCTGAAAATCTAATGTTTCTCTTACTGTCATTTCTCGTATATGAACATCATATTGACTTATATAAGCTGATGTCCTTTTCCGGCACGAATTCTTTCATTCCATGTCCGTTATAAGTTACTCTGCCTGAAAACTGAGATGATTTTCATATGTACTCCCATGTCAGATCACAATGCCAATCTCCGGAAAATGAAAAAAAATGGGAATACAATGAAATCAAATTTCATACTTTCAAATCTTTACCGAGCTTTCCGGCCAATGCCAATAGTAATGTGGTCTTGCCCGAGCTTGGAGGTCCTAAAAGCAATGTCATTCTGAAGAAACTTGGTCAGAATTATGAACTGTTTTCGATTCTGATGCAGAAGAAAATAGCAATGTCGTCTTAGTTCTTACCTTCGAGGTCGGATAATTCCATTGACATCATTAAGGATTGGTAATGGCTTCTTTATACTGGGAAGAATGTGAAGGTAACTTAACAATCCCTTCAAAGAAAACAAGATATGGAAAAATAAAAAGTTGGTAATTTCTGTTGAATTCAAAGATTCAAAGTATTTTATTCAAACAAGTAGAGTACCTCTAGAACATTTGCAGAGAAGTTGAATATGGTAGGCAATGCTCTACTTCCCACATAAGCTTCTGCTTCGACATTCAAATGCTTGAACCGGACTTCAATCATCGGCATATCAAGTCCAACTCTGTGATTAACATTTGGATCAACTTGAATGCATCAAACAACTATAACAATTAGATCAAAAATAGAAGAAGAGGAAAATAACTTACTTGTCAATGCGTTCTTTAAGCTTCAACAAGAACCTTTCATTATCATCATCTGCAATCTTCACTAGCCTTTCGAGCAGACTCCGCCTCTCGATTAATCCCAGATTTTTTATATCGACTTACCTCGGTTGACCTTGTTCTTCAATGAGTATCCCTCTCCTTACACGCTGGTAAGTAGGCAGTTTCTCGATGGCAGCCCATTTGAGGTCTTCTTCATGTTCTTCTGCACGAGCAGACATGGAGAAAACTTCCATGGAGCTGGCGTTGTTCCTCAAATGCTTGAACTGCCAATACGTGCACTGCTGCCGACTCCAAGTGCATCACCATTCTCCATTTTTTGTCTCTTTTGGAAGATGCCACCCAATGCAAGAGTAGATTTTCAATATATAATCACAAGGTTCTGTGTTGCTTTTCGTACAAAGGAAAATAATCTATGAACTTTTGAGCTGGATAGTGTTACCATATATAATTGATAGTTTGTACATAATTTTCTATTTCCATAAATTCCTATTTCCACAAATAGTTATTTCGTATTGTTGTAAATTAGTATTTATTTCTCTTTTCATAGTTGTTTTATTTTGATATAAATAGAGATATTAGTGTATAGATTTTGATAAATCTCTAAAAATTAGCATGTAATTTTATGTATAATTATTTCTTTATTCATTGGAATTAAAGAGGCAAATTAACCCGTTCAAATTAAAATTTTATCAAATCATAAATTAAAATTAACTGATATAATTATTTGATTATTTAAATAAGCAAAATAACATATAAGGACATAATTATATTAGGTAGTTGTTTGAATAGTTTATTAGTTATCGATATTAGATTTTTAATATATAATTAGAAGGTCATAATTTTGTTTTTCTTAAAAGTTTTAAATTATTCTATAATTTTACTCAATATAAAAATTCATTCCACGTATGATTCTTAAAATATTTTAAAATTAAACTTTAATTTTTTATTCAAAATACAATTAAAAGTCAAATAAAATGAACAATAAAATCTTCATTGAATTCCACACATCAATGTTCTAAGCATACATATATACTGTTATGTTTTGATATATGATATGTGTAAAAAAAATTATACAATCTTTCTAATTTAAATTATACAATCTAAAATTTAAATCTCTGACTATAAATTTTAAACTTCTAAACCCTAAACTCTAAATTTGTTAAGTTTATATATACTAAAATATATATAAATTTATATATTAAAGTTTTTTTTTAAATACGTAGGTCTAAAAAGTTAAATATTTGACATTATATAGTCGATTCTTATGCACTAAACCATGTTGTCATTTTACACCACAAATAATATCTTTGTTTGTAAGGATGGAAAATGGGCGAAGAATATTCAAAAATCGTGAGATCCGAATTGACGGAATGAGGAATAACTGAAATCTTCACTCACGGGATATGAAAGTTTTATCACCGAAGCTCAAATGAGGATGGGTACGGGGATTACTGTATCCAAACGGTGGAGATAACTGAACCGTAAATGTATAAATAATCGTGGGGATCCCAAAAAATATCTGCAAGGATCCTGATATTTTACAAGATTTTAAAAATATATCTACTTATTTATCTATATAGCTCTAATATATATCTTAATAAAAAAACTCTAACTATATTATTATCACCTCGATTTTCTCTTAAACTTAACCACACTCAAGTTTCTCAACATGTTTCTATCTTAGTTTTTAGACATAAGCTAAAACCCTCATCTAAATCTTCCCAGCACAACACTCTTTCAATCTTCATCATCTCGTAACTGTTTCCAATCGAAGTATCCAAACTTTATATTTTGAACTGAATAAGTCATTTATTTTGGTTAGTAAAATAATAATTTTGTTTAATATTTTTGGGGATGAGATTCCCCGAAAACCATAAGGATCCGCACGAGAAGGTTATGATGACGAAAAAATCCCCAAAGCATTTAATGGAGATTTCTCGAAGTCGTAACCATAAGTGTTGGAGACGAAATGAGGAATGCAAAATCATCACCGCCACACTTGATTCTCACCCCTATTTGTTTGTCATTCTTGCTTGGATTTGGACCAATCACAACTGTTCTTCACTGTCCAGCAAACCAGCAACCATGAATATCTTAGATTCTGCTGTCAACCCTAAAATAATAATGTAAATTATATGTAATATTAGCCAAAGTATTCATTTATCATGTCAGCCGGCCATTGCCCTTTCTATACCTGATAATTCCTGGAAATGAAGATTATATATATATATATATATATATATATATATATATATATATATATATATATATATATATATATAATGCAGAAATTCCTATGATCTTGCCATGGTTAGCTGTTTTGGATTTGCTATGTCTGCATGTCTGAGACTGAGATCATGTTGATTTTTTTTTATTAATTCAATATCCTTGCTCTGATTCATTAACGCTTAACCACCAACTCCACATGCACCTTTCACCGCTCGATCATGAACGGTTTTTTTAATTATAGTATCTAATTTATTGGTCGACTAATTCGGATTGAGTTTTATAAAAGTCTAATATGAGGATAACCCTCTCAACTTAATTTTCTCCATTCACAACATAACTTAACGTTTTATCTCAATAGATCAACTGGTTGTTGATTATGATCGAATTTTAATTACATTGTGAAAATTAAAATAACGACCAATCGACCATAATATCAAGTTACTGTCATTGATCTCGACACAGAATTGTTTATGTGTTTCGGTGCAGTATACATTAGGGGTGTTCAGTCCAATAAGTACCCAGAGGCCCAATAAGTCCAATATAACTATCATATTATTATTATATTTCATCTTATCTTCTATTTTTTTAACTTGCATTAAGAGTTTATTGAGCATCTGAGTATTTACTAGGCCGATTTTGAACACACCTAGTATACATAGGAGCAGGGAGAGCTGAAATAGGACAATAAAAACGCATGGTAAAAAGAGAGAATGTGAGAAATAATAAAATGGGTTATATATTAATACACAAGTTGTGTAAAAAAAATTATACAACGCTTCATCTTTAAGCTATAAAATCTAAAACCTAAATTATAACACCCTCGACCCAAATGCCACATTTGGGCCTCAAGCCCAAACCATAACCATAAATTTTGCAACTAGATTTAGCCCAAATCTCATTCATCCATAAAATTCATCAAGTTTGAATTTTTCAAATTAGATAAATACGTTAAAATGTTATATGGGAGTTCCATTTAAAAATACATAACTAAAAGCATTTGACTCATAAGTTGAAATCCCAAAATAAGAGTTACAATACAACATAGGGTCATACGATTACATAGCCCAAATAATCTAAGTACTGTACTCGGACAACAAGTCGTTGTTGAGGTCCTACTCTGATGGTGCTCCAACGATGCACGCCAACCTACTAACCTGCGAACGGAAACAACAATTCCGAACGCTGAGCTAACGAAGTTCAGTGGATACACTTCCACTCAACCATGCTTCATGCAAATCATAAATAAGAGTATGCAGCTAAAGATGATAACATGGCAAATAACATCATGCAAATATGGCACTACCTCTATCCGCCCAAACATATAACAGCAACAAGTAATCACAGGCTCCACATAACATAAGCCTTATTCCACAATATAAAAGTGAGGCATGCGTCCACAAAGCATCGGGACCATACACTCTGAGTGAGGCTCGCGACCACTAAGCATCGGGATCATTCAATCATAGGGGTGAGGCTCGCGACCACTAAGCATCAGGATCATACACCCATGCTCGGAATCTCTCATCAAGCATCTACGAATGAGTCTCGCGTCCACTAAGTATCTAGATCTACATTCGAGAATCTTCAACTATGGTGTTGCAACACATTCTTTCTCTCACTAGGTATCCGAAACCATCAAACAAGGTGTCTCAATCATACCAATTCCCTTGTATGGCACGTAACAAGACACGATTCACCAAGGATCCATATGGTTGCTATTATAAACAAGTCAACCAACATTTACCAAGTAGTTATTCATTATGTTCGTATATGAGGTTAAATTTTTAGTTTCTCAATTTTACTATTCATTTTACCACATTAGAGGCTCATTGGGCCTTAGTCTTCGAATTATAGGTCCTTCGAACTCAAAACATAACTTTCGGGCAGATTTCTCAGCGAATACCGATACCCCCTTAAGAGTATCGATACACTCCACTAGATACTGATACTCACCTATGTGTACCGATACTCGACTTTACATGCAAAATGGGTTTAACCAAAACTCCGTACCGGTACACGGGGACCGTGTACCAATACCCCATCGGTACTGATACGCCCTCAAGCGTATCGATACCCGTTTTTGCTACTAGAATTTTTATAGTATCAATATGATCTATGCATGTACCGATACACCCTTCAATTTTTGATTGAGTTAGCCACTCAAAAGTAGAGAATACCGATACAAGTGCATCTCGTATCGGTACATGAGCCCAGAATTTGAATTTTGGAGCTCGCAATTCACTATTAACACCCCTAAGCCTTTATGGTAAAATCCCAAATTGAACCTATAAGTTATAGAAGGTAGTTTAAGTGGTTTTCTACCATTTTTACACTAAATTTGGATTTAGTCATTAAAGGGGTCTCAAGCTCACAAACAACTAAAACATCAAATCAAGCAACAAGCAATCTAATTTATGATTTCTAGGAATACAAAGGAGTTAGTAGTGTACTAACCTTTCTTCCAAAGCTGGAAAACAACCCCTTCCACTAGCTCAAGCCTTACTCTTCCTTTAGTCCTTGGAATACTCTCCAACCTCTTTCACTACAAGGAGATATTGTAAAACAAGTTACAACGATGCTGGAAACTTAAGAGATGCTCAAAGAATATTTCTACAACAAGAAATGGAATCAAAATTCTCATTCCCCTTCTTTACCTTTAACCCCACCAAAACTCCTTCACCAAACATGATGATCCTTATTTCGAAATGTAGATCCTTGATAGCTGATAACAACACCCTTAATTGAAATTATGAGATTTTGCTTCAATCTTTTAAAGATTAAGCCTTTGTCTTGGTTGCAAGGTAAAAGGAAGAAGAAGAGATGGATAGAATAATAGGGAACAAGGTAATCTCACCCCTTCTCTTTTCTGCAGAGAATTCATGGGGAGAAATCAGCTTTCCCTCTTAAAAAAAGAGGGAATTCACCCTCTTGCCCATACCTCACTTTCCTATTCATCAACCCAACCAAGATAACGAGCCCAAAAATAACATAGAAGGCCCACTAAGGCTCCCCTGAGCTTTCCAAAGGCCCAAACGCGAAGCCCACTTTTCGAGTTAAACTGACCCGCGAATCCCAAAATCCGAGTCGTTACATAAATTCCTAGCTCTAACACCATAACACCTAAATCTTAAACATTAAACCCTAAACTCTAAATTCTAACCATAAACCTTAAATTCTGCACCATATAATCTAAACCCCTAAACTCTAAACCACAACCTAAATCTCTAAACCCTAAAATTGAAAGGCTTGTGTAAATCAAGCTTGTGTATCAACATATTTTCACAATAAAAATATTAGAATTTGGCATAAAAATGACAAATAAAATAAGTAGAACTCCATTCATGAACTATTTATTTGTTCGTTTAAGGGTTAAATTATTGTCTAAATCTTAAGATTTACTTAACATTTTAGAGAGTTTGTAATTATCTTTTTTTTTACTTGAAAAATTAAAATTTTAAGAAACATTTATGAAAAAAATAAAACTTTATCAAATAATAATGTTTAGAATTCATAAAATAAAGCTATTTTAACAAAATAAAAATTTAAAAATTTAAGATTAATATGGAAAAACTGTTAACTTAAATTAATCGAACAAAAACAATGAATTGTTAAAAAAATTATTCAACCAAATTGAATTAAACCGTACACGCCTAAAGATGGGCATTTCACCCGATCCGATCAAATTAAATTTTTTTAATAAAAAAATTAGGATCAGTTGGGTTTTTATTAAAGGTGAGGTCGTGTCGGATTTAGGGTGAAAAATATCTAACCCGACCTAGGACTAACAATGTAATTTCCCTTATATTTTTAGAGATATTTGCAATAATGTCCCTATTTATATTTTTTACAACTACATCCATAAAATTGATTTTTTACAATTGGGTCCATAAAATTGATTTTTTATAATTGGTTCCATAAAATTGATTTTTTTACAATTGGGTCTCTAAAATTAACTTTTTATAATTAAATCCATAAAATTGATTTTTTATAGATCGGATTAGAGTTTGGATCGAGGCATGTAATTTTTGGGCCAGTTCAGGTCGAGTTTTTTTAAGGATAGGGTCAGGTCGAATTCACGTTTAGAAAAAATATTTTTAGATTAAATTTGGAGCGATAAAAAATCAGACCTGACTCGTGACCATCCTAGAGTGTTTATTTGAAGTCTTGTATGAGAATTCAAGTTCTTCCGATAGTCATATTCTATGGGCCGGATGGCTCCTCCAGCGTCTTGGGTTGCTGTCCATACTAATGGGACATGTCGCTCCAGTGCTTTTCCCACAGTATATTTTTCATAACCAGCCATAAACCCGACCAGAAAACGGCGTCGTCCATTAACTACTGAATCAAATTAAGAGAAACATAATTTTTTCTCCTTCCTTTGCTGGTAAATAAAAAATAAACATATCTCATCTCTCTTCCCTGATCTCATAAGATCCATTCAAAGATCATCAGATCAAGACGTAAAGCAAATTGAGAGAAAAATGGCAGGTTCGAGCTCCTGGTCCACCGCTCTCATCAAGATTTCGCCTTATACTTTCTCCGCCATCGGTATCGCCATTGCCATCGGCGTATCTGTCCTCGGCGCCGCCTGGTACCCGTCTTCTTCTTTAATTATCTTTTCCTTTTGTTTGATTTTATGAAATGCGTATTAAATTGTTTATATATTTTCAGGGGAATTTACATAACTGGAAGTAGTTTGATCGGTGCCGCTATTAAAGCTCCTCGAATCACTTCCAAGAATCTCATTAGGTAATTTGCATTTATTGCGTCATTTGATCTGGAAATGCATCGATTTCTTATTATTCATAAACCCTAATCAATTACTTTGTTCTACAGTTTACAAATACATTAAATTCTGTTACTAATCTTGTTTATACCCTAGGCCCTGGATCTATATGATGTTTATTGGTTGGAAAATCAAGCACGAGTAACAAGAGAACTGTAATTTTTGTCTTCTCTATGGATCCTTAATTTTTCCCATATAATTCCTTGCAAATTTACTTATGGCCTGGCTGCTATTGAATGTGAGACAAGTTTCTGGTTACTTGGCTTACTCAGTTCTTGTACTGTTTGTGTCTGTGTCCGTTGGATGAGTTTTAAATTACAGTGGATGGCCTCATGAGACATGAAATAGAATCGAAGATACTAAAAATGTCCGAACTTTTCAGCAGGACATTTTCTATTTGACTATGTCTTAAATATGTTTTTATTGAGTTAAATTTTTCTCAGCAATTACTGATCTTTAAATGTTGTATTATACCTATGGATGTATTAACTTTTTATTCAATACTGTTCTCATTGCAGCGTAATCTTCTGTGAAGCTGTTGCTATCTATGGTGTTATTGTGGCAATTATTTTACAAACAAAGTTAGAGAGTGTTCCCTCATCACAAATATATGCACCAGAGTCTCTTAGAGCTGGATATGCAATCTTTGCTTCTGGAATTATTGTTGGCTTTGCCAACCTTGTTTGCGGGTTTGCCTCCGTATCCTTTTCTCACTCTTAAATCTTTAAAAATGGTTTCTAAAAAATTATTTTGCTTATTTATGTGTACTTGTGACTTGTTCTGGGGACAGATTGTGTGTTGGAATAATTGGAAGCAGCTGTGCGTTGTCTGATGCTCAAAACTCCTCACTTTTTGTGAAGATTCTTGTGATTGAGATTTTTGGCAGTGCACTTGGACTGTTCGGAGTGATTGTGGGTATAATCATGTCAGCTCAAGCAACATGGCCGGCGAAATCAGTGTAATTTCGTGATCTTGGAAGAAAATAGCAATTCGATTACGTGAGAATGCAATATGTTTCACGTGTCAGTTATCTGAAATGAGCTCCACATATTTTCTTGTTACTAGTAGTAATGTATGTAGAACCTTGCCTGGAAGTGTCTCCCCTTTTTTGTTGTTAGAACACATTTGTTGAATGAGAAATAAAATTTTCTGTGAAAACCATGATTTATTATGGCTCTGAGATCTTGTGTCTGTTCTTTTATTCATAATTTTTATGCATTTATATGAAAACTTGCTTGGAGATTATCTTCTTTGATCCTATACTGCACATGTTGTGGTAATGAAGTTTGTTCTGTCGTCTATCCACCCTTTTGTGTGCTGTTAATTTCTGTCATTGCCATTCACATTTTCAAGTGACAGATGCAAAAATAAATGAGACATAATTTATCACCATGAGAGGTTCCCTTTGTGTAATTGATGACCAAGGTGAACAAAGTAACAAGCAGATAGGGAGTGAGAAGTTTGACTTGCCAAACAAGTTAACTTATCGATTTTTATTTTTCATCTTTGGAGAGATCAAACAGTATAAGTCTGTAAGATAGGATCAACTAATTACTGATTAATCGTAAAGAACGGCATGTTCTTCTGTTGAAGATCTTTCAGATCCTCCGGACTTGCTTTCTTTGGATCAAATGGCTCTTGATTGGGAAGATGCAAGCCTTGCTTAATCTGACCCAGCCACCGCGAGTGCAGCACTTGTTTAGAGGTAACAGGTAACCTAGTGGACTGATATTCTTCCAGAGCTGAGGGTAAATTTCCCACTCCCCACTTCTCAAGGCATTTGCCAAGAACTGCTGCATCGAATATCGTCATGTTTGTGCTTCTTAGACCATGAGGAGTTGTCGGGTGAGCAGCATCTCCAATCAACACTACATTGTCCCAATAAATCTTCCGCAGATGATCACAATCATATATAGCGTTTAAGAAAGGTTCCTTGGTCTCCTTCATGACTTTTACGAGCTCCGGAACCCAAGTTTTCTCAGCTTCTTTGATCATCTCATCGATCATTTCTTCACTTACTTTCATGGTAACTGAATTTCTCTGTACATGCAGTAAAGAAAAAGAAAGATGCACAACCGTATCCGACTTTAGATTTTCCCAAAACATCATTGATAACATGAGATCGCTATGTAAGAATTCTGAAGCACCTTTATCTCAGGCTCAGGTTGATTGACATAAAAGATCCAATTGAGCCTTTTGTTGAGCAGTTCATAAAGCACAGCATGTGTTCCAGAGCCAAGGTCGAAATACAAGCATTTCCCAAGGTCAGGGTATGCTTTTTTGATGCCTTTAATTGTTTCTGAATCCTCCTTTCCTGAGAAATCAAGAACCCCTCTCCACGCACAGTAACCCGAATACCTGCAACGAGCGGTGCATTGGTACATAATAACTCAAGAAAATTCAGTTTGAAAGAGCTAACTAACACAACTAGCATTACTCATCGTTCGCCTTTTGAACTAAGAAGGATGTTCTACACATGAATATGAGCATCTAATCTCGAAAGACGCTCCAAATACATGTAAAAGTACTTGTGTCACACACATACCCGTATTCGACTCTTCAACCCAAATCTAACTAACATTCACTATGAACTTAGAACCGAGTAACACCTTCAACAAGATTATCATAATTACATCATGCAGCACTGCAGTCAGCCAGCTAGGAGCAAATTCCAAGTCTTATATATATATATTGAAATACCTCAATTTAAGGTCTGGGAGAAAATGCTGGCGGATTAAAGAGAGGCAGCCATCAGCTGCAATGAGTAAATCGCCATCTATCTCGACAATGTTATCGTTTTGAAGAAGTTTAGCCTTAACTTTGACAGAGGATTTGTCCTCAGAGATGCTGAAAGAGATAAACTGATGACCCCAGAAGAACACATCAGGTGGCAATTCATTGTAGAGAAGGCCATGGAGATCAGCCCAATGTGCTGCTCTGAAACTGTATTCCTCATCTCTTGTCAGTGTCCAGCTCTCCTTTGTAGCACCATCTGTTGCTTGGTTCTGTTTAAGAACTCATTTCCAGAATAAATGAAAGTTCAATTCTTGATAGCCCCAATTAAATGGAAGTCCGCAAGTATAGGCACCGTCCGAAACAGTGATACCCGCAATCAAACTAAAAAAATTCACAATTCACAGCGACTACGATAGCATTTATTATGTCTGTAACCCGATAAACATAACGCACTGCAACTGCAAATTTAAATATTTGATTGTGATGGATAATTTCACATATACCTGATCAATAGTGAGGGGCAAGGTGGCCTGCTGGAGGAGCTGGGGATTGGCGAGCCATGAAGTAATGAGCATTTGAGCCGAAGGGTCGAGCCCCAGGCCGGCACCGGTTGGGCTGCCGGTTGGGGGAGCGCCGGTTTTCTCGAGCACCGCAACTTCCCATCCTATAGAAGTGAGGGCATGGGCGCATGAGACCCCGGCTATACTCCCTCCTACTATGATTGCTTTAGCTTTCTTCTTCTGATGATTCTCAACCATTTCTAAAGCTTTCTCTCGTTCTCGTTTAGTAACGAATTTTGTGGAGAAGAAGGGGAGTGGTTGATGACAATGGGGATCTTTTGATTGCAGATGCAGACACGTGACTAGAATATGTACGAGTCCGCTTGGAGCATTTTGACTTTTGCGGAGGGGAGATGGGCCTTCCAATCATGTCCTAACAAAAATAAAATCTTTTTGTTTTATTAAAGTTATATATTTCATTAGTACTTAAAAGTTTTCTCTGGTTGATTTTTCAAATAGTTTTAGAAAAAGAGGTTATGTAAGAATGTATTCTAAAATAATTAAAATGGTCATTTTATCTTTAAAAAATTAAAGTTTTTTGTTAAATTGAAAAAAAATAAAGTTTATTTTGTTTAAAAACTAAAAAGAGGGTAGAAAATGTTGAGATATTTGATTTTTATATAACTTAAAGAAAAATATTTTTTGGCTTAAACTAATTTGTAAAAATATTTCAAAAAGTCCATTAACTTGAAAAATATGTTTGAAAGTTTTTTAAAGGATTTTTGACGTGTTTTAAATGATTTTAAATAGCCAAAGTGTCAAAAATAGGCCCTGAGTACCGGTATAGTTGGCCACGTATTGATACCCAGAGTGCTCGTACCGGTACAGCTTTTCGAGTACCCATACGACCCTTTGTCCCCGAGTTTTGGCAAATTTCAGTAGCCAAATTGAGTATCGGTACGACTTCAATAGTACCGATACCGATGGGACCGTACCGATATCGAGTATCGCGTACCGGTACCTAGTGCATTTATTGCCCAATGACTCTTTCTTCTTTGAGGCAGGTACCGATACCCAAGCTCGAGTACCGATACGCCCTGCTCTAGAAGTGCATTTATTGCTTGAATTAAAGACTTCAACAGCTCCAAACCAACCCCAACGGCTAGTAACAGCCACAAACTCCTTAAAGGGTTTAAAAGGCTCAATCAAGAAGCCATGCATCAATAATAAACCAACTACCAACATTCAATGTTAAAAATATTATTCTAGAGCTTATTTTTGTCATGTTTCTTTGTAGAACACATTTGTGAGCTTAATTGTTATATTTGCTCAAGTGTTAAGTTTTGGGTAAGTACTTAAATTGCAAACACATTTGACTTGTAAGGGTTTTTTTTGTTTGCTTATTTGTTATCTCTTTGTAAGAGAGTGCTTCTAGACTTTGGGGGTATAAGTATAGGTTTGTGAGGGTTATCTCCTTGATCCCAAAAAAGGAAAGACAAATTAGTGAATTTGTAGAAAATCCTTAGTGTGGATAGCTAAGGTAATGGATGTTGACTTGGTTTAGAACTTGAACCATTATAAATCATCGTGTCTAAGTTTTTATTACTTAGCCATTCATCCACCCAAGCAAAAATTCAATTCGCCCCCTATTGGCTATCTCGGTTGATCGAACGAGCCTTCCAACAATTGGTATCAGAGCTTCATCTCTACATCGGATTAACATCCTAGAGTTGATCCTTGAAGTGCTCAACCATTCTACATCAACTGGAGATCTATCGACAAACCTGTTTACTTTAACGGTGATAGCTACTCCTATTGAAAAAATATGATGATGTTCTTCATGAAAGCCAATGATTACCGTCTTTGGAATATTGTTCTAGATGGCATGTATATCCCACAAAGAAATAAGGCGGAATGGAATGCAGAAGATCGTAAGAAGATGGAGCTCAATGCAAAGGCCTTGCACATTCTCTTTTGTACACTTGGTCTGGAAGAGTATTCGAAAATTTCTTCTTGTGAAAATGCCAAGAAAGTATGGGACAAACTTGAAGTCACATATAAAGCTACAAATAAGGTGAAGGAAACCAAGATTGGACTTCTCAACCTCAACTATGATAACTTCAAGATGGACCCAGAAGAAAACATTAAAGCTATGTTCGACGGTTCTCCACCATAGTGAACGAGCTTAAAGGATTTCGAAAGATGATCCCAGGGGACAAGCTTGTGAGAAAGTTGATTTATTCACTTCCCGATTCATGGGATTCCAAGAAGACGACAATCATTGAAGCAAAGAACTTGAAAGAGCTCAAGCTTGATGAGCTTATGGGATCTTTGCTAACCCATGAGATGATGATGTCTAAGGGGAAGAAGAAAATAGAGCATGGAATTGAAGACTCGAATGTTGCTCTTAAATCCTCCTCAAGAATTTAAGAAGAATCAAGTAAAGAGGAGAGTGAAGATAAAGAAGAATAGATGGTTAAGCTCTTCAAGAAATTCACCTAATTCATGAAGCAAGAAAAAGAAGAATCAAGACGAGAATCGATGATGATGATAAGGGATCCCATCATATGCTACGATGCAAGAAATTGGGGTATACCAAGTACGATTGCCCTCATTTCAAGAAGAAGGGATCAAGTCATAAGAAAAGGGTATTTGTGGCTACATTAAGTAATGAGGAAGACTCTATCGATGATGATAAAATAGCCAACATATGTCTCATGGCCATCCAGATGAAGAGGTAACTTCTAACTCATCTAATTCAAATTCATATACTTTTGATGAGTTATAAGAAGTCTATGATTATTTGGTTTTGGAATTCAAGGCTTCATTTTCTAAAAACAAAAATTTAATTTCAAAGTTGAAAATTGAAAATGAATTGCTTTATAAAACCAATCTCGAACTTGAAGCAAGGTTTAAAGATTTTGAACAAAAGAACCTTGATTTACAAAACTTGGTTCTAGAAGTTCAAAAGAATCATCAAAAAGGAAATTGATGATCTCAAAATTAATTTGTTTAACAAAAATTTTCAAAAGAGTGAAGTTGGAGGTAGCTCCAAATTAAATTTTGTTAAAACAAATTTTTATCAAAGACAATCTAGTACTCCTATTTTTTTCAAAGACAAAATGGTTAAGGACATTTGGGTTCTTAAGGAACTAAATTGTTTAAACAAAAAGGAAGACATTGAAAAATGAATTTATAAGGGAACTAAGTTATTGTGCTTTGTTTTAGATTCATTGTGCTTTGTTAAATATATAAATTGGAGCGGCTACGGTTGAAAAAATAATAATTTAATTTATGACATTGATATATATATATATATTTAAAATATACGGCGATGAATAAATATCTATTGTTTATTTTTTATTAAATTATTATTTTTCTATAAATTACTAACCCTTTCTTCCCTGGAAACAAAATAAAAAGGAGACGGTCTCGGAACGGAACTATTCTCTGAGGTAGAGAGCGAGAAGAGAGAGTCGCCAAAATGACGTCGTTTCTGCAGTCATTTCTGGATCCGAAGAAGAACTGGTTGGCAGCTATGCACATGAAATCCCTTACCAAACGCCTCCGCAAATACGGTAATGTTCCCCCCCCCCCTCCCCCCAAAAATTATCTAACACTTATTTGTCCTTCATTTTTCTTATTTGATTTTGATTATACTTAAAATGCTAATCTGTTTAGGCCTTCGCTACGACGATTTATACGATCCTTACTATGATCTGGATATCAAGGAGGCGTTGAATCGGCTGCCCCATGAGATCGTCGATGCCCGTACCCAACGCCTTAAGCAAGCAATTGACCTCTCCATGAAGCACGAATATCTTCCTGAAAACCTTCAGGTTTCATCTTCCTTCATTTTAGTTTTAGGTTTCAATTTAGATTTGCGAGAATCTTATTTGGTTTCTTAATTTTGTGGGGGAATTTATTTATTGTTTATCTGTATATTCTAATTGGATTGAGCTATTATATGCCAGGAACATCGAATGAATCCTATCACCTTTTACTTTATATGACATTGATGCTTAAAATGTATATACGTGTAGTCTAATATTGGGATAGAACTAAGATAGAATGATTTACTTGATTTCTTAGCTATGATTTATTGAATTTGTTGCTACTATTAGTACTCTTTCTTTCTTTGTTATGCTTCTAATCAGAAGGTATCGCCACGAATTGAGAAGCCCAATTAATCTGGATTATTAATGGAAGTAGTAAAACTGGAATTAAACTATTTTTTACCTTTAGAGTTCAATGTCTCTAAGGTCATCAAACAATGTGGATGCAGCAGTTGAGGAACTTAAATTGCATGATTTGTATGATATGATTAAGCAATGCCAATTTTTGTTAAAATCAGTGAGGAAAAGATAGCATTAGCTATTCAGTGTTTTTTTTATGTGAACATGTATCTTCATTTCATGATTCACGACTTTACTTCAAGGTCTCCTAATTCATTTGATTTTTTATTCCTTTGCAGCAAATGCAGACACCATTTAGGAGCTATCTTCAAGATATGCTTGCCCTTGTAAGTTCTTGAACAATGAAGCTCTCTTTTATAATTCCCTTTAACTCGCTTTTTTGGCTTTGGTTATATCATGGGATTCCAGATACCTGTAAGTGTTCAACGCAAGTATGTTCAGTTTATTCTAAGTGTCGTAATAGAGGTCTTCCCTCCCTTTACGAAAAATATCATAAAAAATTATGTTTGTTTCTTTACGGAGTCAAAAGAGACATCACTCAGAGACCAGGATAGCGCTCCCAACAAAATACCGTAAAAATAAAAATGGTGGAAAATATAGAAAAAGGATGGAGTCGCCACCGACCACTTTGGTAGGCTGAACACCGTAAAAATAACCAGAGATTCAAAATTTTGGGCTCGGGGGTCGGTTACGCGTGGGGAATGATTAACACCCTACAACGCCCAAAATTGGTATCGCGTTGATTTAGTGTTGTCTTTACAAGAAAACAAAATTTAATAAAAAAAACGGTCTAAGGAGAACATTTCCTTATTTACGACACTGAGGAAGACGACATCTGAATAAGTCAGGATGTCACTTTCTAGCCGGATTCCGAAATAAAGTATAAAATATTCCCTTAAATTGGCCGAGTTTAGAAAAATATATATCCAAAATAAAAATACATAATATATATACACTATGTAGTGAAAATAATAATAATAGTAATGTACATTTATGTTTTATAATATGCAAAACATAAAATAATATAGTAAATATAATAATATTATATTGATAAAGATAAAAATAATTATAAAATAAAATGATAATAATAATAATAATAATAATAATAAATATATTAGCATATATATATTATAATATACACATAACAATATAAAACTAGAAGGTAATAATAATAATATATACATATTAATAGTATACTAAACATATACTATATAAATATGCCATACATTAATATATAATACTACAATATACATACATATATATATAAATGGTGATAATATTAATATGGGAATATTATTAATAATAATAAACATGTAATAATAATTATAAATATATTATACTAATATTAGGTATATATACACATATATATATATTGAACATATACTATACATTAATAAATAATACTATACATATTATAAATATATATAGTAATAGGTATTATAATAATATAAATAATTAAGTAAATAGAAAAAAAACGAAAACAATTATTAGAATAAAAGAAAACACAAATTGGAAGGTGAAAATATAAGGATACAACAGAGGAAGGGCTGGATCAGTAATTTTCTCATTCGTCAAAAGTGCGCGGATCTCTAGGCCGGGTCGGGTTTGGGAACGGTTTGAGAGGTCAAAAAGACATCGTTTTGGGCTTGGAAGCCTGGTGTCAAAATGACGTCGTTTTGGAATCTATATAAATAAGCATTTTAACCCAAAAAATTCATTTGTGCATCTAGTGTAAAAAAAATTAAAATTTCTCCCAACTCTCTTCTACTTTGGAGCTGGCCGTCGTGGGCCGCCGGTCGTAAGTGGTGTTCGCCGCCGTCGCCGGCGGCCGGGACTTCAAAGCCCTCACCTTTTCGGTTCTCTTCAACGTCTTGAATCCAAATCTGGCCTCGGATTTCCACAATGATGCTTCTAAAGACATAGATCTAAGGCGGAAAAAAGATCAAGGTATTGTTTTTACATTTTTTTATTTATTTCAGATTCAATTTCTTTTTCTTTTTTGAACTGAAACAACTCTGTTTTTTTTTATATTCGAATATTCTTTTTTTATATAAAATTTGAAAAAAACTCCTATACATTTGATTTTTGTTGGGTATTTATAACCTGATTCTTGCATGCAAATACATATAAAAAATTATTTCAACTTGCTTCTTTTTTTGCAGGTTCTGACGTCTTGGGCGGTGGCCGACAAGGTGGGCGGCGGTGGCAGACGTGGTGTCGCGCGTGGTGGCCAGGCGCGAGGGTGATTGGGGCAAAGGGAGGGTGCGGCGGCGGCAACTGTTAGGGAATTAGGTTGAAATTTTTAGGGTTTCTTAGTCGGGGTTAACATTGTAATTTTGGGTTTAATGGGTAATTTTTAATTGGGTATTTTATCAGATTGGGTTTGGGTTACATATGTAATGGGCTTGGCTTGTAGGTTAAAATGAGTTAGAGTATGGATTTGTAATTGGGTAATGGGTGTTTGGGTATTTTTAAAATGGGTTGGGGCCCAGACATAAAATGGGCACTAAAGCTGCCCCTCTTTGCACATTGATGTGTAACAGGAATAGAACAAAGACAAAAGAGTAACTATTTTATGTCCAGTGGTTTCTCTGGGTTCCTTCTCTCTGGCCACCGCTTCTTCTCAGGCTTCTCTTGATCTTCTCGGTCGCTCTTGTAATCAAAATCTTCAAAATGAAGGGTCCATTGAGGGAGACAAAATTCGAGGTGATCCGTTGAAAAAGACAACGAGCTCGGCTTGCTACGACTCTGATGATGACGTAATGCTTGGAGAAAATTTGACCTATCTGCAACACTGACGAAGAGACAAGTCTGCAAAACTTTGATCCAACTGCAACACTAACGAAGACACGGGATCGAAGGGTGAATGTTTGGCCCAGTTACAACACCGGCGAGGAGGTAAGATCGAAAGTTGGTAAATTTGATGCAGAGTTTTTTTACATTTTTTCCAAATGCACAGGGATCAACGGTTTTGAGTTGTCTTTACTGATAGCCGTTTGCTCCGGGCTAATTGTACCATTCTCTTGGGTACAATCAGTTTATATCAATCGTGATGTTGGATTTTTTTTCAAATGATTTATTTTCCTTTGACCATTCGTGAAAATGGATTTTTGATGGACATTTGAATTATCCATTGTCTTAAACTTTATATGTTTAAGCACGTTGTGCCAACATTTATGTCGGAGGTTTTGATGTTTAATCTAGCCACAACTCTGAAGAAATGACATGATCTGAAAGAGTAAATTTGGCACAACTACAACACTTGACGAAGAGGCAGGATCGAAGAATGGTATGGTCGACCAAGATACAACACCTGACGAAGAGACAAGGTCTGAAGTCAATGGGGTTTGATCCAGGTACAACACCGACGAAGAGGCATGATCGGTAGTCAGTAAATTTTCGTCTAGCTACAACATCAACGAAGAGGCAAGACCAGAAGTTAGTAAAGGTCGAACCAGCTACAGCACTGACGAAGAGGCAGTGTCTGAAGTCAGTAAGGTTGATCTAGCTACAACACCGACGAAGAGGCGAGATCAGAAGTCAGTAAATTTTGGTTTAGCTGCAACACCGACAAAGAGGCACGATCTAAAGGTGAAAGTTTTGATCTAGCTACAACACCGACGAAGAGGCGAGATCGAAATTTGGCATATTTGTTCAGTCATTCCATCAACAGAATGACAAAATTGGATTTCAATAACTTGGATTCTACCACACCATCAACGGAGAAGCGGAATATGGATAACAGCAACTCAAACATTACTACACCATCAATGAAAGAACATGAATGAACAACAACTTGGTCTTTACTATGCCCTCAACGGCAGAGTAAGAACGAACAATAACGTGAACCCGGCTACACCATCAACGGAGGGACGGGATCGGATAACTTGGACTCAACCTCTCCATCAACGCAAGAGGTGAGGTTGAATATTTATAATTTGGACCTTATTACGCCATCAACGGAGGAACAAAACCAGATGAAAATAGCTTGGACACAACCACTCTATCAATGTAAGAGGCTAGACCGAGCAGCTGCGATTTGTACCTAACCTCTCCATCAACGCAAGAGGTAGGATTGGATGCCTGCAATTTGGACCTTGTACGCCATCAACGGAGGAACAAGACCAGATGAAAGCAACTTTGACCCACCACTTCATCAACGCAAGGGGCGGATCGAACAGCTGCGACTTGTACCTAACCTCTCCATCAACGCAAGAGGCAATATTGGATTTCTGGAATTTGAACCTTGTTACACCATCAACGGAGGAACAAGATCGAATGAGGGCAACTTAGACCCACCACTCCATCAACGCAAGGGCGGATTGAACAGCTGCGACTTGTACCTAATCTCTCCATCAACGCAAGAGACATGATTGAATTTCTACAATTTGAACCTTGATACGCCATCAAATGAGGAACAATACTAAATGAAAGCGACCTAGACCCACCACTTCATCAACGCAGGGGACGGATCGAACAGCTGCGACTTGTACCTAACCTCTCCATCAACGCAAGAGGCATGATTGAATATCTGCAATTTGAACCTTGTTACGACATCAACGGAGGAACAAGATCGTATGAAAGCAACTTGAACCCACCACTCCATCAATGTAAGGGGCGGATCGAACAACTACAACTTGTACCTAACTTCTCCATCAACGCAAGAGGCATGATTGAATTTCTGTAATTTGAACCTTGTTACGCTATCAATGGAGGAACAAGATCGAATGAGAGCAACTTGGACCCACCACTCTATCAATGCAAGGGGCAGATCAAACAGCTGTAACTTGGACTCAACCTCTCCATCAACGCAATAGGTGAGATTGGATATCTGTAACTTGGACCTTGTTACGCCATCAACGGAGGAACAAGACCAGATGAAAGCAACTTGGACCTAGTTACACCATCAACGGAGGAACCAGATCGGATGATAATAACTTGGACCTAACCACTCCATCAATGGAGGGGCAGGATCAGATGATGAAGCTTTGATTTTTTTTGAATTTTCTTTATTTTTTATTTTCTTGATTTTTTCTTTTTTTCTTTTTTAATTTTTTTGATTTTTTTTTTGAATTTTTGAATTTTTTTACATTTTTGAGCTAGAACTACAATTAAGATATAATATCCGAGGAAAACAGGATTTTTGAGTAGATCAAACGACGTCGTTTTGGAATTCATATAAATAAGCATTTTAACCCAAAAATTTCATTTGTGCATCTGGTGTAAAAAAATTGAAATTTCTCTCAACTCTCTCCTACCTTGGAGCTGGCCGCTGGCCTGTCGTCGCCGTGGGTCGCCGGCGTTGCCGGTCGCTGGTGGTGTTCGCCGCCATCGCCGGCGGCCGGCACTTCAAAGCCCTCACCTTTTTGGCTCTCCTCAATGTCTCGAATCCGAACCCAGTCTCGGATTTCCACAATGATGCTCCTAAAGACATAGATCTAAGGAGGAAAAAAAGATCAAGGTATTTTTTTACCTCCTTTTTTATTTATTTCATATTCGATTTCCTTTTCTTTTTTGAACTGAAACAACTTTTTTTATATTTAAATACTCTTTTTTTTATAAAATCTGGAAAAAAAAACTCCCATACATTTGATTTTTGTTGGGTATTTATAACCTTATTCTTGCATGCAAATATATATAAAAATTATTTTAACTTGCTTCTTCTTTTGCAGGTTCTGACGTCTTGGGCGGTGGGCGGCGGTGGCAGACGTGGTGTAGCGCGTGGCCACTAGCACCACGCGTGGTGGCCACGCGCGAGGGTGATTGAGGCAAAGGAATGGTGCGGCGGCGGCAACTGCTAGGGAATTAGGTTAAAATTTTTAGGGTTTTTTAGTCGGGGGTAACATTGTAATTTTGGGTTTAATGGGTAATTTTTAATTGGGGTTTTTTTATCAGATTGGGTTTGGGTTACATATGCAATGGGCTTGGCTTATGGGTTAAAATGAGTTAGGGTATGGATTTGTAATTGGGTAATGGGTGTTTGGGTATTTTTAAAATGGGTTGGGGCCGGACATAAAATGGGCACTAAAGCATGGTCTTTTTGTTTTTAAATATATATACTTTTCACATTTTGTGTTAGTGTGTGTGCCTTGTGGTCAAAATATTCAGTTTTACAAGCCGAGTCAAGAAAATAAAAACATGGCTGAAACTTGTGATAATTTTAGCCGTTATTTACTGTCCTTAAAGCAACTGCTAATAAAATTTAAGGGATAATCCATTAAAATTGGGATGAAGGGATTATAATTGTTCAACTAAGATAATATGGAGACCAATTAAGACTTGTGCCAATCCAATACTTTAGATGCCCGCTTTATTTGTAGTTCCGAAGTTAAGATGAATGGTTCTGGTTGTTCATTTCCATCTCGAAATTCTAGATTTGTAGTTATTACATGTTTTACTTATTTGACTCGTTTGAATAAAGTTTATATGGGATTGCAATATTTATCAATTGAGAGGAATTTTATGTGGTTGAATACCTCTGCTAATGTTACTCGTCACATTACGTCTTATACTGCTTACCATTCCTATTTATTTTGCTGATACAATTTGTATATGTAGTGCACCTTATTATGGAATAAAATATTAGAAATTTTAATCTAGTATTTTAGTTTTGTTTTGGTGTTTGGTAGAAGCAAGGCTTGAAATTTAATGTGATTTTTTGTTGTTGTCTGTCGTAGGTGAAGAAGGAGAATGCAGAGCGAGAAGCTTTGGGAGCTTTGCCTCTGTATCAACGAACCCTACCTTGAGGTTTGCATTCGCTTGCGGTTACTGGCTATTGAAATTCATTCATCTTTAAATGTTTTTTCAAGTCAAATGTTGCTTTTTTAGTTCAAGTGAACACGAGTTTTGTTTTCTCCAATATATTGGTTACACAGTGATCTGAATCTCTGTGTTGGTTTTTGATTGGAAATACTATTTGGAAATACTACTTGAGGTTTGCATTCGCTTGTGGTTTTGATTTGGCTATAATATTTTTTATCATACATTGCAGAAAAACATAACTACGAGGTATTAGCAGCTTCACGCTGCGCGATATCAGCAATTGTCTGTGGTGGTGAGAACAACCGTTCTCCAACAGGTTCCCCTCTAACCAGCTGCGTTAAGCCATTAGCAATTCCATTGTTTTCCCGTCCGACACGACTAATCCTCACCTCCCATGGACATTGAGTCATCCTTGGTGCTTTGTGCTGTCTGTGTGCTATCCGGCTTTCCCGTCATCTGTCCAAATCCTAGCCTTCATGCATGTCGCAATCGCCCAAAGTTCAGCCAACAACACAGACAAGTCCCTAAGCTTTTAGCGAAGCCAAACAACCATTCGCCTTGTTCCAATTGGATAACATCCCTCCTCCGCTGTTGCAGCACCATCCACATTGGCTTTAATCCACCCTTCTAACGGCACTCGAATGAACCAAACCATCGACCCGAGATCCTTGGATTGCTGGTGAGGGCTGCTGATGCTGTTCCTTCTCTACAAAATTGTCGTCAAATACCTAATGTTCGAGTTGATAGAAAATAGAGAATTGTGTTTGGAAGAAAAATAAAGAGGAAGAAGGCTGAGTTGGTTGGGACACTCGGTGTCGATAAGGAGAGTTAGGGTGGAGCTTTATGCCATTGGAAAGTATTTGCTTAGGACTCATGTATTTATACTTATATGTTCATTTGTACAAGTACATCTCGTCTCGTGTTGACTCCTAGAAAGGGTTACATGAATGTAAGTCAAAAGATTGAACTCGAAAAATTTGTTCAAGTATCTTTCTTATAGTTGAGCTAACATATATAACTAAACCCATTTTGCTTAAGATTATGTATGTGTGGTGCTGGAATAGGATGGCTATAAACAAGATGCATAAGAATAAGAGATAGCTAGCTCATTTGCAAATGTTATGATGTTGATGTCCGTATGCATAATGATAGTTTACTTGTGTAGTTACACAAATAGTACTATGAAAATAGGTTAGCATGCTAGATTTTAATATCCTCATGATATGGATTATGGAAGGTTGATTCATGTCTCAATGAATTTGGAGTTAAATGACAAAAACACCCTTGAATATAAAATAGTTGGCTAACACGTAATACACATGCATTTATAATGTAGTTTTGATGCTAAAATGTACAAAATGCATCAAAAGTCTCTCCCAACCCCTACATAGTTTCGTCACTGACTATAAGATAATATCTATTCATTATTTTTAGTCTTATAATAACGCACACATACTACGCAAACAAGTTGCTCAAACCTGGGTCACTTAAGAATAACAATATTCCCTTTTTCACTAGGATCATTTGATAGGTTCAAGTTTAATATTTATTAATTAAAATATATTTCAGTTGAACTCAAAGAATGGTCTCGATAGAAAATGAGATAATCTTCTTTTTAAACGATCCGAATTCGAAAAAATTTTATATACAAAGCATGTTTGTATTTATATATAAAAAAGCATGTTTGTATTTTATTTAAAATTAAAAAACAGTACAGATACCATAATAGGTGTGTGTCCCAAAGAGAAAATTGGAATATTAAGGCTTTGTTTGGTTGGGTGGAAAAGTGGAAGGGAGGTAGGAGAGAAGAAAAAATTGAAAAGAAAATAAATTTGATGGTTGCTTGGTAGAGTGGAAAATTTGAAAGAAAGAAAATAGAAGGGGAGGTAATTTTTCTTACTCCTATACAAATAATTTTCTCTCCAAAATCGGGTAGAAAATAAGAAAAAAAGTAAAATATATCCTACTTTAATAATAAAATTATCAAATTATATTTAAAATAGTTTCATCCAATATTTTATTATAATTTTATTTTTGTTCAATTTGGTCCCTAAAAATTTTATTTAATCTAAAAGTTACCCTTATTTTTTTAAAAAAATATTATTAAAGTCAATATTCTTACTATGATTTTATTTTTGTTCAATTTAATCCCTCAAATTTTATTTAATTTGGAATTGACCTCTATATATTTCTATTTTATAATTTAATCCAATACCTTGTAATTGCAAATTGTACATTTCAGTCACTAATTTTATAATTGCAATCAAGGACTCGTTTTAGCTCGGATTAACCTAAAACTTGGTCTATATGTTAATGATGATATTGATTTCATAAAAATATGTTTAACTTCACTTTTTGGAAACTGACCCCTATATTTTATGAATGTTTTCAAAATGGCCCTAAATAACTTATTTTTGCAATTAACACTCTATTTAAATTTCGATTTCAACAAGAGTTTACCATTAAGTCTAATTGGAGTTAATGAGTCTAAAATGGACCTAAAACTGAATTTGTAACTTAAAATTTAACTTTTGAATTATTTACATTTTAGTCCCTAAACCTCGATTCAGTTAAATTTACTTTGATTTGAACTTCTTTTTATTAGAAAAATAGATGTATAAGATGGTTCTACTTATATTAAACTTGTATTTAAGTTTTGAATATTTTTTGGTTTAAATCTTGTAAAGTTACCAAAATGCATTTTTGTTAAATCGTTTATTTTTTTTAAAGTTTTTAAAGGTTTATTTTCTCGGGTGACTTTAGTTAATTGTTTCCTCTTCATGTTCATGTTGGATGTTTACTTTCTTGTAATCGAATATGCTTGTTTTTTAAAATATATTTTTAGGCCACAAGTGGGCCATTTATAGCATTCAATATTCGGGTTGGATTCGATTGTATCAGGTATTTGGTGTTACATTGATAGTGAAACTCTCGATATTAAATTGTAAAAATGTTAGACTAAATTATAAAATTAGAAATAAATAGAGGTCAATTTTGGATTAAATAAAAAATTTATGGACTAAACTTGACAAAAATAAAACCATATTAAAAATATTGGACTCAATTATAAAAAAATAAAATTACATATAGGTCGATTTTGAATTAAATAAAAAAATTTAGGAATTAAATTGAACAAAAATAAAATTATATTAAAAATATTAGATTAAATTATAAAAATTATAAAGAAATAGGGGTCAATTTTAGATGAAATAAAATTTTAGGGACTAAATTGAATAAAAGTAATAATAGAAAAAACATTCGACTAAATTATAAAAATTTAAAATAAATTATAGTTTTCAAAGCTTAATTTTCTTTCCTCTCACTTTTCTATTGTACCAAGCAATAGAGATGAAAGAAACTTATTTTTCTTCTAGTTTTTTATCCTTTCAACCAAGCACACCGATGAAAAAAAAATATACTTTTCATCCTTCCATTATTCTATCACTTCAATTTTTCATCTTTCTAATTTTCTTTCCTCTCTGTCAAGCAAAGCTTAAGTATGAAGTGCAAGGTGATTTGTGTCATTAATATTTTGGATGGGATGAAATTAATTAACATGCAATATGTGTCAACTAGTGTTGATACCAAAATTCATAAGGAAACTTTAAATTAATTTTGTTTCTATAAGAAAGGGGACATTAAATGTAGCAATAAGTTATTTCCTCTACTGCTGCTTCCATAAAAGGAGATTTAATAAAGATAATTTAAATACAGATGCAGTGCCATTAGACTATATAAAGAGAGCTTCATGCATGCCTTAGAGCACACATTCCATAACTTCCAAACCCTAGTTTCTAAATCATCAACTAAGAAATACAATATAAAACATCAAGATGGCTAGGCTTTCATGGCTTCCATTTGCCTTCCTTCTCATCCTTGTTGTTTTCACTTTCTCCATTCAAACATCAATTGTATTGCATCTCTTGCTTTTGTTCGGTTAATTTATCGTGTTTATGGGTGTTCAGACGGTCGATTCAATTATTAATAGAATCGAACAATGAACACCTCTAGTTAATATACATGTTTCTAATTGTATTTGTCTCATGTCTGTAGGCTGGCAAGGAAGGATCACTTCGCCTCCAAGGTAATATGTTTTATACAAGTCAATCGACTTGATCTAATCAAACACGACTCACGAACCTGATTAATTATATAAACAAATATTTTTAACGGAACTTTAATTTCACTCACAGATTGTCCGAACGCGTGCAATTATCGATGTTCGAAAACACATCACCAGAAGCCATGTTTGTTCTTCTGCAACTATTGCTGCCAGAGGTGTTTGTGTGTTCCATCGGGATTTTATGGCCACACTGGAGAATGTCCCTGCTACGACAGCATCATGACTAAAGAAGGCACACATAAATGTCCTTGATTTTGTTAGTTCTGAAATTCCAATCAAAGATGTCAAAAATAAACTTATACAGGTGGATCAAACGTATGTTGTCTTGTCTTGCAATATGTTGCAATTTAATTCCAATTTAAGTTTTATCTTTTCTATTATGAGAAATGTCACTATTTCATGTATTAGATATATTCAGAGCAATATATCTATTTGAATGAAGAAATTTAAATTCATATTTGAATAATTATACGACTTGTTTAGGGAAAAATCATATTTTAGAAAAATAAAATAAAAATGGTGTATGTCAAAAATTATTTAGAGAAAGGGTCGAATTCTACAGTTCCAAGGGTAGTCATCAACAACCGTCACTGACTATGGAAAAGTCGACGGCGGTTGTCGACGATTTTGAGTTTATTTTTTTCATTTTAGGATTAAATTGTAAAAAATAGAATTATAGAGACTAAAATATAATATTTCAGAAATTGGAGCATTTGTACGAACCAGTGTTTTTTCACTACAAAATATGAGGACTAAATGCAACAAAAAAAAAAGAAGTTCGAATTGTTTTGGCTTTTTTTCACTTCAAAGAATATGAACTTATGTTTTGCATGTTGTGATTAAAATAAGAAAATTAAATTATAGGGATCGAAATGAAAAAAGTTAAATTAAATTAAATAGGATAATGTAAAATAATTAAAACGACAATTCTATCCTTAAAAAGTTGAATTTTATTTTGTTGGAAAACTAAAAAAGAATATAAAGGGATTATAAAAGTAGTTGATTTTTTCAATGAGACATTTTAAGTGAGACAATTTCAAAATACAAAAGAGACATATTAAATGAGACAGATAGAGTATTTTTTTTTAGATTTACGCGCTGAAAAGGCGTCAATAAGTCTTATTACCGTCTCTTCTAGCAAAATCACATTTCATCCTTTAATTTTGATTTTTTCAGGTTTATCATCCAACACTTAAAGATTTTCATTTTCTGAACAGAAAATTTTCATTTTGGGTGTCTAGACTTTATTTTATTTCATATATCTCTACTTTAGAAAATTTTTATTTTAGTTCCTGTAATTTTATTTTTATTTTAGTCCCAAAATTTAACTAAAATCACCGACAGATCCTCACCTGAACATTAGACGGCGACTTATTCTAAAATCGACGTCAGATAAAAATAACCCTTTTCGACACTGTATAAATTACATCATTTCTCAGAATAATTTTCAAAATAATTTTCAAGATGTTCTTTTTTTTTTCTAAAGCATTCTTTCTAAATAAATCTAATTGTATGAATTAAATAGAAAATATTGCATAACTTTATTTTCTTTATTGGGATATTTTAAAATTGGAGGCGCAAAGATAACTCGAATAATTAAGTTTATTTTGAAGAGATAATGTCATAAATGTTATTTATACTCTTTTAAAAAAAAATTGAATTGTGTTCGAGGGATTACAGAGTAGTATAAATTTATATATATTCTTAATTCTTTGATAATGCACACACACCTTACAGACAAAATAATTTGAACCCGTAAATCCTATAATAAACATCATGCTCTTTTCCATTAAGACCACTCGTTGAGTTCTATTCTTTTAAATTTTAAAATATCTATTTTCATACTTAAGATGTAATTTTTTTTAATAAGAAATTATACCCGTTGTTGAATACATATTGGATTCGAGAAATGGCGCGGATGTAAAGAAATTAACGAGTCCATTACACAAAAAGCAGTGTTCGTGCGGTCTAATTTTAGCTAATCTGTACCTATAGATGGTTTATCCTTGCGGTATAATTAATTAATGTACTTTGGTCACTAAATTATCTTTAAAAATTATAAAATAATTATTAAATTTTTAAAAGTTATATATATTAAATATTAAATATTAGTTTTTGTTATAAGATGATTATTGAGTCGTTAATTTTCATTAACGGGTGACATGACAGTTACGAAAATTTGTATAGCACATTTTTTGAATATTTTTTACCTTGGAGAGGAGAAGGAGAATTTTGCTCATACTGAGTCTTGAACTCACATCCTAGAGGAAGCGAGGGTGTCAACTGAGAACTTTAATCACATGTTTAGAGTTTGTTGACGTATAACAACACATTTAATTTTTTATATTAGACATTCAATTAATTTAGTTCTAATTGAAAAAAATTAATAGATTTAATCATCGTTATTTAAGCATTCTTTCCATTTAGTTCTATTTTTATCTAAATATTTTACCCTCCCCACCCAATTTCGATTGGAGGAAAAATTTAATAAATTATTTCTAATTAAAAATAAGACTAAATTGAAAATTGTTTAAATAATGATGATTAAATTTATTAAATTTTTTAATTATACTATATTGATTGAATGTGTAAGTATGAAGGATTAAATATGTTATTATAAAATTTTATAACTACTACAATATCTCTTAACAATAGATAACGACTCAATAGACATTTGTAACAAGAATTAAAATTTAATATTTATTATTTAATTTTTTAAAATTTGACTATTATTTTTTTAGGATAATTTAGTGACAACGTGTTTATGGGGTTTTGTTAGGGCAGCATCAATTTGGAGTTAAGTTGTAATTTTTTTCTCACTAATTTTGTCTTTTTCAAAAAAAATTAAATTATTTAATTTAATTTGTAACTTTGAAAATATAACATTTTTAATTTTTTTTATTTTTCGAAAAAAATAACTTTTTAATAACTAAATTATTATTTAAATCATTTTATATTTTATAAAAAAAAAACTTTTTTAAAACTACGTAAACAAATTAATAAGGAACCGGAGAAAATAATTACTTCAACTAAATTCATTGAATCAAAGATCAGCAATGATAAGTTGAACAAGATTGAAATTACAAAGCGTCAGCCGATGTCAATCTCAGCAGCACTGTTAGGCTTCCTCAACTTTTGTGGCACAATCTCCTTGGTTGGGGATACACGTATCACGTACTATAAATTAATAAATTAAAACATAAAAGCCAATCCAGATTTAAGACCCTACAAGAACCCAATTAAGTGTTGTGGTAGGAAAATAGATGATATTTATTTTAAAATATATAGGTTTAAATTATTTTATTTATAAAATATTATATATTATTAAAGAATTAAAAATATGTATAAATAAATATTATTTTATAATTACTTTTAAATCATTAAAAAAATTAAAAGCCTACAAATTGGACATCAGAAACGCACTATGTTGCATGCACCCCTAGACCGACATATGATTTTACGTAAGATGTACGAATTATTAGAAAATTATATTAGATATATAAAAGTTATGAAATTATAAAATTTTATAGAGTGCGGAGCTATATTTAGGAATGAGCATTTTATCCGATCTGGTCGGGTTCCGACCCGATCCGATTGGGTCGGAATTTTTTTATAGAAAAATCAAGTTTGGGTTGGTTTTTTTATTAAGCGTGATTTCGGGTCGGATCGGGTTTTGATTTAGCGCATATATTTTTGAGCTAAGTTTGAGGCGGCCAAAAACCCGACTCATACCCATCAATAAAATATAAAAAAATATCTAAAATATAAGAATTTTAGTGGTGGGACTGCCCTAACACTAGAAGGTTTTATCCCTGTTTATCATCCTAAACCTTATTTTCCACTATCGACTTATTCTAGTCGGCTTGAGGTTAGTTTAGTACAAGTCTTAATAAATTGATTATTTCGAGTCGTAATTTGATCCAATCTCACTCATTTATGCTTAACGGATATTCCGACTTAATATACGGCAATGACATAATACTTGGTGTTGGTTTTGCTCTTCTTTTGAATAACTCTTCAAGCTTAAAATAAATGTTTGTCCGAAGTCTAATTAAAATACGACGTATTTAACCATAAAATGTAATGTGGTGGTTGTTCGCCTCATCTCTTAATTATGAAATTATGAGTTCGATTCCTACCAATGAGAATAGAGAACATTTTATGGTCAACCGTTTACCTCTTAATGAAAGCAACCTCAGCGAATGAATTAGTCACTGCTATCGACAGCGGATACCTTAGCTCAAACCAAAAATAAAATGACTTATTTTGTGCTTAAAATGTTATTTTACTATTTAAAATAAATTATATATGTATATGCTTATTAAACAATAATAGGAATCATATGATTTTTGTTTTGGCCGACAGAGCTTAAAAAACAAATCTTGAACAACAAAATCTAATAATTAATCCAAAATCTTACAAGTAGAAAATGGATATTTTGTGTCCTCTCGTTTGAAAGCTAAACAACTTGTATACAATAAAAATAAAAGGAAATTTAACTTATCTGCTTTTAAGATTTTTTTCTCTTTTTTTTTTAAATAACAAAGGAAGGAGAGGAGAGGACAAGAGGCAAAGGTAAAAGGTTCCCTTGATAAGATGCATAGGGCTGGGTGGTTCACATGCTGCTCAATTTAGGGATGGTAACGACTGGTCGGAGCGAGTTTTTGGCCATTTTAATTTATACTCAAAATTTAAATCACTTAATTTGATTTAATTTTAATTTATTTTATCTCCAAATCGACTTTATCCGGTATAATAAAAAATATAGCTCGATCTTAACCCGACTTTAATATTTTAATAATTTTTTTTATTAAACTCGACTCAACATAAAAAAATTAATAAAAATATCAAATATAATATATTAAAATATATCGAGTCGAACCAGGACAAAAAAATTTATACTAATGCCAAATCCGACCCGACCCGACCTAAATATGATATTTTAAGAAAAAACTCGCCCCTATTAAATAGATCAAATCAGAATCCTGAATCACAAAGGGATGACCTGAGATTCGGGTCGGCCTGCCCATATCCCTTTTTTCTTCTCTTAATTAGTTAATTAATGGGACATCGGCCCACGTGTTTTCTTCTGCATGAGAAACAAGCCACGACCTCCCTACGTTTTAAGCTTTTCTTTTTTAAAAAAGAAAAGTAGTACTTATCAGCAGCCGATCTAAACCTTATAATTTGAGAGAGGCTAATTAATTTTTAAAAAAAAAATTAGTGGTCTAGTCAAAAATTTTAAGGGATTTAATGAGAAATTTATTTTTTAAATGTGAGGGTTTAATTAAAAATTTTGATTTTTTTTGAAAGTTTGATTAAACTTTTTAACAATTTTAAGGGGGAAATTAAAAATATAGAAAACTTTTAAAACTTTATGAGAATTTTTATAAATTTTGAGGAGACTAATTAAAATTTCAAAAATATTTTAAGGGTATAATACAACTTTTTGAAAATTTTGGGGGTGCCAAAACCCACTCAGGCTCTATGGACCATCTGTCTCTGGCACTTATTCTATATACAGTAGGTAAAAAAGTTTTTACCAGTATATTAAATTTAGGGTTTAGCAATTTAATTTAGAGTTTAAGAGTTTAAAATTTAAGACTTAAAATTTAAAGGTTAAAACTCAAATCTCTAATTATATTATACAAAATTTTAAATCCTAAACTCTAATCTTAAACACTAAATTCTAACTATAAATAATAAATTCTAAACCCTTGAAACCAAGTCTCTAAATAATAAAATCAAGGTGCTTGCGAAATTTATTTTTCACCGTCAATGTATTGAGTATAATTTCAAAAGAAAAAAAATTTATATTCGATACACCATCAATAAATTTTTTAAAAGCATTTTAGTTTTAGGGTTTATAGATTCAATTTAAATTTATAGTTTGATGTTTATAATTTAAGGCTTGTGTTTATAATTTAATTAAGGTGTAGAAGTTAGAGTTTAAGGTAATATACTTAGTAATTTAAATTTTAAATTATAGACTCTAAATTTTAAGCATATATCTTAAATTCTAAACACTTATATCTAATTCTTAAAATCTAAATTAAATTTTAAAACCTTAAAATTAAAATATATATTAAAATGGGTAAAACTTTGATACACAGGCTGTGTAAAATTAATTTTACACAAACATGTGTATTTATACTATAAAAACCTAAATCATAAATTCCTAACACTAACCCTAAAAAACTAAACCTTAAACCCTATACACTAAATTCTAAATACTAACCTTAAATTCTAAAATAAACAACCTAAATCCCTAAACTAAAACCATAACTCTTAAAATTAAAAAACTCGTATAAACTAGAATTTACAGTACGTGTGAATTAAAGTTTTTCCCAAAAAAAAAAAATTCACCGCTAATGTAAATAATAATCACCTAAAAAGTCAAAATGGAAAGGGTGGGTCAGCTGAGATGCCCATAGAGTAAGGGTCCCATCCCAAACCCTCCGACATCTAGAAATCAGTGTCCCACCCCTTACCCCTTACCCCTTCCTCGTGATATGTTTCTTCTACTACCTCATCTCATGCATATTTTCCTACTCCAATTATTTTTTTTTGTCATTTTCCTATACTTGATATAATATACGTGAGTATGCTCACGATATCTTACTACAATTTGTAAATGTTATGATCCTGAATTATTTAATTTTAGTTTTTTATTTTAGATTATTATATAAAAATTATTTTTAAATCTAATTTTATTAAAATTATTAATATTTAACTTATTTATTAATTTGAGTCGATTTAATATATTTTTTATTCACCAATGAAATAAAATATAGTCGACATCAGCCACGAGTTAAAAGCTTAACTAATGTGTCTTGGTCTTGCATGCTTTGCCTGCTACCTTGGGACTGAAACCATTGTTTTCTAGCCCTAATAATAATAATAATAATAATAATATGAAGTGCCATACAAAATAAATTTATATTTTTATATGATATGTATATTAAATAATAAATATAAGTAAGATTCACTTACATTAATATTGTAAAATTATTTTTTATATATATTTCTTTAACATTTAATAACATGTGATTTAGTTTTTTTTAAAAGATTATAATGATAAAAGAAATATAAGTGAATGTTTAGAAATGTCAGCTTTGTAAATATTGCAAAACCCAAGGGGGTTTTGGTAGTAGAGCATGCATATAAGCCCTTTCTCCCTTAAACAATATCATATCTGTTTTCATATTCATATTCGTATTTTCTTTTCTCTTATTAGAAATTAGACACCAGACTGTGTAGAAATGCGAGGGCTCGTCTTATTGTCGGTGCTGCTTTGTGCCGTCCACCGTATTGCACTTTCTGCGACCACCGCTACGGTAGCGGACGGTAAGAATTTACATACACACATACATACATAATACATGATCAGTTTAGTATGAAGACACAGTTAAACTTTAATCATTACAGCAACATGTTTATGGGGTTTTTTAGTATGCAAATTTCATAATATATATATATATATATTGTATTCACCTTTCCATGAAAGGTAAAAACGGTGTTAGAAGAATAATTCTGTCCCTATTTATGTATTTGTTGGTTTAATTTTAAATATAATAAAATTAATATGATTATTGTCGAGCAAAAAAATAATATAAATATCGAATACCGATAATTAAAAAAAAGATATGAACAAATTTTTGGAACGGTTGTGATAAATTCAAGTGGTGGACCACTGCTGCACTGCACATTTCAACTGTTGAAAGCAGTATATCAGTATATGTATATATAGCTTGTTATTAGCCCTCTTGGCTTACTATTTTCAGTAAAGATGCCAAAGTTTGCCGAAATACTTCTATTTTTAGACACATATACATATATTTTTATTCAAAGACATTTTATAATCAATGTAAACATGAAATCATATTTGTCTTAAAACTAGAAACCGAAAATGGTAGATTGGAATTTAATATTTTGTGGCCTTGTTGATTTTCAGGGCTGTTAGAAAATGGTAACTTTGAGCTAGCCCCGAATGCCTCCAACATGAAGGGCACCGTTGTCGTGGGGCGTTACGCAATACCGGGATGGGAAAACGAGGGCTTCGTCGAATACATCAAGTCTGGGCAAAAGCAAGGTGACATGTTGCTGGTGGTGCCCGAGGGAGCCTATGCGGTACGGCTGGGGAACGAGGCATCGATCAAGCAAAAGATAAAGGTGATCAAGGGGATGTATTACTCTATCACGTTTAGCGCCGCTCGTACTTGCGCTCAAGAAGAGCGGTTGAATGTGACGGTGGCACCCGATTCCGGCGTGCTGCCGATTCAGACCGTGTATACTAGCAGCGGTTGGGACAACTATGCATGGGCATTTAAAACGGAATCTGATGTGGTCATGCTGATTATTCACAATCCGGGGGTCGAGGAGGATCCGGCTTGCGGACCGCTCATCGACGCTGTTGCAATCAAGGCCTTGTATCCTCCTAGACCTACAAACAGTGAGTTCTTTCACTGTAAAATTTGATTAATTTATCAAATACAAATCCATAAATTACGAGTTATGTGCCGTTACAATTATTTCATTAATTTTGTTCAATTTCCTATTGGTGCAGAGAACATATTGAAAAATGCTGGTTTTGAAGAAGGTCCATATATATTCCCCAACACTCCATGGGGTGTCCTAATCCCACCCAACATCGAGGACGATCACTCCCCTCTCCCCGGTTGGGTGGTCGAATCCCTCAAGGCCGTCAAGTACATCGATTCGGTCCATTTCTTCGTGCCACAAGGCCGAAGAGCCGTGGAGCTAGTCGGCGGAAAAGAGAGCGCCATCGCTCAAATAACAAGAACCATAGTCGGCAAAATATACAGGCTCTCGTTCTCGGTGGCCGACGCTAATAACTCCTGCGCGGGTTCTTTGGTCGTCGAGGCATTCGCCGGCAAGGCCACGCTCAAAGTCCCGTACACGTCGAAGGGCACCGGTGGATTCAAGCGAGCCGCGCTCACATTCACGGCCGTTTCCAACAGGACGAGAATCATGTTCCTTAGCACGTTCTACACCATGAGAAGTGACGATTTCTCTTCGCTGTGTGGCCCTGTAGTCGACGATGTCAAGCTTTTGAGTGTCCGTAAACCATGATCGCGTCGACCTAGTTGATGAAGCAATGTCGGATATGATCCATATAATATGCATACAGCATATATATTGAACATTTCGCCATACTAAGAATGTTTTTACCAAAGGTTTTAGTGTGAGCTAAATTAGGCTTATAAATTAATCCAACAAAAATAAGAGTATATATATATACTAGTATTAGTTTATATAATATATACTATAATTATATTATTTTATTACGTGTTTAATTATTTATTTCACCATAATAAATGGGACGAGTTTGAATATTTTTGAACTCCATTGTATGAAAAGAAGTTTAGATAATTTATAGAGGTTATATATACAACATATATAAAAAAATATATAACCCTTATTTAAAATTTAAAATCTAAATCTATAATTCTAAACCCTAAACTCTAAACTTGAATCTGAGATTATAAACCCTACAACCTAAACTGAACACTTTCGGTATAAATTTGACAAACATGTGTATACTAAAGTTTAATCAAGCTTGTGTATCAAAATTTTTTTCTAACTTATATAAGGTCATATTTTAATATACAATATGTGTTAAAAAATTACATAACTCTTTATATCTAAACTCCACAATCTAAAATCGAAATCTTTAGTCCTAAATTCTAAACCCTACACACTAAATTCGTAAATTTTAAACTTTAAATCTTAAATTTAAAAGTCTTGTATAAACAAAGTTTATACAACTTGTATATCAAAACATTCTATTTAGATATTGTGTATCACATTTTTCGCATGAAAAATATTTTGATACACAAGCTTGTGTAAATTTGAGCGACTTATTTAATGTTTAAGATTAAAGTTTAGGGTTTGAATTTAAAATTTTAAGTTTAAAGTTGAAGGTATGGTTGAAATTTTATATTTTAAATTTTAGGGTCAAGTTATGTATAAAAAAATACCTTTAAATTTAAATTTTTGGTGCATATATATGTGTAGCTAAATGGCAATAGAAACCTTTTGGGGCATCCACTTTATGCAAATTCCTTTCAAAATTGGACACTCGAACCAATAAGAAAGTAAGGAGTGAAGTTGTTTCATTAGTATGTTCATAAATCTAGGAATCTAAATTAGGTGAAGATATGAGACAAATACTTTTGGGGAATCAAATGCATTCGATTAGTGTAACGACATCTTACCACTAATTAGCATTAATAGTTAATAAAATAATACTTACATTAGGTTTGTGTTTCATAAACATAAAAGTGACACAGAATGCGGAAAAATTATATGATGAATCTTCTTAATGTCACGCCTGAGAAGAGGCGGGTTATTAATCTCACATCAGAAAAGAAAAGAAAGGTTTTGGAATATAAATACGGTGGCGCTGCACATCCTATTAGACATGTTTTTTGGAAAGATGGTAATGGCACTGTGACAAGTTCACCATGTCATTTATGCTCTCAATCAATAAAAACTACTTATTTTATTAATTTTTCCATTATATTTATTCATTCTTACTGTAAATCTAATTTAAAAAACAGATTTTACCAAGTGAGTCACTTGGTAAAAAGATATAAAAAAAATTAACGAACTGTATGATTTTTATTGGTTGAGACCATAGACGACAAGGTGAGGACGGTCCATTATGTAATTTCTCTAGAATTTGGGATGAAATATGCCGATTTCATTGAGAAAATAAATTATTAACATTTAGTTGGTATTTGTATTATAGGTAATGGTAAAAAGATATAAAAAAATTAATAAAATGTAGATTTTTATTGGTTGAGACTATAAATGATAAGGTGAAGACAGTTCATGATATAATTTCTCTAGAATTTGGGATGAAATATGTCGATTTCATTGAGAAAATAAATTATTAACATTTAGTTGGTATTTGTTTTATAGGTAAAATTGCAATTTAGAATCATTATTATAAAATTGAATAATTTAATTTTTAACATTTATTTTAGAATAGAGTAATTTATTGTTAGGGTAAACAAATAAAATTGAGAACGTAAAATATTTAAATAGAGAAATATCGATATATGTAATCTTATCGTTACTACTTAATAGTGTATAAATTAACGGTTGAATTTTATGCTATATTAAAAGAATAATTAAACTATTTTATTTATTAAAAACTTGATGTGTGTATACGATAAAGAAATTTGAAATTTTAAGAACTACGACCAAACTTTCAACACCTCAATATATCCTTAAATGCATCTCATAACAAATATTTTTAAGGAAGATATTTTATGTACTACTAGTAGAAATTTTTTTCACAAGTTCTTAATTTTTAGGGTATAAATGTTATGATTTAGGGTTAGATATAGGATTTTATTATTGATTGTTAGGTTTTAAGGTTTAGAAATATATTTATAATTTAAAGTTTAGAGTTTAAGATTAGAGTCAGGGACGGAGTCATAATTTAGGTTTGAGGGCAAAATATAAATGTTTAAAAGTGGGGCAAATTCATAAATAACCCAATTTTAAAAAAAAATTATATAGGGAGAAAAATGTGAAAAAATAATTCTTGGAGGGTGGGGAGCAATTGTTCCTTCCCACCCCATATACCTCCACCCCTAGTTAAAGTCTAAAACTCCTAAAAAGAATGTGTAAAAGTTTTGAAGCTATTTGTGGAAAAAAAAAATTCACTAACGATGCATCAAATAATTAGCTGTAATTCTAAGGAGTAAATTTCTTGGGAATAAAATCTATGGTTGTGATTTGCACCAATTTTTGTTTTATTTTTATATAACAGAAAAAAATAAATCCTTCCTAATAAAGACAATATCTCCAATTTGTGGACAAATTTCATCCCAAAGAAACAAGTTGGCAGAGATCAGAGATGTAAATTAAAATTTTTGTCATGGTAGCTATGGCTTTCGTCACGTGATATAATTTTTAATTGTTATATTTAAATATTAAATTAAAGTACAAAAATTAAAATATTTTTATAATATTAATTATTATTTTTAAAATTAATAATTTTTAACTGAATTAATATTCGATTAATTATAACATCAACTCAGTTAAAACATTATAATAATAAAGAAACTAAGATTGAAAATCAAAATTATTGTTATTATTATTGCAAATTATTGTGATTTTATTTTTGTATTAATTTTTATTCACAACCTTAAATTAATTGTTATAATACTAAAATTTATATAAACATATGATTAAAATCTAAAAAATAATATAAATACTCGATTCTTCTATCTCTCATTTCCTTTTCTCTTTTTTTATTTTCTCCTCCTTTCTTCCTGGACAATAATGGAAGGATAAAACTTAACTATCAGTTGGTCTAGCAAGATGAACTGTTAGGTCTCTTAAGTAAAATTAAAAGTTTAAATTTTAACATTGTGAATTGAAAAAATTGAGTGAGATGGTAACTCCCGTATTACGTCACGGGCCGTGAGCCAAGGTCCGAGTCATTGGCACCACGGGGTGCACACCAGGGTTCCCAAGAGGTTCAGATAGAGATTTTGGGCCCAAAGAGACCACTAAACTTAGCCCAATCCGTGGGAGATTCTAGAAGGCTTATCCATCCACTTTGACCTATGTAAACTTGCCTTGAATACATAGGATTTGTTACCATAGATAGAAAGGAATATTCCCAGGATTGTACCATTGTGGTTGGTGGGCTTCGATCATAGCCGTCGATGTAAATTTGTATAGACCGTCGGATTAGGGGGAACTCAACTATAAATAGAGGCATTCCCCTCCTCATTTTATGTATCAAAGTTTCAAAGGAATAAAGGCATTTACTCTAAATCCTCTGAGTGTTCTTGTGTTATTTTCTTTGTTCTTGAGTGTTCTTTCGAAGTTCTTATTCGTTCATCTCGTTTGATCCGTTTCCGCGTAGAACACTTTGCGTTTGTCGGTGCTTGGGAAGTTTAATCTTCCGAGAGGGTTGAAAAGGCTTACTTAGGCGTTTTTCTTGAGTCACATCGCCTAAGGCAGCACAGTGAGCTGGTTAGAACTCTAGCCACGTGACAATTAAACTATGTAAAACTGATCTAAATTATTCAATTAAATGAATCAAATATCACTGGTTAAACTAAAAAAATAATGAAAAGACAACCACTTCAAGCATCATTTATTTAACAATTCCGAGTATTCTTTAATTTAATTTATAAATTCTATAGATTTGGCATTTAAAACCTGACTCATGAATCAAATATATTAATTAACAAAGCAATGCATCGTGGAGAATAAACTTAACCAATTTTAAAAGAGTTAATTGTATCACTCATCCATAACTATGGCACTTATTATAAATTTGTCCCTATACTTTAAAATATTTCAATTTCATCCTCGGACTATGACCATCAATCTAAATTGGTCCCCAAACTTTTGAGCATTTCAGTTTCATCCTCAAACTAGAACTCTCATTCTAGACTGGTCTTCAAACTTTTTTAACGTTCTAATTTCATCCTCAAATTATCAATATATGCTAATCATATCTTATGTTAATAAAACGTTATAAAAAATTAATTGTCATGAAACATTGATGTGTATTATGTAATAATATGATATGGTATAAACGATAATTTGATAATGAAATTAGAACGTTCAAAAAGTTTAAGATTCAATTTAGAATGAGAGTCATAGTTCGAGGGTGAAACTAAAATGCTCAAAAGTTTGGGACCAATTTAGAGTGAAGCTCACCGTTTGAGGATGAAATTGCAATGTTTTAATGTTTAGGGACCAATTTATAATGAGTATCATAATTTGGGGACATGTGGTGCAATTAACTCAATTAAAAACTATTAAATATATAACCAAATTGATCATCAAAATATTTGGACTTCCATTAATTGGCTTAGTGGCCAAATATGCTCATATTACCCTATTTTGTATGGGTTTGAATCCCGATATGGGAATGTAATATCTCTCTAACTAGTCAAAAAATATATTTATATTTGTAAGCAAACATATTTGGTCGGTTGGCCAAGCTGATCATCTTTGTTCCCTCGTATTCCCGTAAGTCATGGATTTTAGACCCACTATGAGCACTTTCCTTCCTTTTTCCAGAGTCTCATTTCCCTCCTCTCTAGGTAAGATTAGATTTAAGATTTGTCAAAAATATATATACAGTAAAACATCTATGAATTAATAATATCATGATCATATAATTTTATTAATTTAAAGAGTTATTAATTAACCGATAAATTAATAATTTATTAATTTAAAGAGATTTTTTCCTATTCAACGAACCTACATTATTCTTCATGAATAAAACATATACATTGTATTGACTAATTGAATGATGTTCATGTACAATATGACTAATTAAATATAATAGATACCCCTAAAGAAGACAAAGTTCATTGTAGTACGTAGTACTAGTTAAAACTTAATGCAAGTTCATGCATGGTAAGGAAATCAACCACTCTATAAAACAACATCAAACATTCTCAATTAGTAAATCCAAATAAAAACCAACCAGCCATGGCTTCACATCTAAAAGGTATCCAAAAATCAACCATGACAGATCAAATATGTAAAACACTATGTTACTGATGAAAATTATAGATAAAATACAGCTAGATTTAAATTTTAAGAATGAGCAAACAACAATAGAATCATACTTTACTAAGTTGTCCTAGTTATATTTGTAATTTATAAATTTATTAATTTATAATATTAAATGGACCATAAATTAATATAAGAGTCTTTCGAAAAATTATTATCTTATTAATTTAGACATTAGGCCCAAGTCGGGACCGAAAAATTATTATTTTAGAGAGATTATTAATTTATCTAGTATTAATTTATAGATGTTCTATTGTATATATTTAGATTGTATAATAAAAATAAATTTAAATCAAAATAAGTCTAAAACTAATTCGTGTATGATTTACGCAAACTGAAACTCGAATAAGGAATTTCCAACTCTAAGAACCTCGTTCTTGCCAAAATTTTAAATTCGATTTCGAAATATTTTATGTATTTGCTTGCATCCACTCGAATTTAAAACAAAGTTAAAGAGGGAACAAAATCTCAGCATGATATTAGTCCAAAGGTTTTTCATGTTTAATTATGAGATTGATTATTGGAAAAATTAAAAATATTGCTAAGACAACTTATAAGATTATTTGAGAATATTTAAATTATAAAGTTTTAAACTAGTTACAAATTATTATTATAAGTAGGGGCGAATATTCGATCAAATCTAGTAAAAAATCGAGTTAATCGAGTTGACGAGTCGTATTTTGTAACTCAAATTTTATTTAAAACATTTTCAAGTCGAGTCGTTTGAATTTCTGTTTAAAAATGAAATGTAAACTATAATGTATTGAGATTATTTCTAAGGTTCGAATCTGAAATCTTTCGAAATGTAAGGTGCAATGAAGTCTAACCGGGGTAAATTTACATTTTTAGTCACTTAAATATGAATAAATTTACATTTTAGTTACTTGATTTTCAGTCCTAAGTCAACTTGTTTGAATTTTCTTTTATAATTTCTTACCAAGTTCTGTTCTTCATGGACAAAAGTTTTTATATAATAACTTAAAATAATATTAAATATTTGACATTTTTTTATAAATAATAAATATACAATTTCAGATATTTTAAATAGATTAAACCAAAAACTATGGTTAAAGATAAACACGAAATCAGAAATTTATAGTATATTTTTATCATTTCACTTGTAATATTTGTTAAATAAAATTTTATAAATATATTTTTATATAAAATATTTATTCACACGCGATTAAAAATATTTTTAGATCAACGAAGGTTGGTCCAAGTGGTAAGCAACTATATATCGTTTAAGCAGATCCCGAGTTCGAGGCGTTGTGTATGTAGAAAATTCCCGTTAGGAGACTCACCCACCAAAACCAGATGTACGACGCGGGTCGATCCGAATTAGTCAGGACGAAGAGCTGAAAAGTAGAAGGGCAATAACAAAATATATTTTTTAAAATGTAAGATTTCAAAATATTAAAATACTCGATAATCTCCTAATATTATTATTTTAGAAATTAATTCTTAGTTTCTTCATAATTTACCTACTAAAAGTTGATGTCATCTCAGTCACTATATAAAATAAAACAAACTAAAATCAATCGCCCACTTTTTTATAAATACTATAATTTTTTTATTGAAAATCATAGCATTATAAAAAAAGTTATTTTTTAAATCCATTTCAGTCTTTTCCATAGATGAATGAAAATGAAGTGGATTTCAGCTTCTCTATGTGCCAACACTGCCTGTTCCCTGTAGATTATAATATGAACAAACAAAAGGCAAAGTAGAAAGAAAAGGGAGAAAAAAGATTTTATGCTTTTGGGTTTTGTTTGTTCCACACCAGGTTGGCTCCATATATGAAAGCTCAAAAGCTTAAACCCCACTTTTTCTACTTATTCAACTCAATGTTTCTGTTCTCACTATGTTCGATAAAGTTAACATCTTTATTGGTTCATATGGATGTTAAATATATGTATATTTCTTGGTTTTTTTTTCTTTAATGTTGTCATATATTCTGAATGATGTGTTTTTAAGTGCTGCTTTTCGCTTTGATGCCCACTGTTCTTAGGTATTGGATTCTTTTTCCAGTTTTAGCATTGAAGCTTTGCAATGTCAAAGGTTCTCTGTTATATTCATTTGCTTTCATCTGTTTCTGGATTCTCTCAACCTTTGTTGGGTGCCTTTCACTTTCTAGCATAATGGCATTGGCAGCATAGTAGTCTTTTGAAAGGGTCTTTGGCAGGGTAAACTGTTAAGATTCCTTTAGGTTTCGGATTCGATGTTTAACACGGTATCAGAGCTAATGATTTATTCTGCTCGTATTGTCCGTTCTTTTACTAATACCCCTTTCGAGTTTGTCAGCTCTTTCTGTTTTCAACTCTTCACATACACTTGATAGAAAACTATTAAAGTTGCATTTCTTTACATCGATTAGATTCCGTACGATTCAAGTCACGTCTCTCCGTTCAATTGGTTTTAGGTTGGATGCTTAACACGAACAAAAGTAGTAGCTGATTTTGATTGGTGGGATGTTTTCATATTTACACCCAACACTATGGTTATAAATACAGATGGTCACTTCCTTGTTGTTTCCATTGCAGGCATTCAGTCTAAACCATTGTACCTAGAAAATTAGCAACAATTCACAATTCTACAATGAGCTCAGGTCAGAAACCTTTTATGTAGTGATTCTTTATATATTGCATTCTGAAACCTTTAGTTGTTAACGTTTCGGTTGCAATATTTCCAGGTAGCGGAGCTAACAGAACATTCGAGTTTGGGAGGACCCATGTGGTCAGGCCTAGAGGAAACCACCAAGCTACAATAGTTTGGCTTCATGGTCTTGGTGACAAGGGCTCAAGGTATAGATGCTAGACTCTGATGATGTTTTCCATTTCTGGAATTAGCATTTCTTCGATTGTAGTTTTAAGACCGAACATTAACTAAAGGTTTCATTTTGAGTCGGAAAAGAAAAGCTTGGTCCCTCTGAAACCATTTGATTCTGGTAATCAGCAGTTCCTGGTACATGTATGGATCGACAATTTGCGTGACTAAAAGTGTGAACCACCAGTTATCATCTACATTGTTGTGTTTACTTCATATTCTTTCCTAGGCATATATGCCTTGTTCGAGAATAATGAACTTATTTTTTTTTTCCGGAAAAAAGTAAAAGAAAAGGAGACAGAATTTCATCTTGTGTAAGAGAAGTTCTCTGTTTGGTGGGAGATTTGATGGGAGACACCATTGCTGGTTTAAACTGTAACAAAACAGGATTAGTTGTCTATGCATTCTTTTTAAGGATTCTAAGCTATGTTTGGACAACCTTAAATCTAAAAACTAATGTATATGCAAAGCTTAGGTCTGAGAATAGGGGACCACTTGTTAGACTACTTATCTCCCATTATTCATAAGGATTTTTGCTCAATCTTGAATGTGATCCCAAACCAGCATGCTTCCAATGGCAGATCCTTCAAAACATATGATAATCTGCCAACTTCTCTGAACTCGGATTTTGGTCTGTTGTTTCATACTGTTAAAGAGTTCTTTCTTTTCAAGGTTACCGATCGGTAACTAAGATGGATATCTCCCTTCTTTTGGTTCTGCAGTTGGTCTCAGCTTTTGGAAAGCCTACCCCTTCAAAATGCAAGGAAAACAATCTTATCACATCACTCGGCGGCTTTTATATGTATGAAGATGCAACGTGCTTATCTGTTACCCCAACTGCCGAGTTACGACACCGTTTTTACTTGGTTGAAATTTATTGTTGCAGATTAAGTGGATTTGTCCAACTGCTCCTACTAGGCCAGTGGCAATGTTTGGTGGATATCCTTGCACTGCATGTAAGATTTGTGTTACTTTCAACAGCCAAGTTCTTTGGTGTTTTTTTTTTCTTCTAAAATCAAGCTGAAAATTGCATCCTCTGGACTATATCTGTAATTTACAGTGCACTGTGTCTGAAAGAATTTCAAGTGTTTTCGAAAGTTAACCACGGCGATGATAAGCACAACCTTCTGTAATTTGTTTCAGGGTTTGATGTTGGAGATCTTTCGGGAGATGGTCCTGATGATTTGGAGGGTTTAGATGCTTCAGCAGCCCATGTTGCCAGCTTGTTGTCGGGAGAACCTGCAGATAGTTAGTTTCTATTTGTATCAACCTTCTAAAATCTTAAACCATTAATCCCAAATTTCAAGGTCTAAAAGAAACTTCTGATGTGCAGTTAAACTCGGAGTTGGCGGCTTTAGTATGGGTGCTGCAACTGCTCTCTACTCCGCCACATGCCACGTATTAGGGAAATACAGCAATGGCAATTTGTATCCGGTTAACTTAAGTGCAGTTGTTGGCTTAAGTGGTTGGCTTCCATGTTCAAGGTTTGAATCTGTATACACAGATATATCCCATAGAAACTCATTTACATTATATTGTTACAAAATGGAACTGCTTTGGTAGTTTACATTCATTTATCTTTGTAACTGCAAACTGTAGGACCTTGAGGAATCGGATGGAAAGATCGATCCAGGCAGTGAGGCGTGCTGCATCCTTGCCCGTTCTTCTGTGTCATGGTTTAGGTACTAAAACTCTCTGAATTCTTGAACGAATGCTTCAGTACTCTTTTTAATCAGCAACATGTCTGTTAATGTCATGGAGCAAGAAGCAGGAGTCTATAAACCGTCGTAACTTAATAGTTATGAAATAAACCAACGATTCGAAGTTTCAAGACATCTTCAGTTTTCGATAGAATGCTTCATTCTAATGCTATAATAAGATCATACACTGATGTATCAAGCACATCATGTTTCATCTTGTGCTCCTGAATGATTTATTAGAACTGTATCATCTCGAGATAAGTGTTTATGGTTAACTTTTTACTATCACTGGAACTTGATTAAGCGGTAAGCTGGTTGAATAAGATTCGGATTTCGGAGTTGGCATTGGCACGAGTTGAATAATATCTTCCTGCTGCAGGTGATGATGTGGTTGCATATACACATGGAGAGAGATCAGCTCAGGCCTTGAATTTTGTTGGCTTCAGGGATCTTACATTCAGAACCTATAACGGGTATTTAATTATCTTCACCTTCGTCGCAAACCGTAGAAACACTCTCACACACAACACTCTCGGAACTTCTGTACTCTAGAGATTTAACTAAAACCGCACTGCAATATAGGCTCGGTCACTATACAGTACCTGAAGAAACAGATGAAGTCTGCCATTGGCTAACTGCAAGGTTAGGTCTTCAAGGATCACGGTCATAATACCGATCATCAAATACACGGGTCCGATAAGGAGGAGATAGAGAAGAATGAACTTAACCAGACATATACGTATGGACTAGAAACAGGTAGCAGAGATATAAAATGTTGTGGCTGGGATATCTTTTTATTTACCAAATAAGCTTTCTTGCAATGAATTACATTTTGGTTCAGTCTGCTAGAAATTTGTCAAATAGATTGCTGACGTTATGGAGGGGATATCAACTGGCATTTTTCAGGGTCTAGGAAATTCTGGGTTTGTTGAATTATGTAAACTCAATTTAGTTATAAAATATTACAAAGATTGATTGAGATTCGAACAACGAATTTACCGAATGTCAAAAAATAGCTACATGAACCAAATGAGACTGAACTAAACTTTTAATTCTTTAAGTTAACAGGCCTCTGCTATTCATCATAATAACACAGTATATACCACTTCAAGCAGATAAAAGGCAAAATTGTGATGCTCAAATCAATGACAATAATGGCAAGTAATCTACCAATGTAAAAATCAAAATGGAGAAAGCAAGAAAGAGGGCATTGGTTTGGACTTTGGATAAACTAAAATTTTATTTAGCATGGTTGAGCGGCTGCATGTTTGACGAGTCCTTCCTCTAATCAAAAGAGGAATGACAAATGGTATACGCTAAAAAACGGGATTTGGAAGGCCTTTCGGGTATTTAAAAATATATTCTATGGGGTTTTAGAAAAATTATATTTTATTTAAAAAATGAAGTTGCCACCGGCCACTAAAGTAGGCCGGACACCATAAAAATCAGAGATTTTAAAAATGTCGGGTTCGGGAGTCAGTTACGGATGGGGAAGGATTAGCACCCCTACACCGCCCAAAATTGGTACTTTAATAATTACCGCTTTATTAATATTAAACTTTCCGAATTAAAGTGACGATTAAATTAAAAATTGGTTATAATTGCGAGTAGGTTTTAAGGGCCACGTTATTCGAGAGTAAACCGATAGACCACCATCACTACGCTTGATACTGGCCACGTTTACGCTCGAATAAAAGGGCACCGCATTGACAATTAATATCTGTAATGCAACTTAAAACATGGCAAATATAAATAAATACAATGCGATAAAAATATAAATAAAATACTAATCTAACATAAATAAAATACTAATCTAAAATATAAATTTAAAACATAAATAAATATTAATCTAAAACATAAATAAACATACAAACAAAAAAAAGAACACAATTTTAAATTAACTAATACTTCATTAAACCATAAAAAAATACAACACAAATAAAAAAAGAAGAAAATATACCTAACTAGGAGCTCGAATGACGAACCCCGACTGAAGCCCACCGAGATCTACCACAACCTCTCCAAAAAATTAACTAGATCGGATCCAAAATAGGACCCCAATCGAATGTTGGATCGAACCAACTGGGGCCGGGGCACTACCCTCGTCCCCGGCCAGCCTTGTGGCCGGCCTGGCTCCCAATTTGGGGAACCGACTTTGCCAATTTTCCTTGGCATTTTTGTGTGTGATTTCAAGCCCCCCACGCCCCTTTTTATTGGTAAAGTGAAGGGTAAGGAGGGTGGCGTGGAGCCTTGTGCTCTATTTCCCTCCCCCTTCTTTTTTTTACTTTTTTTTTGCTTTCTTTTTTTAATAAACTAATTTTTGCTTTTTTTAATATTATATATATATAATATTTTTTGAATTTTTTAATAGATTTTACATTAATAATATTACTATTAAAATAGTACTAATAATACTAAAACCCGGACAAAAATGAGTGATTACAGTTGCCCCTCTTTGCTTGTTCTTGTGAAACGAGAACAAAGCAAAGATCAAAAGCACTCATTTTGACCTACTTCCTTGTCCTTGGTTTCGAAATCATGTGTTCTTTTGGAACTCTCCGCTTTTCCTCAGCCGAATCTTCGGGCTTGTAAGTCATTCCTATATAGAACTTCTTCACCTTCCGATCTTGAAGATACAGGCTCTTCCTATATAGAACCTTTCGCTTTCTCAGGCGGATCCTTCAGACTACAAGTTCTTCTTATATAGAACTTTTTACCTTGAAATCCTGGAGTTAGGGGTCTTCCTATATAGAACCTTTCACTCTGAGACAGTAAAGCTTGGAGTCCTTTCTATATAGAACTTTTTGCCTTCAACGCGGATTTTTCCTATATAAAGCCTTCTGCGTCACAGATGGATTCTTTCGACTATGAGTTCTTCCTATATAGAATTGCTAGTCTTTAAACCCTGGAGCCCCAAGTATTTCCTATATAGAACTTTTAGCTTCTGAAATCTCAGAGCTACGGGTTCTTTCTATATATAACCTCTTGCTGCGAGTGCTCGAAAATATAGGCCCTTCCTATATAGAACATTTATCTTCGCATTTGGGATTCATGTTAAAATGGCTACCGATTTTTCTGGACTCGCACTACTAAGGCTGCCGAAATCTTCCTTCAAATTTGGGGATTCACGCCGAAAATGGCTACCGATCTTTCTTCAAATTTGGGGATTCACGCCGAAAATGGCCACCAATCTTTTTGGACTCACGCTACTAAGGCTGCCGAAATATTTCTTCAAATTTGGGGAATTCACGCCGAAAATGGCTACCGATCTTTTTTTAAATTTGGGGATTTACGCTGAAAATGGCCACCGATCTTTCTGGACTCACGCTACTAAGGCTGCCGAAATCTTTCTAGCCTTACGCTACTGAGGCTGCTGAAATCTTTTTTCAAATTTGGGGATTCATGCCAAGAATGACCACTGATCTTTTTGGACTCACGCTACTATGGCTGCCACATCATGCCCGAAGGACTTAATATCCGGCTTTACGCTACTATGACAACCGTCATCTGACCTCACTCTACTATAGATGCTGATCATTTTGGACTCACGCCACTAAGGCTGCCGATCTTTCTGGACTTACGCTACTGAGGCTACCGATCTTTCTTGACTCACGCTACTGAGGCTGCCGATCTTTCTTGACTCACGCTACTAAGGATGTCGATCTTTCTAGATTCACGCTACTGAGGCTATCACATCATGCCCGAAGGACTTATTGATGGCCCAAATATCTTATCATCATGCCCGAAGGTCTTACTGATGGCCCGAAAGACTTAATATCTGACTTTACGCTACTTTGGCTACCGTCATCTGGCCTCACGCTACTATGGCTACCGACATCTGACCTCACGCTACTATGGCTATCGCATCATGCCCGAAGGACTTATTGATGGCCCAAAGGACTTATCACCATGCTCAAAAGACTTATTGGTGGCCCGAAAGTCTTATCATCATGCCCGAAGGTCTTACTGATGGCCCGAAAGACTTAATACCCGGCTTTACGCTACTCTGGCTATCGCCATCCAGCCTCACGCTACTATGGCTGCCGACATCTGGCCTCACGCTACTATGGCTTCCATTTATTTCTTTCTTTAATAAAATCTACTTCTTCAAACTTTTTGACAATTCTTCAAATACATGTATAAAACAAGAAAAAATCGACATGCCTCTATCTATATGATGCATGCAATGTAATGCTTTCTTCTTATTCTTCTCTTTTTTTTCTTCTCTCACTCTCTTCTCTCTCTTTTTCTTTTCTCTTTCAATTATTTTTTGTTCTAAAGTCTTACACCCTAAAAGGTCATTCCTTAGATTTCTTCATTGTATGCTCTTAAATACTCATTTGATCAATCACTTCGAATCTGAATTAACATGCTTTCAAATCTTTCGTGCAGAATACTTTCTTGTCTTCAGGGTTATCACATGTCTTCATAAATGATCTTCTGGTCCATATATTATTCTTATAAGAACCCTTGTCTTCTTCTTCTTCGCTTGGCGTTACCCCATTTAATCACGGGTTCCACTACTTCAAATTTCCTGACCAATCATACAGAGCCTTGATCTATTTCTAATCACTGGGGTAAGCAAAAATGCTTTCATCCCTTGAGCTCATCCTTGATCTTCTCGTAGCATTTCGATGGGAACTAACTCTCGGTCCCTATACTTTAAATCTCATCATCATTCATTTTTTAAAGTAATACAAAATGTAATTTACTTGTGTATATTTCAATACAAAAAATAATGATTGTTTAAAAAGATAATAGTCATTTTGAAAATCACGACTTGGAGGGAATACCAAACATTTTAAAAACATTGTTTGGAAAAAATGGTAAACATCAAAACTTTGGAAGAAAATGTCAAACCTTTTAAAACACGTTTGCCCCCAAAATATCAAACACCATGGCACATCTGCTTCAAATTGCCAGAGATCAACTCTAATAAAGCGCATATTTAGAAGATCTTGACTATTGTGGAGATATACGCAAATGTATAGTTTCTTCTAGTCTATTAGGCTTTCAAGAGGCACAATCCCATACCTAATTTCTAACACATTTAAGGTGGCTCTCTTAATCTCACTAACTCACCATACCTTATTCTTTTCTCATTTGGGTGCCGATCAAGCACTTCGAAGTTTGACGTTCCTTGAAGTAAGGTTAACCCTTATAGGCGAAATGAAATCTGAAGACATTCTCATTCAACTTGGATATCTATGAATGATCAGAATGGTCTTTGGAGGCTTGTAATGTAGGCCTTTGGTTCATGGTTAGATGAAGCCGTATCTCTATGCTCGTATGATATGGATATGCTCACATGGAGTATTATTTTTTTATTTTTGTTTTTTTTCTAGATCACTCTAGACTGCCCCTTTTCGAGTTTTCACCCTAGAGTTCATTTCTTCACTCTCTTTCTTTTGGTCCACCTTGCATTCTGGCTGTGTATTGATGCTTGCTTTTCGTAAAAAAAATGATTGATCCTCCAAAGTTCATTGAATGAAGGATTATGTACATTTCTAGGAATTCTTGTGATTGGTATGCCCAGATGAAATGTTCCTCTTTTTTCTTCTTCTTTTCTTTTCTTTTCTCTCTTTTTTTATTTGGATTGCTCTAGACTGCCCACATTTGGGTTTTCACCCTAGAGTTCACTTCCTTCTTCTGTATCTTCATATCAGTGTATTTTGGTTAGATATTGATGCCAGCATGCTCAAGTAGACTACTCCTTCCTCTTCATTTTCGGGATCGCTCTAGACTGCCCATTTTTGGGTTTTCACCCTGAAGGTCATTTCCTTTTACGAAATTGGCAATCTTCGGGCCGACTTGTCTTGACTTGGCTTCAATTCAAGCTTCTATACAAATCTTCAAAAAATGGTGGATTCTTTATGTATCTCTTGCTCATTTCTTACAGTTGAAGTCTTGATCTTGTATTGTTCAATCTGTGTGTGAAGTATATACAATGTTTTCTTTTTATTCCTTTTGTCTTCTGTCTTCTGTCTTTTGTCTTTTTTCTCTCTTTTTTTTTATTTTCTCTTTTCTTCTTCTTCTTTTCTTCTAAGAGAATTCAACTCATCACAGTCCTTTGTCTCGAGGATAATGATGGAGCATACAACAGAACCACAAGTTACTCGGTATAGTCATGATTTAAATATATCACTCATGTAGCTACTCCACTTTTAACTTAAAAGATGGGTGTAACATGCAACCACCTTCTGAGCTTTTCACTACAGCGAAGTACCCTAGAAAATTTTACTCATTTCACTTTTTAAACACTCTTATCTAGGAATACCTTTTAGTAAACCCAAATAGTGGAGTATAATCTCACTTTTTCTTTTTTTGTCTCTTTCTCTCTCTCTCTTTTTAGGCTACCCATTTTGGGTTTTCAGCCTAGAGTCTCTTTCCTCTTATTCGAGTCTGTGGATGTATTCTCGAATCAAATTGTATCTATATCGGACATTGTCGCTTGTTCCCGCTTGAACATAATCAATTCTACCCAGCTCTTCTAAACTGGTGCCTATCGAACGGCGGAGTCTTCATGTATCTTCTTTTTACACTATTTAACTTAGTGTACCTGCTCTTGATTGCTTCGGCCTTCTGATTACCATTTCTTATGTTGCTTGGTTTACTTTCTGAGCATAAACTTGTCTTCATCCATTTTCCTCTGGTAGTTCTATGCCATTCATGTCCAATCTATCTGGTTTCATCTCTTTCTCTTAGTAAAGTAAAAGAATACCATTCATCCTTCCACTCATAGATGTCATGAGAAAGCCTTCAGAGGGTAAAGGTATAAGGTCAACTCTCAATTCAAGGATCTTAAACGACAAGTGCCTGAGAAGGAAAATTCCTAAAATGGGAACTGCCTATTGTCTAAACACTCACTTTGTTCCTCTGTTGGCCTAAGTGGATTAACAGATACTGTAACCCCATTAACCCGGCCAAGACGCCCAACCAAACCAAGATGGCCACATTAGGTTTGCCGTAGCAAATTGAAGAGATTCAGCCAATCCGATCTATTTTTTTTCTTTTTTATCTTATCTAGATGCCAATTATTAATCCTACATGTTCATACAGATAACATGTGTAATCTAAACTCAATCGGACATCATTTTGACATCCAATTGATTCTGTTTACCACTTAGGGACCAAATTGTAATTTGACAAGTTACAAGTCAAAAACCCACTTTTAAATTACCAACCTTATATTAGTCAGGTTCCATGCGTATGTCTCATATTCCAACTCAAACCAATTACCATGTACTAATGCATTAGCAAGATTCAGGGACTAAAATGCGAAGCAAGCAAAATTGTGAGCCGATGCAACATAAAACAACCTTGAGTATCGATACTGGTGTTACCGTACCGATACGCATAAAGATGCACCGTACCAATACACCACGGCCCATACCGATACACAATAACCAACTTACCTAACTTCTGATTTGTTTTAACATCTGTACCGGTACGCTTACGTGGGTATCGGTACACGGGTTTGGGTTTAAAAAGTGAGATTCCAGAGGCTAGAACGTGTACCGATACTCCTTGCCCGTATCGTTATGCCAGGCAAAAATTACCTAGGCGTACCAGTACTCCCTTACGCGTACGGATCCCCTAGGCTAGAAAACGCCTAGCCATACCGATACGGTTCCCCGCGTATCGGTACGCCTGGACCTGTAATGCCACAAATTACTGATTTTTCAACCCAAAAACATTCTCAAATCATTCCAGCATGCTTATAACATCATACCAACATGCCAAACATACCATAAGCAACCTAGCAACGCAAATTTAACAGCACAACAAGGCTTCATGCATCGAATGGAAATCTATAGGCATGCTTCCTACAGTTGCATCCATACAATATACCAAAAGACAAACCAACACCAAAATCAATCTTTAAAGGTCATTTACAAACCAAAAGCAACCTAAGAAACATGCTCAAACAGGGAGTTCCCCAAAACATCTCCCAAATCATAACAAGTACCCCATTGCCCTTATTCATTATAGTCTAGTCTCTAACATACTTTGGAACCAAGTCTTGCCAAGATCCCCCTGCTTCTTGTTGTCTTCTGAAACTTTAATTCTCTGCATTGATGGACAAAAAGAACGTAAGCACACAAGGCTTAGTGAGGAAAGCTTAGAACAAAACACCATCAATGCATTTAAAACCATTTCTCAACATCATCTTTCAAAACATCATGCCTCTTTTAAAACATGCACTTACAACATTAAAACCAGCATATCAAACCATATGCTACATGTATCATTAACCAACAGCAAGTCACATTGCTAACCTTCTACTTAAGCCTTCCCATGCATTACTACCAAATGCAAAGCTTAAGGAGAAAACATGTATAAATCACATTATACAACATAAACCATTTCAATGATACATTAACAATTATATTGACTTTCAAGTGATCTTTAACAAGTCCATTAACAAAAGAGTTCATCGGATACATGGATTCAACAAGTGTTAACCCAACACTTCAAGCCATCTCAACTGAAATAGCGATACAATCACAATCGCGGTACAATAACAACCGGGTACAATTCCAACCGGGTACACTCTCAACCCATAGGGATACCAATCCCTCTCATTGGTTAGATGCTTAACGCACTAACGGGAGTACTCAGTACTGTTTAACCCCTCAACCGTTAGGGTACTTGGATAAAGTATTCGGTACACCGTATAAACCCCTCAACATCCAAGGTGACTTATTTTACAGTGCACTCAATCCTATGGCCAGCCAACTATATTCGATAACAATTTTAAAACCACATCACTTGCCAATATAATTAACCAAACAACATTTACCTCATTGTTTTTAACAAGCATTAAACCATGCCCTTTCCAAAGCAACAACCATGCTTTAAAACACAAGTATAAATCATACTTACAATGATCACTTACCATGTGTATCCTTCAGCAAAATATGCTTAAAAATAGTACATAAAATACTTTAAATCATGCTTAAACAGTAGGTACAATGTAAATCAAAACAAATGCATAAAACCATTTCCAACTAGCACGACCGAGAGAGTAAAACCACTTTACTTACTTCTGAGCTTAGGTAAGCGTTTCAAGCTCTACCTAAACTCCCAAAAACCATCTTTAAAACATTCCAACGCTGGAATCCACATTTTCACTCACCGTCACGCGAAACCTTGATTCGCCAACGCAAAAACGAGTATCCGTAACCTCCTACGCTTCTCCACTTACTTCCAGATCAACCTCCCTTGCTTTTACCACAAAACCACAAAGGATTAATGCATCATAATGCATTCTACAAACAACAACCACAATCCTTCTCGGATTCCCACAAAATTCTCACAATTAACCCTCCACAACAACCGAAAACATAACCAAAACACTTCGATTCATAACCCAACCAACATCTATCAATCTAGCACCACTTTTATCATCAAAACACATCTAAAAACAGAATCAAAACAACATAACACCTTTAGCAACCAAACAACCACCACAACTCCACAAAAAACACAAGTCTAACAACCTAAACAAATAGAGATTCAAGAGTTTCGAGATTCCATTAACAAAAACGACTTATCAACATTATTATACATACATAAGATGTTCAAAATCAATCTACATCACTGGAAAACAGATCCAATTCGAATCTTTCACTATTTCATCTATCTTACCCAATTAAATCAATTAATTCAATATAAAAAACACAAAATTAGATTATAAACCATAAATCAAGGATCAAATACTTGGGAATATAAATAAAGAACCATTCAATAGAGGATATCACAAACCTTACCCCTATTGTGTGATTTCTCCCTCAATTGACTTTTTAAAACTAGGAAAACACAAGATTTCAATAAGATTTTATAAATCAAAGTTAAATAATCAATTGTAGATCAAGATTCTGAGTAAAATTGATCTCTCACCTATGGTTTTTGATGAAATCCGAGTGTTTGACAGAAAAGAAGTGGAGAAAAAAGTTACGTCAATTTTCATTAAAACCAAATAACAAACTTTAATATCTAAAATCCCTTTTAATTAACTTTTAAAACACATGTTAAAATGATTTAATTAAAGAGAGAAATCACCAGCAAAAACTTGGTAAAATAGCTCCTTAAGGATTCTAAGAATTTGACCTTTACATTTTAGTCACTTTAAAAATAGTTTTCAAAAGTTGCATTTTGGTCACTAGCCAAAATGTCACACCTCCCAATCTCATTTTCCAAAATTGATTCCACCAAAATTAATCATATATTAAAACATGATTTTTAACCATTTCCCATAATTTTCCCACACCGAAAATATACGATCCCGAAACTGACTCGAATTTCTATTCCGGTCCACCAGACCGCCTAATAACCCACTAAACCGTTAAGCCCTAAAATTGGGGCGTTACAAATACTCACATTTGTAATATCCTCACAACTTTCAATTTCTTCTAAATATAAGTAACTTAGAGTTGATTTCTGAATTTGAATCACATGTATTCTTGCATTTGAGATTCAAGGACCTGGTATAGAAATGATATATACATATGTCTATTCAAAAAATGTGTATATGTGTATGGAAAATCAAAAACTACCTCATAACAATGAAATATTTAAAGAATCAAAGAATGCAAAAATGCTTTCTAAATGAAAATGTGAAAAAATATCTGTTTGAGATTTTTTTCTTCAAAACATTAAGAATTTCTTTTTGAACTGATGGGTAAACCATAGGGACCTTCGGACTACGTCCCGAGTACTAACTCATTCCGGCCATTTCAATGTAGTGTAGGCTTGCCATTTCTCTTGTTTTTCCTTGTTGGATCAATTCTTGCGTTAGGATTCCCTCGCCAACCAGCTTCTGGATTTCTCGATGCCATGCTCCAATGCCCCCACATAAAACTTATATGCACTATTCAGGTCAAAATTGTGGGCAAATGTATCAGGTGTAATATTCATCGACCTAGGGGTGAGCTGCTAACCTTCGACCAAATGAGAAAATATGTTTGAAATGAGTACCCCAAATATTTTCAGACTTGCTCGATGAATTTCCCTCGGTGATTCGGATGGATTACCAGACCTCCTTCTCTTATCGTTATGAGAATCTTGAAAGTGGTACCTATTTATCTCTTTCTTTTATTCTACTCCTAGGTAGGCATGGTCTTTAAACTTAGGTCCAATAGTGCATGTTCGATTCTCTCTTCGACTGTCATGAAATCCTCAAAGCTGGCCTTCATTTTCTTGAACATCTTATCAAAGAAGAAATATGAAATGTGGCATGAAACGTGGAAGTCACTTTCTTCTTCGTCTACGGGAGGCTACACCTGGGTCGCTAAACACAGCCACCTCAAAGCACATTCCTTGAAGCCTTCATTAGGTTTCATCTTCGTACCATGGAGATACTGACAACTTGGTGCTAGGCCCAAAGCATATTTATATTGGCCCAAAAAGGCATCGACTAAGTCTCCTCACGACTGAACTTGGTCTCTATTCAAACAGTTATACCATATCACGGTGGGTCCTGCTAGACTATCATGGAAGCAGTGGAACAATAATTTTTCATTCTCAATGCAGCCCTCCATCATTTTGCAAAACATGGTCAGGTGAATCTTGGGGCATCTTGTTCCGTCATCATGCGCAAATTCGAGAATCTTTAAAATTCAGAGCAATGGCTAAATTAGGGTTAAAACAGAGTTTTCTTACATCGAATGCATCAAACTTCTTCTCTTTTTTCCCGAGCCCATCTTCTAACTGCTCGAATCTTGATTATTGAGTGTGTTCAATTCTTTTATTCACGATAAAACTCAAATTGTACTTTGGATTACTCCCCAAAAATTTTATTCAAGGTAATGATAATGTTATGTAAAATATGCCATGATTGTACTATGCGATGCAACACATTAATGCAAATGCGGTGTTGATTCTTGAACAGTCCTTAAAAGACTTTCGTTCAATAGAAAAATGTCTGGTTGCAATAAACTAATAATAAATTACAGGTAACAGTTAGCCTTCTTCTGGAGATCTTGACTTCGGGAAGCAAAGCTCGTTCTCCACGTCTCGACGTCGTCTTCAAGATGATGGGTGACCTCGTCTTCCCCTCTTATGCTACTCCATAGACTTATGACGCCATGATCTTCATGCTTTGGCTTCTAAAAAACATTGACAAGTGTAGGCATAATGCAGACAAGAGTTATTTCTTCGGTTGATCTGGGTGCAAACAAACCGATCTTCCGTCTAAATAGGGTTGGATCCTAGCGGTCCAAAGGGGGCTCTACTTAAAGTCTTTAAAACTTTTTTGTTTACATTAAAATTCTCAAAGATCATTTGGCTTAAAGATTTCCCCTTTTTCATTATAAAAAAGTTTTAACTTACTTAAAAAATGGAAACTTTTAGGATTTTTTTTAAAGTTTTAGGAGGGAAAAGAATTCAAAACACAATAATAATATTTTTAAAAAAATTTGGAGTTAAATTAAAATCTTTGAGATTTTTACAAAGGGTTAAATGTGAAGATTTTAAAATTAGTGTTATGTAGTCCCCACTGGATTCTCTGCACCGCACATGCCTTACTAGCAGACATTCTTCTTTCTCGATTGGTCTTTGCTCGGCCTAACTTGATACTGTAATATTATCATTTTCGGTAAAGCATACTTTTTTATTTTGAAAGCCTTTTAATTGAACCGTTCTTGGATCAACATCATGTCATGATATGCAAATAAAGGCGTTGATTCCGCTGGTAATCACCCTTTCGAACGACTTTTATAGGAATTAAAGGGTCCAGATTCTGGAATATAAAAGAGAACTTCTATAGACATGCTCATCTACATGTTTTTTTGGGTCTCATTCAAGGAAATAAAAGTCTCAATTAAAATTGTTGGTACCGAGTTTGCCTTCCGCTTCATGCGTTCAAACAGATCCAAAATGGCTACGTCGATATTTCTAAGAACTCTCGAGAAAATGATCAAACCCTATATCCCTAAAGAGAACATGTTTGGGGCTTTGTTGGTTAAACACTTCATCACTATCTCCATCTTCTGAGCTAAATTTCCTCTTTGTACTCAGAATCATGTTACACTCGATTGATTCCATGGCACTGAGTGATTCTAAAATAGCCAAATCTGCAATTGTACAAACTTTCACTTAATGGGTTCCATCTTAAGGAGAAGCTGATACTTTTTCAAACGTATCAGAGCAGCTGTCCATGTTTTCAGTTGATTGACATGTTGATTTTATAGCCTGTGCCAATTCCATGCTTGCAATTCCACCTTGAGCCATTGGTACAACATTAACAATGCTATTTAGGTGTAAGCCAATACCTGATGGCTTGGGAACAGTTAAGGAAAACTTTTCACCATAACACTGAGAGGTCATGTTTATTGCTAACTGGGACAAATTAACCAGTTGCCTTGTTCTAGATGTAACACTTAAATCAAGATGAGATGAAGCCAAACCCTCAGTTTCTGAAGTTGTAACAAGTGATGTTGTAGAGATAATATTATTTGCTAGATTTGTTGAAATGCTGCAGTTTGCTCTAGCTTCTGGTTGAGCTTCTCCAAATTGAAGGCAACGCCTACTCATGCCGCGTTGGAGTTCACTAGCCTACATTGACTGTTGAAATTATTCTATAGCAAAAGGAAAATCTTGCAGCATTTAATAACCAAAAAGGAAAAAAAAAAAAAAAGTTTTAAAGCAATATGAATCAATCTATTTTTTATATCTCTATATCACGACTACTTCAAATCCTTTTATACCTCAAGATCATGAGTCATGCAATGAGCTGGAACATCTATATCCCCACAAACATTTTTAGCAAAACATTCATACGACTGAACCCCCTGTAGAGATCCAGGCAGCTGGTGAAGGAAACCATTGCATCCATCACCACGGTCCTCCACTACTTTCTGCCAAAAAATAAAAAGACTCAGACATGCATATTCTATCTCCTAATATTCATGGTACCATTTCCCAATTGGTTGGAAGATGGAAACAACTATTACCTGAGGACCAAAGTTTTTACTTTCCTTAGAGGAAAGATCAAATGTATCAGACTCAAACCTTTTGAATTCTTCAAATAACCCTTGAGCAACACCTTGCTCATTTTCAATCTTCAATTTTGTCCTCAAAATTTAACTTTCTTTCAATGTTTTCTTCACTTTGCCCAGACAATAATTGAGCTGCATCAACCTTCTTCCCCACATTATTTTTGTTGCCAATTTTAATATTCTTTGAGTCCACTAAACCATTAACTGATGATTGGAGCACATTATTAGATTGTTTCAATTTTGAATTGACCGCATGTGCAGAGTTTGCGCAGTCTACTTCCACAGGGTCAGCCAAGTATTCATCAACACATCCGGAGGAACTACTGGGTTGGACTGAAACATTGTCCTGGTTATCTTCCTTCTTAATATCAATGACCAACCCTTCTTGCAATTCAGTTATAGATCTTTCTAAATTGCAAGACTTGTTAGTCCTTTGCTTGTCCCCTTCACCATTTTGAGATGCTTCCACACTGGATGACAGAGGCCTGGAAATAAGTTTTCATGCAATCAGAACTCAAGAAAGATGCACTCTAAATGGAAAATGATAAAGCCAAAATAAAAAGTTGGACAAACCTTCCAAGTGTTTTTATGCGTGGAGATGTAAACACGAGAGGGGGAGAATTGAGTCCAAGAAACCCTCGTGTTACATGAGGTGCTTTGTCATGCTTTATGGGAGACAGGCTGCTAATATAATTGGAAAAAGGGGAGTTCTGGAATCAAAGTGGAAAATGAAAAAAATAAGAAGTCTAACAATTCATGATAAAGGGAAATGCCATCCATCCATTACTAAAAGCAATGCAATTATCAATTCACAGCAAGAATTTGTAGAGAAAAGGAAAGTAAAGGTTCAATTGCAAAGTGCTGGATCTTAAAGAAAATCAATTTTGAAGATGGCTGCAAACTAATGGAATCTCACCCAAAATCAAGTCTGAAATTGTTATCCATGTCCATATCATACAATAAAGCAGATAAGCAAAAATGGCATTAACTAAACAATTAATGAACCCAGGAGTAAACGAAACACAACATTATCACCTTATGCAAAACCTAGAACCACAAAACGTTAAACATTCAAGCAGGCATTTGCTCATCAAAGAAACTTTTTTCTTTTTTCAAACACCTCCAGTGACAGAAAAGCATCAATAAAGACAACTATAAATCTACTCCAAATACAAAAATCATCCAATTTAAGAACAATCAAGTCCTTGTAAAAAACTTAGTTCCCCCTAATTCATTGAATCAAATCTCCCAATCCCTCCAAATGATATATTAGGGGAACTAACAAATACCCATTAAATCAGTGGAATTCTAGTCAAACACACAACAAATCACAACTCTACCAACAAAATTAAAATGTCACACTTAAACAACACCTTTAACCACATTCAGTAACTCATACAAACCTCCCCAAACTAAAAATCAAAGCCAGAAGAAATAATAAACTTAAAAGATCTCAAAATACATGAAATGATAAGTAACATAAACTACATCCAGTATGATTTTTTTGAAAAAAAAAAAGCAAATTTACTTTAACTGGAGACGAAGAATAAGTAGTAGTAGTAGATGCTGAAGCAGAAGAAGAGGGAATTGGGGATTCAGAAAGTTTAGGAGAATCCATGATTTGAAACCCTAATCCAAGTTAGTCTCTGCATTTCTTCTTTTCGTTTTTAACCTCCGGATCTTGGTTATGATTCTAACGTTGAAAATTGGTTTTAATGATTTTTAGTTTTAGAAATTTTAGCTACTAAAATCGAGGGTTTGACAGCGAGACGTAGGCAAAGGGGGACGAGGGCGGGCATTCAAAATCCGAGCGGGAAACACATCTCCTCCTCGGCCCATTTAATTCCTGGGCCAACATTACTAAACAAATCATACTGAAATTTAAGATTTATAATTTAGGAATTTATGAATTTATATTTAAAATTTATAATTTAAAGTTATAATCTAAATCCATAATCTTACTACCATAATCTCTAACATTTAAACCTTAAATTCTACTATAAATCTAAAATTTTAAACAGTTAAACCTAAACCTGTAAACCTCAAACTAACTCTGAAACTCTTGAATTTAATCTTTAAACTTTAAATTTTACTATAAATCTTAAATTTTAAACTTTTAAACTTAGCAATTGTTGGAGAAGTTAAAATTTACTGTTTTTCTCGGAACTTTTCCACCACCCCTTTCAATACTCTTAAATTTAACCTTAATCACTTATAAAAAAAAAAAAAATCACTTATCCAATAAATTTTGAATTTTTTTTTTTTAAAAAAAATTGATAAACATATCTTGTAAACTTTAATTTATACGTATTTTTTTAATTTTAAAGTTAGAGTTTTAATTTAAAATTTAAAATTTAGAGCATAAAATTTAAAGCTAGCGGCTAGAATTAAGGATACATGATTTAAAATTTAGCAATTAGCTTTTAAAGGTTAAAGGTTAAATTTTTAGAATTTGGGTTGTATGGGGTAAATATGCAGGCCCCATAAATTTCCAATCTTAAGCAAATGAAACGATGATGTTTAATGTGTAAAAGAGATGAGAGTATTCAATGGGGACTGGTGAGAGAGTTGAATTCTAGGGTTTTGGACCTCGAAGCTAAAAGCTCCCCCCAAATTCCTCCATTTTGCCTTTGTTAGTGAGAACAGAGCAGAGAAGAAGAAGAATGGAGGGGATAACGGAGGGAGTGAACAATTTGAACATCACGGATTCATCAGCCTCCAACAACAAGAAGAACCGTATCCAAGTCTCCAATACCAAAAAACCCCTCTTCTTCTACGTTAATCTCGCCAAGGTTCCCTCCACCTTTCCTTATCATTTCTGGGTTTTTTCTCAAATCTTTCTCTTCTTCATCTGTTTTCTTAGTATTCTATTTTTGGCTCACTTTTTGCAGAGGTACATGCAGCAATGCAATGAGGTGGAACTCTCTGCTCTTGGAATGGGTATTCTCTTTTTTGCCTTTTTGTATTTTTTCCCTTGTTGGTATTAAAATGACAATTTGCTTTTTTATTTTTTTGTATAATTTTATTGGATGTTATCTATTAGCTTTTGAGGGATGTGATTAGTCACATAACTCACATTCAAATTAATAGCTTCAACTTTGTGTGTGTATGAAAATGACAATTTGTTTTTGATGCTCTTTGGATTTTAGTTGGATGTTATCAATTAGCTTTTGTGGGATGGAATTTGTCATTTATATTAGTAGCTTCTATTTTGTGTGGTTAACGCATCACATGTGTGTTCGTATACTGTTTTAATTCTCGTTTATCTTTGTTTGCAATTTATCAAGGTGAACATTTTTCCTAAATAGTTAAAAAATCAACAGAATCTTGATATACAGACCGTGAACATTTTAGAGCACTTAAGTGGAAATAGAACAGATTACCTTGATATAAAGACATGTGTTCGTCTTTTGTGGCATGCGATTTAGAGCACTTAAGTGGAAATAGAACATATTACCTTGATATACAGACATCTGTTCGTCTTTTGTGGCATGCGATTTAGATGTGATTTCAATGCAAACCACTCCTAAGTTTGCCTGCTGGGAAAATTTCAATACTTGACTTCCTTCTTTTCTTCATTGCCATTATCACTTGCTTTTAAATGCTGTTTGCAGCTATCGCTACTGTTGTTACCATTGCTGAGATATTGAAGAACAACGGGCTTGCTGTTGAGAAGAGTGAAATTCGTACCCTTAACTATTATTCCTTTTAGATTCCATCTTGTGTCGAGAATTCAAACTTACTTTCGTGATATATATAAAAACATTACCAGAAATCATGACTTCTACTGTTGACATGAGAGAGGAATATGGAGGACGGCCAGTTCAAAAGGCAAAAGTAAGTTGCAAATACAAAATAGATCAATTTACTTAAGTTACTTCATCATATGGCTCACATTAGACTAACCTCAATGCTTTCACGAACTGGAGTTTTATTAGAGCCATCAAAGTGACTTAAAAACATAATATCCATCGATTTATTTTGTCACATTTCCTCATTTCAGACAGACTGAATGGTGTAAAGTTAACAGTAGGTGTTGGAATGTGTTGTTCAAGGCACCCTTGGGAATCGAAATTGTAAAATCACTTGTAATCCACAATGAAACTAATGATATCTAGCAGTTTCATCAGATTAAAAGTTTAGGCCTTAATGGTTGGAATAGATTCTATTAATATGAAATGTTGTTGACATCTAGACTTGTATGGAAAGATGCTTTCATGGTTTAACCTGCTCGGTTTAATCATGTACCTATCTTATATTTGCATGAAATGGTTTAAGCCTATAATGTTGTGTGGCTGACAGCATGGAGCTTATTATTTTGTAGATTGAAATAGTGCTGGGGAAATCAGAGAAGTTCGATGAGTTGATGGAAGCTGCCGCCGAGGATGTTATAGATAATGACGGGCAGAACTGAGATATTACTCCATTTTTAGCTTGTGTTACTGGATGTTGGACTGCTTTAACTGTTCTTTTCTTGTTTGGTCGTACGAAATTGGAGCCTACTCTCTGAGGTGACATCATTTGGAATTTTTGTAAACTACAATGGTCCCTTTGTTATTTAAAGTTCAGATTTGTTGCTAATTAATCCCATGTTTACATGGTCGAATATTCTCTTGATATACACAAAGAAATGCAAAGACCTTTATTTTATGAATAGTTGATGCCATAAAGAAGCAAAGACTTGGAACATAATTGCTAAGACCGGTATATATGTTAGAAAGAAAACTTTGTATGTAAAGCTATGAACCATTTGAGTTGAAAAGCTTAAATTTGTTGGTCGTTAATTATGCTGATACTGATGGCTGGCCGGTACCGAAGGTCAATGACCCAGAGTTGAGAAAAGTTGTAATATTGAAAAAGAAATGTTCTAAACCCAAGTTGAAAAATTGGACCAAGTTCAGTGTAAGGAAATGAGTCGTCCCTTTTAAAAAGATTTTGCCATGAGCCCATTGAATTAAAGAGTTTAAATTTATAACGGATTGGTAGGTGATAAGTAGTTTAGTATTATTTTAACATGTCTCAAGTTTGAGGCCGTATATGTAAAAAAAAATTCATGAGAAATTCACTCATTAAAAGTATGTGTTCGACGTAAATCAATCCAGAGATTAATCAAATCAAAATCTTAGAATAATCAAATCAAAATCTTAGAATACGGGGAGGACAACAAAAAAGAAAGCTCAAATTTGTCATTTGCTAGTTTTGCTGATAGTGATAGCCAATAGCAAAGGTCAATGCCTCAAAATCCACATGTAAACTAACACCAATATCTTTCACATTTTCCACGTCTTTAGATGTGTTTCAACACAATTTGGAAAGCAAAAAACGTTTAAAGGCTGCCGGGAATTGCACTTAAAGCTTGAGGAAAAATCAAGAGAGTAACCACGCTTCAACTTAAACAAGCCGTAATAAGTTTTCCATTCTTCAACTGTACTAATATACTTCCAACATCATCTTTTACCTTGCACTTGCAGATGACGCCGCCCGAATTGAGCCCCAACAAACAAAATTCAGCAGGATAAATATATCGAATAAAAAAACTAAAATGTATGGTAGCTTGTTCCTCTGTTCCAAACAGAGTAAATATTCCCTTGAATGATAATTCTGATATAGTCATCTTCGTCTACCAGTATCCTCTTGCATGCTCATTTGCACATGAAAGATATCACGGCAGCGATAATAATTTCATTTCACTAAGACCCAGTCATCCCATAGACCATGGATTCTCTTCTTGTTGAGAATGCTCGACAGTTGATGCAACACATTCTTGTAGACCTGTCTTCCATCGAGAGCCTTTTAAAATCAAGTGGTAGATTTTGCTATGAGCCCCTGCTTGAATTAAAAAGGGCTTCAATGTTGCCGATCTTCTCTAATTTTGCTGATACACTTTCCGATAGTGTTAAATGACTCAATGAGACTTAACAAACCTCTATAATTTAACGTCCCTTTGCAGTATTTTTAGGAAAGCATCAAGTTTACCATCGTGTTTGTTTTTCAACAAATTAACAAATAATAGTGAACGGATTTCTACGTGTGGGAATTATAAATGTTTAGACTGTGTTTACCTCAATGGTTAAACGAGCCTTGACTAACTCAAGAGGATAGGTCAACAATGTTGAGCTGACTGCAGGACAAGCTCCTGCAACTAATGGCGCTGCTCTTCACCATCCGATCAATCAATCGGAAAACAACCACTTTGATCTATTTAAGGTAGCAACCTATACTTTGGTTTTAACAAATAACCCTATGAAACTATCAACTGCAGAAAGTCAATTTGCAACTAAACTAGAACAAATAAGATATGCACATGGACACAGCAAAAACAAGTGAAAAGGCTGACATCAAAACCACAAACATTTGATTACTCAACAAAGCAATATCCAGCACTATAAACCCACAAACAAACAGCATATATCATTCACAAACTTATCAATACAAATTCGTGGAATTAATACCCCGATCGCCTTGCTTGGAGCAACTTGAATCATGTTAACAAGATTAACCCTAAACGACTAATAGAGTACAAAAACAACTGATCCCTTAAAGGGGGGCAATTTTCTTCCCGGGAATTTCAGCATGTATCAGCTACTCTCCATGGCAAAATCCATGCAATTATGGTTTGATTTCTTTTTCTCAATGAAAACACACTATTATCTCGGGAGAAATATACAACTCGATAAAATTTTATCTGTCCTTCACAGCTCCACTTTATGAAATAATACAAGTTGCTAACCTCAAAAAGGGGTAGGGGACTAGTTTTGGAGTGGTGATGAGCAGAACTGCAGAAGCCATTGCAGACAGTGACATTAAAAGTAGCATGCAAAAATTAAAATAGACTCTAACAGGGTTTGACCTCAGATGCCTGTGCATCCAACAGAGATTGTCCTGAAAGATTTGAGCTAACAATCCGCATTGCTGCATCATACACAGCCTTTTGGTACAGGTCATCTTCAATCTTCTTAAGGACTTCCTTCACTAAATGTAAGTCAAAACCCCCAGCCAAAATAAGTTTCCCGATTATTTCCCCAAAATTATTCGGTGCTTCTGGTAAATTATTGCCAATATCATCCAACAGGGTACCATAGAGTAGGCATCCATTCCCTATGTCTCTAGTTGTAAGAACTTTCTTGATAAACAAGTATTCTATAAGCTTTGAAACTGACTCAACACAAGGTGGGTTTTTCTCCAAAGCAATGGAGATAGCTTCTTTCACAACCTCAGGATGGAATGACGGAGATCCTAGTTCCTGCACACACTGCAAAGCTTCATCCAGCAGCCTAACACTGACATATTCCTCCAACAGGGCCCGCGTTGTTCTACTAAGATCAGCTGGATTCAGTTTTGAAGCTGGTGTTAGTGGTTTCTCCGAAACTGGAGACACAGCAGCCACTGGAACAGGTTTGGCAGGAAGAGAAGGTTGTGCCACAGGCTCGGCACCCACAATCGAATTGGATGACTGTGCAGGAGGAGTTGAACTTCCCTGCAACAGGGAACTTGTCCTACCACTCATTAGGCCACCACTACCCTGAGGCAACAGCCTTGGATTCGTTGTAGTTGACTTATTGATTAATGGTGAATGAACACGCCCTCCAGGTTGTGTACCCGGTCCATCACCCTGTGGCATTGACCTTGTTCTAGAAACCTCCCAGATATCATTGTCCATTCCTGGCATTGCAGGCATCCTCTGAGTCCCCAGAATTCCAGGCATCAAACCCCCAGTACTAGGACGAGTGATAGGGAAACCCGCAGGACCAGGAGTCATTGGACCACCAGAAACAGGTCTAATTTTAATACCAGCAGTAGCACCCAGACACAGCCCAAGATTTTTGTCAGCTTCAGAATGGATTTCAGCAATTGTTTTGGCTTTCACCTGCAAAATTAGTGCAAAAAGATGGTGATATCAAAACCCACTCAAATCACCATTTCAACATCTTCTTTCTAATCTAACACAAGAAATTTATGCCATTTAAGAGTGCTACCTCTTCACCCCTGGGAACCCAATTGTTAGCACGCAGATCAAGAACATCACGAACCATAAATCTCATTCTTGAAGCAAGCTGGGGATTTGTGACCAAGTCCTTCAGTCTACCGAAGTAGAGATCATTTCGGTGACGTGAGCTTGGGCTCTCATCAAGGTACTTACCAATAATATTGAAGAGCTGACAAATGGCTTCAACATTCTCCTCCGCAGGGCAAGCTTCAGCATCATTGCCCAAAAGTTCCTGATGGAAAAACAGGAGGAAAAAAAAAAGTTTTAGCATAACTTACTAAAAAATCTGATTTTTTTGGGTGAGAAAATAAGTTTTGGCAATAACCTGCACAAGGTGATGGACTATTTTCTCGGGTACCATTTTCTGCTTCAGAAGCTCACCAATTAAACGGGCTTAACCAACCTTTCTTTATCTCTCCGCTCCAACTCTTGCTCAGGGGCAGTCATCTGCACCACCTCTTCCCTAAGCTTGCCAGCTCCCTCAAATGCTTCCTGGCAGTTATTCAAGAGGACTCGCTTAAATGTAATGTCTTTCCCACCAGGTTCATCGGATTGGAACGAGGGGAGCTCATAATTAAGGTCGGAACGTAAACGAGCACATATAGGGGAAAATGTGGGTTCCAAAACAGCCTTCTCAAATATTAAACAGGTAACCCCCTGTAAAGATGTCAAAGGTACTCCATTATTTATGTGTATAAAAGTGTGTACCTAGAAAAAAGTGCAAAAGGTGTGTAGCGATGCCAAAAAGAATAATGGAAATGTGGAAAGTAGTAACCTTCAAGATATCAGCTGACGTGATACCAGAATTAATAAGTTGATGCTTCCAAAAATCATACCACTCAGGGGTCAGCTTGTTCAGTATCCTGTACAGAGCAAATAACCATTCAGTGTGATCAATAAGCCATACTCGTGCAATATTGACAACAATGCACTTGGCAAGTTCCCTAAAAATGGAAGCCGTCTCGTATTCAGCAGCTTCCAAAACTAGAAGTTCCAATACCAACCATACTAAAGAAACCAATATTCACTATGAATTTAAGAACTTGGAACATGATATTCCAATCTTGTAAGTTCACAGAAATGCCTTGTTTCAATAGTTTAAAAACAAAATAAATGTTCTTACAACATAGATTTACTATAAAGATTATTGGCATCCATTATGTTTAATGAATAAGATAAACAGAAGCAAGGCCTTCTTTATGGTAGGTTGATAGAAATAGATGAGGCATATATAATGCATGAAACCTGCTCTTATGGTTTCTCAGCAGGAAATGGTGACATGTACAAGAGCAAGAAACATATTCTGAACATTATTACCCTTTTACAGTCTTTAGAACACGATCCTTGGCGTCAGCTGCCATCAACTCATCGAACTTCTCTGATTTCCCCAGCAGAATTTCAATCTACAAAATAATAAACTTCATGCTGTCAGCCACTCAACATTATAGGCTTAAACCAGGGACGGACCTAGAGAGGGGCTGGAGGGGGCGGTCCCCCCCTAAAAATTTAAAATTCCTATATGATTTAGAAATTTTCTATGTATTTCATATTGAAAATCTACTTTTGCCCCCCCCCCCCTAAAATTTTATAAGTTCGCCCCCCTAGAATTTTATAGGTTCGCCCACCTAACATAAAGTTCTGCGTCCGTCCTCGACTGAAACCATTTCATGCAATATAAAGAGCTATAAGATTACCAATGGACCGAACCTAAACAGGTGACTGTTACTGTAAACATAACTAACCAAGCCCGTCATACTAAATATAATAATAACCCAGATCATACCATCTACGCTAATGACTAAACCAAGCAGGTTACACGATGAAAGCACCTTTCTATACAAGTCTAGATGTCAACAACATGATGTGCCTTCATATTAATAGAATCTATTCCAACCATTAAGGCCTAAACTTTTAATTTGATGAAACTGCTAGATCCATGAGTTTCATTGTGCATTACAAGTGATTTTACAATTCCGATTCCCAAGGATGCCTTGAACAACACATTCCAACACCTACAGTTAACATTGCACCATTCAATTGGTCTGAAATGAGAAAATGTGACAAAATAAATCAATGAACAATATTTTTTAAGTCACTTTGACGGCTCTAATAAAACTCCAGTTCGTGAAAGCATTGAGGTTAGTCTAACAAGAGCCATATGATGAAGTAACTTAAGTAAATTAATCTATATTGTATTTGCAACTTACTTTTTCTTTTTGAACTGGCCATCCCCCATGTTCCCCTCTCATGTCAACTGTAAAAGTTATGACTTCTAGTAATGTTTTTGTAGATATCACGATAGTAAGTTTGAATTCTCGACCATGATGGAAGCTAAAAGGAATATATGCTAAGGGTAAGAATCTCACTCTTCTCGACAGCAAGCCCGTTGATATTCAATATCTCAGCAATGGTATTGACAGTAGTGACAGCTGTGAACAGCATTTAAAAGCAAGCGGCAATGACAATCAAGAAAAGAAGGAAGTCGAGCATTACAATTTTCCCAGCAGGCAAACTTAGGAGTGGGTTGTATTGAAAACATATCCACAAATCACATGCCACAAAAGAAGAACACATGTCTAAATATCAAGGTAATCTGTTCTGTTTCTACTTAAGTGCTCTTTAGGAGAAATGGTGGCATTGTTCTTTTGGTTAACATTGCAATTATAAAGATAACGAGAATTAAAACAGTATTTGAACACCCGTGATGTGTTAACCACATAAAGTAGAAGCTACTAATATAAATGACAAATTCCATCCCTCAGAAGCTAATGCATAACAACTAATTAAAAATCCCCAGAGCATCAAAAGCAAATTGTAATTTTACTAACCACAAGGGAAAAATACAAAAAATAAAAAGGGGAAGTTGTGAGAAAGTAAAGCAGCATGGTGAAAGTGAAAGAAAGGGCAAAGAGAGAATACCTCTTCCAAGCGCACAGAGTTCCACCTCATTGTATTGCTGCATGTACATCTGCCAAAAGTGAGCCAAAAATAAAATATTAAGAAAACAGATGAAGAAGAGAAAGATTTGAGGGGAAAAACCCAGAAATGATAAGGAAAGGAGAAGGGAACCTAGGCGAGATTAACGTAGAAGAAGAGGGGTTTTTGGTATTGGAGACTAGGATACAGTTCTTGTTGTTGCTGGAGGCTGATGAATCCGTGACGTTCAAGTTGTTGACTCCCTCCGTTGTCGCCTCCATTCTTCTTCTTCCTCCTCCTCGGCCGTTCCAAAAACCCAGACACATCCCAAGATTTTTGTCAGCTTCAGAATGGATTTCAGTAATTCTTTTGGCTTTCACCTGCAAAATTAGTATAACAAGATGGTGATATCAAAACCCACTTAAATCACCATTTCAACATCTTCTTTCTAATCTAAGGACATGCTAAGGTGTGGACTGGCGGCCAACATAACTTCTTATCATTTTTATAATAATTTGTATAGGATTAAATAATAATTTAGGTAAAAATTCTTACTATAATATAAATTATTATTAATTGAGTAATAATTTAGGTAAAATCGAAATTCTTATTAATTGAATAAAAAATTCTATTATAAGCTAAATTCTTATCGAGTAAGAATTTAAGTTTAATTTTGCCTTAGGTAACAATTTGTGTTATTCCCTCCGTCCAAGAAAATTGTCCCTTATTAACTTTTTGAAAGTCAAAAATTTTTAAACATTGAGTATAATTATATTAAATATTTTAAATTATTAAATTTTATAAAAATATATATTTAAAAATTACTTGATTAGAAGTTTTTAAAATATATTTTTTCATATTTTTATCAATAATAAATTTTAAATAATTGTGAGTCAAAATTAAAAAAATGACAAAAACGTCAATAAAAAATAATTTTCGTGGCCAAAAATTTATATAAGATTTAAGTAATAATTTAGCCGCACCATAGGGTGCCGCGGCAGAACCTCCATCTAATCTAACACAAGAAATTTATGCCATTTAAGAGTGCTACCTCTTCACCCCTGGGAACCCAATTGTTAGCCCGTAGATCAAGAACATCACGAACCATAAATCTCATTCTTGAAGCAAGCTGGGGATTTGTGACCAAGTCCTTCAGTCTACCGAAGTAGACATCATTTCGTTGACATGAGATTGGGCTCTCATCAAGGTACTTACCAATAATATTGAAGAGCTGACAAATGGCTTCAACATTCTCCTCCACAGGGCAAGCTTCAGTATCATCGCCCAAAAGTTCCTGATGGAAAAACAGAAAAAATGAATTAGCATAACTTACAAAAAATCTGATTTTCATGGGTGAGGAAAGAAGTATTGGCAATAACCTGCACAATGTGATGGACTATCCTTTCAGGTACCATTTTCTGCTTCAGAAGCTCACCAATTAAACGAATGTTACCTAGAGTAAGAAGTTTAATCAACCTTTCTTTATCCTTACGCTCCATCTCTTGCTCAGGGGCAGTCATCTGCGACACCTCTTCCCTAAGCTTGTCGGATCCCTCAAATGCCTCCTGGCAGTTATTCAAGAGGACTCGCTTAAATGTAATGTCTTTTCCACCAGGTTCATCGGATGGGAACGAGGGGAGCTTATCATTAAGATCAGAACATAAAAGTGCATACATAGGGCAAAATGTGGGTTCCAAAACAGCCTTCTCAAATATTAGACCGATAACCCCCTGTAAAGAGGTCAAAGATATCCCATTAGCAATGTGTATAAAACTGTGTACATCCATACAAACAGACCTAGAAAAACGTACAAAAAAAGTGTACCGATGCCAAAAAGAATAATGGAAATGTGAAAGTACTAACCTTCAGGATATCGGCTGACGTGATACCAGAATAAATAAGTTGGCCCTTCCAAAAATCATACCTCTCAGGGGTCAGCTTGTTCAGTATCCTGTACAGAGAAAATAACCATTCAGAATGACCGATAAGCCATACTCATGAAATATTGACAACAATGCACTTAGCAAGTTCCCTAAAAATGGAAGCCGTCTCTTATTCAGCGGCTTCCAAAACTAAAAACTCTATACCAACCATACCACAGAAACCAATATTTACTATGAATTTAAGAACTTGGAACATGATATTCCAATCTGGGAATTTCACATAAATGCCTTGTTTCAATAGCTTAAAAACAAAAGAAAGGTTCTTACAACATAGATTTACTATAAAGATTATTGGCATCCATTATGCTTAATGAATAAGCTAAATAGAAGCAAGGCCTTCTTTATGGTAGGTTGATAGAAATAGATGAGGCATATATAATGCGTGAAACCTACTTTTATGGTTTCTCAGCAGGAAGTGGTGACATGTATTAAAGTAAGAAACATATTCTGAACATGATTACCCTTTTACAGTCTCCATTGTGACAGCTGCCATCAACTCAGCGAACTTCTCTGATTTTCCCAGCACTATTTCAATCTACAAAATAATAAACTTCATGCTGTCAGTCACTCAACATTATAGGCTTAAACCATTTCATGCAATATAAGAGAGCTATATGATTACCAATGGACCGAACCTTAACAGGTGACTCTTACTGTAAACATAACACACCAAGCCCGTCATACTAAATATAATAGTAACCCAAATCATACCGTCTACGCTCATGACTAAACCAAGCAGGTTACACGATGAAAGCACCTTTCTATACAAGTCTAGATGTCAACAACATGATGTGCCTTCATATTAATAGAATATATTCCAACCATTAAGGCCTAAACTTTTAATTTGATGAAACTGCTAGATACCATGAGTTTCATTGTGCATAACAAGTGATTTTACAATTCCGATTCCCAAGGATGCCTTGAACAACACATCCCAACACCTACTGTTAACATTACACCATTCAATTGGTCTGAAATGAGGAAATGTGACAAAATAAATCAATGAACAATATGTTTTAAGTCCCTTTGACGGCTCTAATAAAACTCCAGTTCGTGAAAGCATTGAGGTTAGTCTAATGTGAGCCATATGATGAAGTAACTTAAGTAAATTAATCTATATTGTATTTGCAACTTACTTTTTCTTTTTGAACTGGCCATCCCCCTTGTTCTCCTCTCATGTCAACTGTAGAAGTTATGATTTCTGGTAATGTTTTTGTACATATCACGATAGTAAGTTTGAATTCTCAACACGAGATGGAAGCTAAAAGGAATATATGTTGAGGGTAAGAATCTCACTCTTCTCGACAGCAAGCCCGTTGATCTTCAATATCTCAGCAATGGTCTCAACAGTAGTGATAGCTGCGCACAGCATTTAAAAGCAAGCAGCAATGACAATCAAGAAAATAAGGAAGTCAAGCATTACAATTTTCCCAGCAGGCAAACTTAGGAGCGGTTTGTATTGAAAACATATCCATAAAATCGCACGCCACAAAAGATGAACACGTCTAAATATCAAGGTAATCTGTTCTATTTCTACTTAAGTGCTCTTTAGGAGAAATGCTGGCCTTGATCTTTTGGTTAACATTGCAATCATAAAGATATTTAGAATTAAAACAGTATTTGAACACCCGTGATGTGTTAGCCACACAAAGTAGAAGCTACTAATATAAATGACAAATTCCATCCCTCAGAAGCTAATATGTAACAACTAATTAAAATCCCAAGAGCATCAAAAGCAAATTGTCATTTTACTACCCACAGCCACAGGGAGGGAATACGGAAAGAAAAAGGAAACGGGAAAGTTGTGAGAAAGTAAAGCAGCATGGTGAAAGTGAAAGAAAGAGCAAAGAGAGAATACCTCTTCCAAGCGCACAGAGTTCCACCTCATTGTATTGCTGCATGTACCTCTGCCAAAAGTGAGCCAAAAATAAAATATTAAGAAAACAGATGAAGAAGAGAAGATTTGAGAAGAAAAAAAAAAACAGAAATGATAGGCAAAGGAGAAGGGAACCTTGGCGAGATTAACGTAGAAGCTGAGGGGTTTTTTGGTATTGGAAACTCTGATAAGGTTCTTGTTGCTGCTGGAGGCTGATGAATCCGTGAAGTTCAAGTTGTTGACTCCCTCCGTTATCACCTCCATTCTTCTTCTTTTTCTTCCTCCTCCTCCTCCTCCTCCTCCTCGTCGGCGGTTCCAATTCCAAAACCCTTGACTTCAACTATCTTTCACCAGTCCTCCTCCTCCTGGTTCCAAAAACTCTAGAATTCAACTCTCTCTCACCAGCCCCCTGTCCTTGCACTTAAATTATTAGCGTATTGACTAAAGTTGACAAATGATCATTATATTTTATTAAAAAAATCATTTTGGTGAGAGATAATAACAGATCAATTAGTAGCTTCACAACTTAGGGCCTAAGTTGAGAAAGTTGTAATAATATTTAAAAAAGGTTTAAACCAAAAAAAGCATTCAAATTATGTTTTTTTTGTTTTGGCCCTTAAACTATGATTTGAGTAAAATAGGCCATTAAATTATTATTTTTGATTAATTTAAGTCCCTAAATTATGATTTGAGTAAAATAAGCTCTTAAACTATCATTTTTAGTCACTTTAAGTCCATGGTTACAAAAATATCATTTTATAGGCTTTTCTAACATATATAAATATTTATGTTCTTTTTAAATTTTAAAATATCATATATCAAAATAAGCCCCTAAACTATCATTTCTGGTCATTTTAAGTCCGATAGTTATTTAAGTCAAAAGAAAATTATTTCGACTAATAAGATGTTTACACATCACAAAAATTTTTTGACCAACTGATAGTTTTGGGGACTAAAAGAAGAAAAATGACATAGTTTAGGTACTTATTTTGGCAAAAAAATAATTTAGAGACTTAAAGTGGCTAAAAATAATAGTTTAAGAGCCTATTTTGCTCAAATTATATTTTAAAGGCTAAAAACAAAAAAAAACATAATTTAAGGACAATTTTTTTATTTAAACCTTTAAAAAATTGTTCAAACCAAGACGACAAAAGAAAGGGCCAAGTTCAGTAGAAGGAAATGAGTTATTCCTTCTTTCAACAAAAAAAAAAAAAATGAGTTATCCCTTGTAACAAAGTTTTTCCTGTTATATTTATTTATCTAAATAAAAGATTTTGCTATGAGCGTATTGAATTAAAAGGCTTGAATTTGTTGGTAGCTAATTTTGCCGATAGTTAAAGGTCAATGCCTAAAAGTTTAACCCTCAAATAAATGCATAAATTATATATTTTTAGATAAATATTTAAATTATATTTTGAATTAAATAAGTGTTTAACGTTTTATTTCGTTATTTATTTAAGATTTTTTCATCAACGATTGTTAAAAAAAATTCTTCATCCAATCAAAACATAACACGTGACCTATTTTTTTTATCTTTTTAATTTTTGAATTTCTTAAAAAAATTAAATTTTAATTTCTTTTCAATCAAATTCTCAAGTCACATCTCCTTCACCGTCCGGCATCCTCCACACATCGGTAATTCACCGTTCACCGCTCAAGTGTTGGGTACCTCACCGTTCAACATTTCTCACCCTTTAGTTGTCAATTGAAACCCAATCGATTTTTTTTTATTGTTGAGTGTTCATCAAAGATAAAAATTGATGGTTTATTCGTCGATTTTTGACGACGAGATGATAGAGCTTTCGATAAAGAGGGTCCAATAAAGACAATAGTGGCCGGTAGTAGTTGAATCGGTGGCTGAAATAGAAGAATTCGGAAATTTAGGGTTAAAGTTGAGTTTTTTTTAAGAGAAATTAAAGATTATTGGGTTAATTAATATATTTTATTTTTTTATTTTTCAAATTTTAATTTCAAAAAAATGATAATCACGTGTTCGAATTTCATTGGATAACGAAAAAAATAACATTTGTCACGAAAAAATCTTAAATAAGTCACGGATGAAACGTTAGTCACCTATTTGACCCAAAATATAGTTTAGACACTCATCTGAAAAAAAATATATATATAGTTTAAACACTTATTTAACGATTAAGTCATGCCTAAAAATCCACATGTAAACAAACACTAATATCTTCCACATTTTCCACGTCTTTAATATGTTTTTAACACAATTTGGAAACCAAAAGAACGTTTAAAGGATGCTGGGAATTGCACAGTAAAATGTCAAAGAAAAAGTAAGAATTTCTATGCAATGGAACTAACGTTAAGCTCAAGTAAAAATCAAGAGTAACCCCACTTCAACTTAAACAAGCTGTAATAAGTCTTCCATGCTGTACTACTATACTTTCAACATCATTTCTTACCTTGCACTCGCAGATGCCGTCGCCCGAACTGAGCCCCAACAAACAAAATTCAGCAGGATAAATGTATCGAATCCAAAAAAAAAAGATAAACCTAAAATGTATGGTAGCTTGTTCCTCTGTTCCAAAAGACAAGTATATTCCCTTCCCCGGTAAATTCTACACTTCCTCATCTTCTTCTACCAGCATCCTTTTGCATGCTTCGTAACACATGAAAGAGATCCCAGCAGCAGGTACCAATTTCATGCAACTAGGACCCAATCCTTTATATAGACCATGAATTCCTTCTTGTTCGAGAATGCTCGACAGTGCATGCAACACATTCTTGTAGACCTGTCTTCCATTGAGAGCCCCCACCTGCATGTGCTTGCGAGCCACCTCAAGCGGGAAGGTTGCGCTACTTGAAATTGCCCCTGCTAGTGATCCTATTAAAAGGGTTTCAATGTTGCCGATTTTCTCCTCCTTCGAAATTCTACGATACACTTTCCGTAAAGTGTCGTACGCAAAATAATTTGTGGCGGCATATGGAATCACTCCAATGAGACTTGGAGCAAGGCCTCTATAAAGTTCGGCCGGGCCCTCCCTTTGCAGTATTTTTAAGAAAGCATCAAGTATACCATCGTACATGTTTTTCTGTAAAATTAACAAATCTCAGATACAAGTGAAAACGGATTTCTACATATGGGAATTACAAATGTTCATATTGTGTTTACCTCAATGGTTAAACGAGTCTTGACTAACTCAAGAGGATAGGTCAACAATGTTGAACTGACTCCAGCACAAGCTCCTGCAACTAATGAGGCAGGAATCGGAATCTTTGGTTCTTCCCCGGGTTTTGGCGATAACTGCTTATTCACAGTATCGAAAGCAAATAGCTGCAGTACATGGTGAATCAGTATTTGAACATGTCAAGAAAAAACCACAATTTGTTCATCAACAAAATGGTCTATGAAAAATAATGTCAATATTTGCCACCTTCATTTCTTTCGTATGTTCAAAAATTTAATCTTTAAAAAGATACGAACAAGAAAGAAAAGTTCATAAGAAGAAAACGACATACAAAGGCTTGTTTAAGAACTAGAAAAGAATAATCTAATAGGTACTTAAGCAGGGAAGATGTGTTATACAACGAAAGATGCAATAGAATTAACATAGGATGTGGCTTTCAAGCATAGAAGAACGGCGCAAACATAGATACAATGTTCATTATGATGGAAGTACATCCTATTCTTTTCATGTATCATGACTTAACCGGCAGCCATATCCATGAAAAACGATCAATTTTCTGGGGTTGCCACAGATTTCCACCCATTATATTTTAGTATTTCACCATTCCAAGGTTTTGCCACCCTGCAGTGGTTCGCACCAGACGAGTCTCAACAGATAAATCAAATGCCTAGGTGGTTGGCACCCGGTATATACACTCTTTCTCTATCAAATTGCTTAGCCAGAGGCAGATGGTGCTGCTCTTCACTCTCCGGTCAATCGGAAAACTACCACTTTGATCTATTTAAGGTAACAATCTATACTTTGGCTTTAGCAAATAACTCTATGAAACTATCGACCGCATAAAGTCAATTTGCAACCAAACTAGAGCAAACAAGATATGCAGTTATGCACATAGACACAGTAAAAACAAGTGAAGGGCTAAAACATCAAAACCACAAACATTTGATTAGCCAAGATAGCAACATCCAGCATCATATTCCTAGACTTATCAATTCGAATTCGGGGAATTAATACCTCAATGGCCTTGCTCGGAGCAACTCGAATCACGTTAACAAGATTGCCCCTAAACAACCCTTTCCACCCATCAGTCTGCATGATATTACTGAACACTTCAGCAGTAGAATTCCCACTACTCCCAACCATCAAATGCGTCCTTATAGTCTCCAATGGCGCCACACAAGTCCTGGAGACCGCCCCAGCGACAGCGCCGCTCATTAACCTCCTCAAGGAAGGATTAGAAACCTTGATTTTCAATTTTAATCCAACTTTCTTCTTCGCCTTCGAAGCCGCTTCACCTTCCGGTACCCCAACAACCCGGATTTCATCTTGTGACGGTAAATATTTCAGAAGCAAATCGGCGAACGGCGCTTTGATTCCACCGTCGTCAGGGGGATTCGGGGAGTTTGGCCCAAACCCTATTCCCATTTGACCAACGCTTGCAAACAAGCCACCCGAATGAAAATCATTCTGCTGGAGACTCCATTGAGACCCCAAATCACAAATAGAGAAAAACCCATCTTTCTTATCATCAAACATCTGAACCTCTCTCTTGCTCATGACTGAAAAAACTGAAAAATTTTACAAAACAAAGGCTTTCTTCTAGGGTGCCTAAAAAGCTCCGTTTTTGAGAAAAGGGTGCAATAAAAATCAAAACTTTAAAACAAACCAAATGGAAAAACCAGAATCGTTAAAATGGAAGGAAAAAAGGAAGAGAGAAAGAGATAACAGAGGAGAATAGGTGAATGAATCTGATTCTCTTTCTCTCTAATAAGAGAAGACAATGAGCACCAAAACTCAAAAGCTATATATCATATCATATAATATAAATAAATTTACAAGATTTGGGTTTGGTTTGGTGTATTTACTGTACTGGGGGAATGTGTTAGGTAGTTGCTGTACTTTCAATCCAACAGCAGAAATGGATCTGGTTTCTGAAGGTGGTCTCACCCCTCTTGTAAATAACTTCTCGAAAGAAATCGTCTTTGGCTCTTTCCCATTGTTTCTTGTAATATATATTTGGATATAAAAAAAGGATTTTATACGACTCACAATAAAGTATTATCCGGTTCTAAAATACAGACAAATCTGTAGCTGATTTCACTTTTTCTGTTTCCAGTTAGCGCACAGCTCCTTTCGGTTATCCAGAAGGCAAGCCGGATCATCTCCCTGTATATACACACACGTGTATACTTTTAATCTAGTAAAATACTACCAATCTGTAAAATTCTACAGGTCAAAGTGGAAAAAAGAAGGAAAAATAACTGTTGAAATGTTGAAGAATAAGGGGTGGAACATTTGACATTTATTAAAAGTCCATAAAGATGGTGGGGGAAAAGGACAGGAAAAGAAAGATTGATATTTGATTCTACATGACTACGTTAGCAGCCATGAGCCATCAACTACCAAGTGTGAATATCTTTATGTTGTTGAAAAATAATACCCTTTGACATGTTTCCTGTACCTGTTGACCAGAAAAATTGAAATCGATTCAGTAGGGTTCGAGTCTGAGACCTATAGGAACATCAATACTCGACTGTTGAATCAAATCAAATATTCTATTTAAAGTTAAATTATGCTTGATATAATATTTTTAACCTAAATTTAATATTTTTCTTTATAATTATAAGTTTTTAACCAAATTAATAATTTTAAAATTTTGTATTTGTTCATGCATAGTCATGGATTCATTCAAAGTCATACATAACCAAATAAGCCAAGAACAAAATATATATCTCAAAACCAAAGGGAGAGATGGATTTTCACTTCCATTGTTGAAAAAGTAAAAGAACTCAAAAACTAAATCACTCTGTCAAAAGAGAGAGAAACAACTAATCGAATACAAGTGTGACAATTTTCTGCCCGACAATTTCAGCATGTATTAGCCACACTCGATGGCAAAATCCAATGCAATTATCTCGGGAGAAATGTACAAGTCGGTAAAATTTCATTCCTTTTTCTCAATGACAAACCACACTGTTATCTCGGGAGAAATATACAACTCGGTAAAATTTCATCCGTCCTTCACATCTCCACTTTATGAAATGATACAAGTTGCTCACCTCAAAAATGGGGGGATGTCATCAGTGTGGAAATAGTATTGATGTGGTGAAGAACAGAACTGCAGAAGCCATTGCGGACACCGACATTAAAAGTAGCATGCAAAAATTAGAATAGACTCTAGCAGGCCTTGACCTCAGATGCCTGTGAGTCCAACAGAGCTTGTCCTGAAGGATTTGAGCTAACAATCCGCATTGCTGCATCATATACAGCTTTTTGGTACAGGTCGTCTTCCATCTTCTTGAGGACTTCACTACATTAAAGTCCAATCCCCCGGCCAAAATAAGTTTCCCGGTTATTTCTCCGAAATTATTCGGTGTTTTTGGTAAGTCAATGCCGATATCATCCAAAATAAGGTTTAAATATGGTTTAATGTTAGAGTTCAGAGTTAGGATTTAGAATATTAGATTTATGATGTATTTTTAGGGTGTTGGATTTAGGATTTAGGTTATAAAATTTAAAGTTAGAGTTTATTATTTAATTTATTAGTGTTGGCGCACAATAAGGAAAAAAAGATAGGGTAATTTACGTAAATTATCGCTGAACTTTACTTTTAAACATATTTTGGTCACTAAAGTTTCAAAACGTTCAATTTACTCACTAAAATTTAGATATTGAATGTTTTTTGTCACTCCTCTATTAACTTTTTGACGACGTTTATTTACCGGCGAACAAAAAACCTTCTCTAAGATCGGAACGGAAAAAAACTTTATATGCGCGCGAAAAGCAACATATTGAGAAACGAGCTCTATTCGACGGCAGAAGAAGGAGATCGACGAAAAAATTCAAACTTTTTAATCGATTCGTGAACTTCAAAGCACTTTTCGACAAAATAAAGATCGAATTCAAATTCAAGGGGCCGAGAAGAATTGACCTTTGAAATTTAGAATCAAATGACCACTACTATGATTTTTTTGGGTTTAAGAGTGACAAAAAAGATTAATGTCTAAATTTTAGTGAGTAAATTGAACGTTTTGAAATATAATGACCAAAATAAGTTTATGAGTAAAATTCAGTGATGATTTACATAAATTATCCCAAAATAGAAAATTTTTTGTCTATACATACGACCCAGCCAAGAAACAAGTCGCCATGAACTCTGAGAACAGGAACGGACCTAGGTGTGTTAGGGGCAGCCGCACTCCCTAAAAATTTCATGTTCCCTTATATTTTATATATTTTTTATTGATAATCTAATTTTACATTCCTACACTCGTGTAACTTTTTACCCTACATTTCTAATATAACTTTTGATAGTTTACACCCCCTTACATAAAATTTTGGGTTCGTCCGAACACATTTTTCGACGCCAAAAGGCTAATCTATCGTTTTGTACGACTCCTCCGTTCAAAGCGACGTCAAACCCTGGTCTTTAAAGGTTATTCCAGGCCCTGAAGATAAACCATTGATAGTAGTCCGTAATACTAAAGGTGAAGTGAAACATTTTTCGGCAGAGGAAGTTTCGTCCATGGTATTGAACAAGATGAAGAAAGCGGTGGAAACTTTACTGGGTCATCCGGTGAAGAACGCGGCGGTTACGGTTGCAGCTTATTCCAACGGTTCTATCACGACAGAGGTCGGAAACTTAGGGATTGGAACGGAAAAAAAAAGAGAATCAACTTGAGAGAGGGCCGATGTGGAACTAAAGAACTGATATCGCTATTGAAGAACGACAACGTTTTGCCATATGGTACCGAGCTCCATATGATGGACACGAATGGACTTGGAGCAACTGAAATGATTGGGCCAACGGACCAGTTGAAGGACAACCCACTGACAAGAATCCATAAGAAACGATCTTAGCAGTGTGTTCTATTTGTTAGAGCCATTATAGCTGGCCTAACGTGATTAGTGAGTACAATGAGTGTAAACAAATAAGACTATTGTAACAGAATCATTTTTGCATTATCGATGAATTAATGAAAAACATTCTTAATTTATCTCCTCTGAAATCTCTTCTTCTGCTTCTAATATCCTTTCTTTCTTTGAATCTTCTTCAATCTTCTGTTCTTCTTCTGTTTCTGTTTGGGTCAGGACAGTTTCTCAAAGGCAGGCGACGAAGGATACCGGTGCGGGCGGTGCTATTTCGAGGCTTAACGTAATGAGGATTATCAATAAGCCAACGGCTGCTGCAAGCTTATGACTTGGATGAGAAAGCTTCGAGAAAATACGAGCAGAATGTTCTTATATTCGATCTCGGTGGCGCTACTTTCGACGTTTCGCTGTTGACGATCGAAGAAGGGATCTTCGAAGTTAAGGCTACGGCCGGCGATACTCATCTCGGCGGTGAAGATTTCGATAACAGGTTGGTTAACCATTTTGTTGTTGAATTCATAAGGAAGAGCAAGAAAGACATCAGCAATTGCTTAAGAAAATGAAGCTTGAGGGTTATTTCGAAGATGTACCAGGGTGGTGGTGGTGGCACTAGCAGCGATGGGTGACGGATATGGCGGTTCCGGTTCCGGACCAAAGATTGAGGAGGTGGATTGAAAACTTGAAGCAAGTCGCAACGAGAGGCTTTGACTTTGTGCAGGGCAGGGTTGGTTTGGTTTAACGTCTTTAGTAGGGTGCTAATTTTGAGTCATGTTATATAAATTTATCTTTATCAAATTCGAGTAAAAATTGTCTTCCCTTACTTATACCCTATTATTAAAATAAAAATTAAGTTTATAATTTAAGATTAACGCTTAAGGTTAGAGTTTAAAGTATAGGATTTGTTTTTTAGGATTAAAAAAATTAAGTTTATAATTTAGATTAGAATTTAAGATTAATGCTTAAGGTTAGTTTAGAGTATAGGTTTTGTTTTTTAATATGTAAAGTTTAAGGTTTATGATTTAAAATTTAGAATTTAGTGTTATGCTGAATTTAATTTTTTTAGTGTTCGAGTATAAGAAAACACTAAATTTAATTTTTCCATCAAATTCATTTATTAATTTATCTTTATCAAATTCATTTATTTTTAACAAATCTATTACACTACGATCCCAACAAGACATTAAACTCTAAACTTGTACAACAATATTATAGTTCAAGGTGACGTGGATCTTCTCAGTGGTGCAACAATAAATATATTCTTAAAAAAAAAATAATAGATCAAAATTACAAATTTTTATTAACATAAAAAAACAGTATTTGTACAATTATAATGATAAATATAAATTATAAAAAAAAATTATGAACGTGTAAGTGAATTCGTCTACTACATAAATGTATGCATATATAATATTCCCAACAATTCTAGGCATAAAGCCACCATTGTAACAGTTCAAGTGTTCTGAAATAGCCTTGTTTTTCCAGAATTTCAACTTACATACATCAATATATGACAGTTATATAACAATGGCTTCTCTAACCTGGTAATAGTACAACAGTATTTCCCTTCAAATCTACAAGCACGCTAATATTTTTCCCTCTTAAGCTTTGCCTCTACATCGAATTTCAAATTCTTTGTTTCCTTTGAATTTTCATTTTACATGTGATAAAAAATTAAAGGAAAATTACCCTTCTAAGTTGAAGAAAAGGAAATAATTTACAATTACTGGGAAGAGCAGATTTTGTAATTTAATCTCACTTACATGATAATATCGGCAGATCGTTAGCGTGGCAGCCGGTCAGGGCCACGGAAATGTTTTGGCTGCTGCCATGGTTGGCTGCTTATTCTTCTTCGAAGGTTGTTTTGTTTGCATGAGATGGGCACTAATGCTGCATTCTTCCAACTGTTCAATAACAAAAGATATTGTCAAAGATAAAGATAATAGAAAAGACAAACGTAAAATATATGAAAAGAGAAACAAAAGTTTGCACTTGCACTATCTATTTTAGCCAGCTCATATGGTGAGCAGACATTAGCCAGCCCATTTGATAGGGATGGCACGGATTGGCCACTTTCATACCGATTGAAACGAAAAAGGACTAGTTCACAATTGAAGAAAGGATAGTAGCATTTACAGACAGCATTCATCGGATCAATTCGCTTCAAAATGTATTTCAGGTTAATGCATACTCACTTGCATAGCTGCAGTTGAAGACAACAACGTTTTGCATTGGTCGAGCATGTTTTTCTCTTGTGCAGCGATTGCAGCAAGCTCAGAAACCCTAGAGTTTATACCTTCCACCTATATCACATAAAATATTGAGATTGGTCAAGCATCTGGAATTAAATTTAAATATAAAAACACATCAGCAATAAAAACTGCAAGCTAATAATATCAAAATACGAGTTTTCACACAGAGACCAGCAGAGGATCAAAACCCAAGTATTATAAGTGAAATTTTGAGTTATTAGCATTCATATATGCTATACATCAAAGCATCTTAAATTGAATTTTCTAGGGAAGATTACCAGTAGTAAGCATCTTAAATTTCAATATCAAATGATAGAAAACATCAAAGAATTCTAGGACTAAGCCAAAGGAACAAGAAGTGAGATTCAGAGTCACTATGACATTATAGATAATGTCATAGTCTGCATCACGTAAACAGCAGAGCAAATAAACATGTACAAAATGGAGGCCTGGTAAGATAAATACCTTTGGGAGTGAAGAACAAATGGAGGATCCCATAGCCTGCATCACGTCAACAGCAGAGCAAATAGCAGCTTTCAATGATTCGATATCTGCCTGATGAGTACAAAATCCAGTAACGATGTCAGGATCTCTCTTTTCAGACATCAGTCCATAATATTTGTCTCAACTAACTTACCTTTGCCCCACCAGTTATGGGAAGACGGAGGGTGCTTGCTTCTAGATTTTCTTCTGCTCCAGCTAAAGAACTTATATGATCTCTCTCAAGTAATGCCCAATCATTGAGGTATCCCATCTGCATGAATCATTTAATAAACATGTACTTAGATAATGGGAATTTTATGGACTGACAAAAGAAGCCTACAAATAGGTATTCAAAAGCATGACTGAAAGTCGAATATAATTCTGGGTAAACAGGCACTATATGCAGACTTGTCACCTGGTGTTCTTAGTTATGCATCAGAGTCAGTGGTGATAGTTCCCTGCTAGTTTGCTCCTATACTTGTAGGTTCTAAATTAATAGCTACAGTAATGGAACTTTGTGAATAATAAATTCAGACCTACAGTGGACCAAGGCATAGCTTAGTGTTATCCACCTTTGCCCTAAAAGGAAGATTAAAGTTTGAATCCTCTCCCCCCCCCCCAAAAAAAAAAAAAAATAGAACAATTTAGACCTATAGTTGAAAGAAGTTGAATAAGTATGCACCGAATACATCCCCGTAGCTTCACTTGGAGTTGCAAAACTAAAGATGTTCATAAACTATTACTATAATTGCAAACTGAAAATACAACGGTGATTCTAACATCAAGAAGTAGAGTAAAAGTTTCCTATAGATGAACAATAATGTTATAGAGAGAGGCATTACTTGATGATTCAAGACAGAGTTCAGCTTGAGCTCTAACTTCAACCGTTGGAGATTGATCTTTTTCTTGATCAAAGCGTCGCAGAGACCCAAAGTAGCATTCCAAACATTGTACAAAGTTTCCTGCAATAACAGATCGAAACTTTATTCGATAATAGATTTAACATGTTATGTTAGAGGAAATTTACAATCTATGCCATATCTAAAGCTCTAAGTAAGCCCGTTATATGCATATGAAACTGTCACGAAATTCCTCATAGTAGGAAATGCACGATCAATCTCATATCTAAAGGTCTAAGCCCATCATATGCATATGACACTGTAATGAAGTTCTTCATAGTAGGAAACAGATAAGTGTGGACCATGATGCAAATAAGCTGACAACCCAGTTTTTTTATTCAATAATTAAAGAAATGCATCACAGAAATAAAAATTTTCCCACTCAAATCATTGAAGGTTATCTCAGCGAAATACATGGCTAATATTTTCTGACACATGGTTGTTCCCTAAGAGAAGAAATTTACCTCCGCATTTACTTTCTGAATATACAATACATCTTCTGCATGGGCATTAGCAAAACGCCACTGCAAATAGCGATTGTAAAGAAGATGTAGTTGATGAGCATCCTCTATGTAGCTGGCACTTTTTCTTCCCTTCTTAAAATCTGTGATAAAACTGAGAACTGAAGTTGAGCTATGGGATTGACTCAATGGGGTGGATGTCCTCATCCGAGTAGGACTGACTACCCTTGGAGTTGGACTGACACCTCTTGGAGTTGGACTGACACCTCTTAGAGTTGAACTGAGAACTGAAGATGAGCTATGGGATCGACTATGGGTTCTTCTTGATGAGGTGGGTGTCCTCATCCGGGTTGGACTAAGTACCCTTGGAGTTGAACCGAGAACTGTAGTTGAGCTATGGGATTGACTTGATGAGGTGGATGTCCTCACCCGAATTGGACTGACTACTCTTGGAGTTGAACTGAGAATTGGAGTTAAGCTATGGGATTGACTGGACGAGGTGGATGTTGAGCTATGGGATTGACTTGATGATGTGAATGTCCTCATCTGAGTTGGACTAGCTACCATTGGAGTTGAACTGAGAGCTGAAGCTGAGCTATGGGATTGACTTGATGAAGTGGATGTCCTCACCCGAGTTGGGCTGACTACTCTTGGAGTTGAATTGAGAACTGAAGTTGAGCTATGAGGTTGACTTGATGAGGTGGATGTCCTCATCTGAGTTGGACTGGGAACTGGAGTTGAGCTATGGGATTGAGTTGATGAGGTGGATGTACTCTTCCGAATTGGACTGACTGCCCTTGGAGTTGGACTAAGAACTGGAATTGAGCTATGGGATTGACTTGATGAGGTGGATGTCCTCGTCCGAGTTGGACTGACTCCCCTTGGCGTTGGACTGACTCCCCTTGCAGTTGGAGTGGAAGGTCTTGCCAAATGTGGACTGACGCCCCTAGAAACAGAGGTCTTACTTGGTGACTGAGATCGTGATCCTGATGTTGTTAACATCGTTTTGTTCAACGAACTTGTAGACAGGATGCTAGCAGGAAAAGATGCCCGCCGAGGCTTATCATCAATTGAACTTTCCTCAAACCCTACTCGAGCAATGTTGTCAAGTGATAACAACCTAGCAGCATCATTAGAAGATTTCAGCAGAGGTTTACCTGAATTATCAGACATTGGCATTCTCTTTGTGGATAAATTTTTAACAATTTTATCCCCCTGATCCACACTTATGTTCAGTGAATTGGAAGATAATTTCCCACCAATTCTACTAGGCCATCGATGATGGTCTATCAATCGGCTAGGCAAACCATCAACCGGTTTTGCATTTTCAGACTGATCAGGTGCGTTTTTCCCTTCAAGAAGATTTCTCTTTCTCTCTGGACTAGGCTTCCGTGATAAGGTAGAGGTCTCTGATTGCTGTATACGAGCCACATTTGAAGAAGGTCTCAAAGTGCGGTCCAAGGAAACATTACTAACTGGCTTTCCTTTTTCCTTTTTGCTGACAGGAGAAAGAGTATCAGACTGAAATGAAACACTAAGATTTCTCATGGTAGAAGGCCATAAACTTTCTGGTGTACGGCCAGTTGATAGCCTTCTAGATGATATTGGCACAGCTATTGATGAATCATGAACTGGAGTAGAGGGAATTTGAAGTGAAGGTGGTGTTGAGGGACGCTTCCTCTCAGCCGATACAGCTCTCTTTTGCACCCCTGGGGAAGGTGTATGGGTTGTTCTAGTTGGGGTTGGAGATGGACAACGCCTAGAACCGGAAGGTGTTGATGGAGTGGGTGATTTATGCCTCGAACTAACTTCCCTAGTTCGAGAATGCCTAGAACCGGAAGGTGTCGATGGAGTGGGTGATTTATGCCTCCCATTGTTCTTTTCAGCAGAAACAAGGGGTGATCTTGTGGAATCCGCAGCAGCAAGCTTGTGTAATAGTCGCTCCGGTTTGCATACATCCATCCAAGCTCTCCAAACAAAACCACATTGATGGGTTTTTCCAAACAAAAAACAAACCTACACTTAACAGCCTGACTTTTATATGAATCCCACATGTATATAGAATAACACCAGCTGTTCGAAAAGAAGATACTTTTCCCTGCAAAAAATCTGTCACAAATACACAGACCAAAAGTTAGATGCTTACTTAATATTCGCAGAAAGGAATAATTAAAAACAACATAGGGGGTTAAAAAAAGGCTAAAGAAAAATAAATCTTTACAAATTCCCACATCTGACTGATGAATAATTAGAGAATTGCAAGAAATAACTGAGAGTCTGAGATGAGCATGGCTATTTATCAAGAAAAGCCCAAATTCAAGCAGATCAAACAAACAACGAGGCTAACAGCATGAAAATGCTAAATGGGGGCGTCCTTAAAAATCCCTGTATAGGTCTATCCAACCTGCTTTAAAGGTCACTCTACTATGACTTTTGGTTAAATCTACATCATATTGCAAATGCAAAGTACTAAGGTATCCCCCATGGAAATGAGAAAAAAATACTGTGAAGTCTGTACTGGTTATTGTTCCTGGTGTGAAGGTGTAAGATAAGAAGACAGCTAGAACAAAGGTGTGTAGGATAAGCGAGTGAGAGAGAGAAGGGTTTCTCTGTTATGCTTCTCAAGGGAATGCCATGGTCGGCAGGGAAGGGGAGAAAAGAAAACAATTTCACTGGAAAAACAAATACACAGCCCCACTCTGGCTTCTTCCCTTCCTTCAACGCCTTCTCTTTTGCTTTCAATGAAAAGGAAATAGAAAATGGAGCTAAAAATCAAAAAGGAAAAGAAAAATCATCTCTCTCCATGAAAAATAAAATTCAATTACATGGGAGTTTCACTTTGGATCACGTGTTTGATTAACTGAATGACAGTAATATTAACATATAAAAATTAAAACTTAAAATGCAATTAAATCCTAATTATGTAAGTTTGTCGGTTTTCATATTTGTTTACTGCATCTAAAAAATTGTAAAGAAAAACAGGAAAAAAAATTGAAATTTTGCGGTGCTAATTTCGTTGAATACATGGGAACGGACATGGAGGATAAAATATAGTAGTAATTCTAAATTGACCTTTTTTCTTTTGAATTAAACAATTATTTCTGAATTGACCATTTTTCCCCAGAATAAGTAGAAGGAAACCAGAGTAAAGTGGTACATCATTAAAATTTCGATCAAAATTGCAATACATACGATGGTGTTAATTTTTTTTAATGAAAACTTGAAAAGAATTCAGATCATAAAAGTGTTAAATTCGCTAAATTGAAGACAAAAAATACAATGATTAAAATAGCAAAACTATTTTCATGTAAATCTCTCTGTAAGAAAGTTGCAGAAGCCAGAGATTGTTCATTGAATCCAACTGCTAAAAATAGCAACAAAATGGATTACTTTAAACTAATTTAATCCAATGTTTTTTTAAATGCCTCACTTTGTTTTTTTTTTCATCTTAATTCGGTGATCTACGGAGAACGATCAAAACAAAGCAGAAAGCTGAAAATTAATTTCAACATATATGAATATATGATATATCTCTGAAAAAAGAAGAAACAAATTTGAGTTTTTTTTTTAAAAAAAAAGAAGAAGAAGAAGAAGAATCTCACCTTCATCGATATCAACATTCTTCCAAATGCTTCAATCACAAAAGAGCATAAAGCTTAAATTGTTTGAATTTCAAGACAAAAATAGGATCAGGAGGGCGATCGCCTGAGAAGAGGGGACAGATCGCCGAAGACTGGTCGGGGTGCTAATATTCCGGCGAGAGATGGTCGCCGATTGGATTATTTTTTTCTTTTAATAAGAGAAACGCGAGGGAAGGGAGATATTTTTTATTTTATGAAGGAAAAAGAAGGGGAAATGGGGAGATATAATTTGGAGGAAGAGAAGAAGAAATAAAGAGAGAGGAAATTTAAAAGGGAAAAGAAAACGGTTTTTCAGTTAAGAGGGAGTAATCGCGCCACCAATTTTATTGGGCTTTTTAGAACTTACTGCTTCCAAGGTGAAAACAAGTTTTCCCCGTCGACCTTCACTTTCAATTGAAAATATTTAAAAAAAAAAAAAACATATTCTTTTTGAATTTATGTCCACTACGCTGCCAATGAAAACTTTTATTCTTCTTAAACGTTTTGTTTTTAAGGATTAGAGACTTAGTTTAGAGTATAGAGATTTATAATTTAAGAATAATGATTAAAATTTAGGGTTTAAGATTAAAATTTAGGGTTTAAAGGTTAATGTTTAAGTTTTAGTGTAATATGTTGAGGATTTAGGTTTTAACTTATAAATTTTAAATTATAATCCTAAACCCTAAATTCTATTCATAATCCCTAATTTCTAAACTACTAAACCTAAACCTTTAAATCTTATGCCTGAAATTGGGTTCCTAAACCCTAAATTTAAGGTTCTTGTAAAAAAAATTTTTTTTACTGTCAATGTATTAAATAATTATCCCTTATTTATTTGTTATGAGGTAAGAGTTAATCAATATTTAATTTATAGTTTTTAGGTTAATATTTGTATAATTTCTTATTCATTGACATGTACGGAATTTATATACCGTTAATGAATTAAATATTAAACTTTTTAAAACTATTAATTTAAGATTTTTATATTAAAATATTTATTTACTATTTAATATATATAATTCAATTTCCATTATTTTTATATATTTTATTTGAATTCCATACGAATTTTTTAAATGATAACATATAGTAATTTATTAAGAAATACACCAATTATGTATACCATTTTTTAATTGATATGTAAACATAAAAATAAGTAAAATTTATATAAAAAATTAAGATTTAAAAAATAATATGTTTTTACGAATATTTTTCAATAAAATATATAAATCCCATTACGATTACTTACTAATTTTTAGAATGTTTAATATCTCTAATTATTTAGATTTCTTAAAATTAGAATTTACAAAACATCACTATATTTTTTAATTTAAAAATGTTAACGTAATTTTACATATTTTAATTTATAAATATAATAATTCTTTTAAACGGCTTATGAAAAAAATAAGTTATAAAAAGCCAAGAAATTTCGCTGTACACGTCAAAATCACCACAAACAAAACGTTAAATTCATTGCTAATTATGGGTGCCATTACTTAAAAGGGGTAAAACTTTAATACACAACTTGTGTAAAATTAATTTTATACAAGTATGTATATTTACACTATAAAAACTTAAATCTTAAATTTTTAACCCTAAAAAACTAAACCCTAAACCTTAAACCCTATACACTAAATTCTAAACACTAGTCTTAAATTTTGAATCCTACAACCTAAACCCTTAAACCTTAAACCCTAAACTTAAACCCTAAACTAAAACTCTAACCCCTAAAACTAAAAGACACGTATAAACTAAAATTTACACGACCTGTATATCAAAGTTTTTTCCTTACTTAAAGTTGCTTTACTATTAACTTATATAAATTAATATCCGATTTTTGTGTTGGGATTTTGAGGTTACCAACTTACCGTGTTAGGTTACAATCTTTAATACAAAAAAAAACTATTAAATTAATTTTATCAACTACCCCTCTAGATGGTTTACATAAGCAATGATACAAATATTAAACTAAAAAATTAATATTTGTTAAGTTACGGTTTTTAAAGTTGTTTCATGTCTATTGACGGGGATTGATCCAAGTGATAAATAGTTTGGTATCGTTTAAACATATTTCGAGTTCGAGACGTTGTATGCTAAAAATTTATATTGGGAGACTCACCCACCAAAATTAGGTGTACAACGCGGGTCAATTTAGATTAGTTAGGGTAAAGCCCTGAAAACCGAAAATATAACTTTTTGATTACTAGTTAAAATAGAAAAAATCCTTATTTATCTCATTTAAATTTCGTGGCTAATGTAATTAATATATTAAATAACCTGAAAACAATTGCACATGTAGTTAATATAATTACTACTTCAATATATTTTATTTAGTTTAAAGGATTAAGGTGACAAAAAAGTATAAATTTTATAGGAAATTTTGCCAAAGTAATAACATTCACAATTTAATATTTTACTCTAGCAGCCGTTCTCCTTTTTCTTTCTAGCAGTCGTAATTTTTTTTGTCTTTGTATTGTCGACAACGATATTAATTTTAGTATTTGTTGTCGATCGCTGGTAATATTTTTTTATTCATTTGTTTTGTATTTTATTTTTTATTTTTAAAATTCAACAATTTTATCCTTATGATACGTTTTTTTTTATCTTTTGCTATATTTTTCTGCCTTTCGACATGTTTTTTTTCTTTTAATCGGTTGTTTGACTATTTTTTTCATTTGGTTTTCTATCATGGTTAAATTTAACGTATCAAGATGACTCTCTTTTGATTATCCTGCTAATTTCCCTATTTTGGAGCCTCAAACTGGATTTGGATACGAACTCACAGTCACGCTCTTGTTCATGACTGAGTTGTGGTAATGATCGTGTTGTCAACATGTCTTATTGTAATATGCACTTTTTTAATGTTGCTTGTTGTTAGTTTTTACCTTTTATCGTCGAGCTTTAGTAATATTTGTATCTATTTTACTTCGACTCTTTGAGTTATCTTTTCTTTGTACGATCATATTTACAACTCTGATTATATTTTTAAATTTTACTTCTTATTTAATAAAATTAATATACTCATATTAAAAAAAATCATAATTTCACATAAACATTATCAAAGAAACAAGAAATAATAAAACCGACTTATATATTCTTGTTTTTAATCTTACACTATTGAAATCTTATATCATTTAGGCTTAACTATAAAATAGGTGTTTAAATTATATTTTTATAATAGGTGTTTAAAATATTTTTTTGACTAAAATGAGTGCTTAAAATTTTATTTTTTAACCAAAGCAGGTATCGCAATTGACTTTAAAATAAATCAAAAGTAAAATTTTAAACATCTATTTTAATTAAAAAATATATTTTAAATATTTATTTTAAAAAAATATAATTTAAACAGTTATTTTATTGTTAAGCCTATCATTTATCGAACTAACGGTAAACACACTGTCATAAGTCATAACTGACACAAAGAAGCAATGTTTTTCCATTCCCAAAGTTTGTGGTCGATGGTGTTCTGTAGGCTGAAGGTCAGAGTACAGTCAAAGGCATAAAAAGTCAACAAATTTATGACGTGGCCGTCATTCCTTGTTCGATCCTGTAAAATTGCACGTTGAGGTCAATCAATATATAGATAAGAAAGAATGCTTAATCTAATGTTTGATAATAAAAAAAAAAGAAAAAAAACTTTGATACACATGCGTGTAAACTTTAATTTATATGTTCCTTTTAATTTAGGGGTTAGGGTTTTAATTTAGGGTTTAAGGTTTAGGGGTTTAGGTTGTAGGGTTTAGAATCTATGGTTAGTGTTTAGAATTTAGTGTATAGGGTTTAAGGTTTAAGGTTAGTTTTTTAGGGTTAGGGTTAAAAATTTAGGATTTGAGTTTTTATAGGGTAAATACACAGGCTTGTGTAAAATTAATTTTACACAGCCGTGTATCAAAGTTTTACTCTTAATTAATTCAAATTTAAATGACTTTTTTATAATCATGTACATTGTACATACATTTTCTTATTTTCATGTGGTATACACACACATATCAAACAGAATTGAGAGACTCGACTCGAAGAAAATCGATCCACTAATTAATAAAAAAGTCGAGTTATTTAAACCTCATTTTATAACTTAAACTTTATTTAATTTTTTTACCAAATTAAATTTATGAAATTATAATCAAATTGAATCGAAATTTTTCATATAAAATCAAATAAAAAATTTCAAAAATTTCAAATCATGTCAAGTTTTGCTCACTTTACCGTCAGCTCTAATTTCATAGTAATTTCTCAATTTGGATCCCCAGGCCGCATTGCATCGAAATCACACGTAAAAGATGAATATGTCCTTTAAGGGCATCATCATATGGCACATGGACATGAGTCCTTTTCCCCTTTGATAGAATGATGACATTTACACTTTTATTTTTTTGGACCACAGCTTTGGTTGAAACTATTTCTATTTTTTTGCTAAAAAAAATGGACCATTTTACAGTTATATTGCTTAAGCCTAGATTAAAAAGGTGGACCATATACACACACGTATACACTGGCGGATATAGACTTCATATTAAGTATGTTTAAAAAAATTAAAGTTAAATGAACTAAGCGGGGTTAAGGGGTTGAAATATATTTAATTTCTCCCTCTACCCGTAAACTTTTCTATTTTACAAGTATTCTCTAGAATTAAGTGGGGTCAAGACCCTATTAAAACCTACTTAAATCCGCCCTTGTACGTATGTATGTGCAATGAATCTCATAAAACCAAATGATTTCATGTGTATTTTTTAGTGACAAATGGTTCCAAATTTGGACCTCTACATGTCAATTATGACTAAAGATTTTGAGGCACAGAATAAATAGGCTAAGTTTGCATGTGATGTGCTGATCCTTTCGTATTGTCTCATTATTTGATACGTAACTTTCCATTGCTTTGGGTTGGCCCTTTAATTTATTCTTATTCTTATTCTCATTTTCTTTTTCTTTTCTTTATTATATGTTGATATTATGTACAAATAGCACATATTTAATTGTATTATTAATGTTGTGCCAACTTACATGTGAACCCTTGGGGTGATAATCTTGTTTCTTTTAATTTCAGATAAAGCAAACTTATAAGGTAATGAGTGTATGATTACATTATAAGAAAAGTATAAATTAATAACTATTTTATATAATTCATTTGAATTATGTATTGCATATCACACGTGGCAATTATAAGGCAATAACAGAACTTTCAAATATAAAATCAGCTAAAACAAAAATGATGAAAAACATATCAGGATACACGCATTGGATTATTTGAAGGTTTAAGATACGTGGTTTAGAATTTAGCGTTTAGAGTTAATATTTAGGGTTCAGAGATTTAGTTCAAGATTTAGAGTTAGAATTTAAGATCAGAGATTTAGTTTTTAAAATTAAAAACTTTGTATATTTTTTACATTAATAGTATATCAAATAATAACTTTTATGTACCAACATGGTTGGTCCAAGTGGTAAGTTGCTTGATATCGTTTAAGCGAGTCTCGAATTTGATGCCTTGTGCATTGCAGAAAATCATTGTTAGGAGACTCACCCAGGGGCTGATTTACATATAGGTTAGTGGGGTCAATCGACCCACTTAGGTTATAGAAATCTTTGTAAAAAGTAAATAAGTTTGGGAGAGAAAAAAATTAAATGTATTTGAACCCACTTAATTTGAACGAAAATTATGTCCTTTTTTAGTGACATTTCTATGGTCTAACACTAAAAAAATAAATTATAAGCCATAATCCTAAATTCTAAATCTTAAACCCTAAAATATACACCCTACCCTTACCCATATTCCTTAAACTCTAATCTTAAACCCTAAATTTAATTTTTAATGTGGAGGCATAAATATGGGCATCAAAAAAGGGAGAAACGATTTCTATTCACTTATCCACTATTAAAATTTTTTTAACTTTAACTTTTTTAAACCCACATGATACGAAGTTTAGATCCGTCATTGGACTCCCCCACCGAAATCAGGTGTGTGACGTGGGTCGATCCGAATTAAACAAGACAACCTTGGAGAACCAGAAGCGCAACCAAGAAAAATAATTTGTATGTATTTGTATCCAAGGTCTAAGGATATATTATATGCATGTATGTATGGTGGAGAATCATATGAATTGATGAAAGAAGTTGTTTGTGAATGAATGTTGGTCAAAGATCAAATAATGGGCCGTCATGTACATGCAAAATTTAATACAATTGCATGGGGATGATGTAGAGCATATGCCATGCCCCCTGCTTGTTTCTCCACTGCCTCAACATGTTCTTTGTTTGTTTCTTCTTCTTCCTTCCATAATTTTAAGATTTATTTTTTTTATGTTTTTCCACATGGAACAAAATCTGATACTAGCTGCCCTACTCGTGATTTTCTATGTTTTTAAATAAATATTTAATTTATTTATCAATTAATTCAAATTAAATATTATAAAAATATTTTTTCAATTCATTTTTTCCGTTTATAAAATCTAAATCCGTTAAATTAAACTCGAATAATTCAATTATAAAATCTAAATCTGTTAAATTAAACTCGAATAAGATTCCGAATCCAACCGATAATGTCCGGATTTAAGCTACTGACACCACCGATTGTAAATTTGTTTGATTCTGGGATAACATGGCAACCTTGTCCATGAGGAGGATGGGGAGAAAGGCGATCAGCCCTAAATTCTAAATTAATATTTGGCCTCTCTGTCTTTGAATGCACCATGGAATGTTCTCTAATATTTTAACCAATGAAAATAAATAAATAAATAAAATAAGGATGTTAATCATTTGAAGAAAAACTTAATTAAATAATATTTCTGACATTTAAATCAAACAAGAATACATTATAGGATTCTCATCAAGATAGTAAGGAAAAGACAAAAGATAAACTAACATTACCATTAATTTGTTTCCTTTTTCTAATGACTAATTTTTTGGGGGGAAATGACATGAATATGCCAGTTGGAAGCTTTTTTTTTTTAAATATGGTTCTTTTATTTTTATTTCTAAATCTATAGCATTTGCTATAGTAAAAGTGAAATCGGTGAAAAAATAATCTGACTTTACTGTTCATGATTTTTTTAATTAAAAAATATTAAATACGGTGAGAATACAATCTAACTTCAGTGTAAAATACTGTTTAAAGTCGAAACCCTTTTAGTCTAATTTTAATTTTTTTAATAAAAAAGTACAAATACTGTTCAAAGTGAAATCCTTTTAATCCGACTTTACTTTTACTATAGAAAGTACAATATTTTTGAAAATAATTTGAGAGGTACTATATTTCTAGAAAAAAATTGGATACCATATTTTGGTAAAGTTGCCAATTTTTCGCTTACTGACACTGACCATAAATTTTAAAAGAGAAATATTTTTAGAAAACAAAATAATCCGGAGAAATTTCTACTTATGGCTTGCATGAAAGTGCCAATGACAAAATGCAAATTGCCATAGCAGACATACAGCTCAAAGTTATTGAGGAAGTTAGGACATGCAGTAATCTCCTTGTGTATTCTGTTCCATCCATGACCTCTAGTTAAGAAGCTATAAAACAAAGAATGTCTTGGGCTAGTTTAGCAGCTATAGACCTCTATTTGCTCTTCCATGGCCAACGAGAATTCCCTGAAAAGAAACGGTTCAGCAGGCTCAAGATCTAGAAGGTAAACTCAAAAGGAAACCATTCCTATGCTCAGATTTAACTGGAGGATCTTAACATTTCATCTAGCTGCATTTGCACAAAAAATGATAAACAAAAAGAACCGCTTTACGAGTTTGAATTAAAACGTATAGTGAATAACACTCACATTTTTGGAAATAAAACTGTAGTTGCACTTGAAGACCCATCATCACCCTCCTGAGTTTTGTAGAGCCTTGAAGTTAAAATGGAGCATGTACTTGTGAAGACATTTGGTTATAACGAGAAGTGCAACAAATCCCTTTTAGTACTTCACCACTCCGGCACTCTGAGCCTTTCCCAAAACCGACTCTATGTCACTGTGAAACAAATTAAATTGTTTTGCCACAGAGAAACCGGTATACATGCCATCAACTGCAGCACTTACAATCCCACCAGCATAACCTGCTCCTTCACCAACTGGGTAGAGTCCTCTTAGTGACAAGCTCTCGTAAGTGTCACTGTCACGCGGAATCTGAATGGGAGAGCTAGTTCTAGTCTGAAAGAAAGAATGAAGATTTTACAGACTAATTGACGAATTTGCTCAAAGCTTGGTAAGCATCCATTAAACTTTTAATAATCAGGGGTAGGGATGCTTGGTATTGAGCCCGAGTTCTGCAGAACATGGCCAAGTAAACTCACATTTTATACTATTCACTTAGGCGTTGAAAGATCAGGTAAAAGCTTAATGTACAGGCTTAAATTTGATTTATAAATAAATGCTTTGAATGGAAATCTACTGTATGCGAGCTTCTAAACATTCTCACTGAAAACTCCCCCTCCCGCTCTTTGTGTTCTTTGGTTGGTTTAAGATCAACAATCCAATAACCAACATCAGAGCTACATTGATCTTTAAGGACCTATAAGTTTTGAGTGAACTTGGGGATTATTTTCTGAGAGAAAACAAGTAAGAGAAGTGTATAAGTAGAGAATTAGTTACCTCAACCCCGTGAAGAAGAGCCTCCTTTGAGATAAATCCAGGTAGCTGAAAGTTCCATAGGTTGGATTAAAAGATAAGCTATTTAAGCTCAGTTTGGATATTATTAAAAAACAGAAATTATAAGGTGAATATTTTTGGGAAATATAAAAGACCTCTTTATCAAACATTGAGATAGAATGGCGTAAAGCATCTGTCATATAACTTGGGAACAATTCATGGAGACTGGCTGCCTTCACTCCTAGGCGGTAGCTTGATGGTGGCATGGATGTTACTGATAAAATAAGGCAAGTCTTAGCTAGATTAAAAGTTAAAACAAAAGAAATGCGGGAACCATCAAGGAAAAATATTACCCGATATTTTATTTTCCATAAAATCAGTGACAGTCTGCACAGGCACTACAAAATTCCCCCCTCCCATCATAGCTGCTCTTCCTTCGAATTCCCTCTGAATAATGAAATAATAAAGTGGATTTAAGGAATTTTAATAAAGTTTCAATATTTGTATCAAATATTTGTTTTGGAAATAACAGACACTACAAGCTGGTGAAAGGTAACTCATCAAAGATTATGGGAGTTATTGTACTCTGTCATTAATGGAAGAATAAAATTCTCTATAGGGATCTCTAAACCCTTTTACAAGTCTAACAGAAAATTATTCCTTTCAAGTAATAAAGGTAAAATAGAATGGCTGACCTGAAATTCAACCCCAGCAAGAGGTCCATGGAAATTTAATGCATCAAAATCCTTAGTCGAAACAGTCACAACAAGGGCAGCATTTGCCCACCTAGATGCACGGCGAGAAAATGACATCCCATTGATGCAGATCTCTGATGGACTTGTACTAGTGAGAACAACCTGCAACTCCAAATATAAGTGATTTCACCGGCGGATACTCCAGAGATGTTTCTAATATTTATGATGACATCCTAAATCTTCTGCCTATACAAGAAACCTATGAAAATAGATCCCTTGAATGAAGGGATTTAATTCACTGTGTTATTCCTTTTATCATGAATTAGATTTAGGCTAGACTTTATGAGATTTTATTCATTTGGTTGTGTAAATATTTTGTTTCCTTATTATCCTAGGTTGTAAACCATAAAGATGTACCATTATTTGCTCATCAGATAAATACGAAAGAGTATTCTCTTTTCAGCTTTTTCTTAAAAAGATGAATATTTTAATGAAAAGAATACTGCATTTGTTTAACAAAAGAAAACATTCTGTTAACTTTTATCCGTTAAAACATTCTCAAACTGCATCTTAACACATATTTACTAGTGTTGTGTAGGAAGTATCGTTAGATTTTGGATATATATATATAGGCTAATGGTTTTCAGGTGAGATAAGAAACAAAATATCAACACTTATAGAGCATTAACAATAATAAAATGTACATTGCAAATTGGATAAACAAAATGAAGAACATACCTGCCCACCAGGGCACATGCAGAAAGAATAACAACTACGACTTGTAGATTCCGACTTGAGTGGTGAATTCTCATCCTTGTCATTCACATAATGTACAACCTTATAATCTGCCACTGGTACTTTCCCACGTCCTCTGCAAATTTCATTTGCCAATGCGGAATACTGTGCACGTGAATTGTTAGAATTTTAGAAATATATCAACAAGTTTATAAGCAAAAGTTTTCACATTGATACATAATTCTGTTTTACGTTTAATCATACATGCATTCATTGTTTATAAACTTCATTAATAAACTATGAAATGGTTTGCTGACAATGAAAAGCTCTAAAATTTCATCCTCTTCTTTTCCAATTCTCTACAAAAACCGTATATTAAGGATAACTGCCACAACGAATCATTTCAAGATTAAAAAAATCTGAGGTAAAATGAAGACATAACAATGTGATGCATAATTGAAGCAGTGATATTGAAAAAAGCTTTAAATTTGAACCTCGATTTCTACAATAGTAAGAACATTTTAAGCCTATGTTAAAGTTCAATATTTAAAAAAAAAAACGGAGCACACATTAAAAGCTGAAGCACAAAAGCAGAAAGGGAATATAGAAAAAGAAAGAAATAAAAGAACCTAGCAGTTCCATTTCATTCACAACACTACCCAAGTTCAAGGAGTACAATACTAATCTTCATCAGTTCAAACTTCAGATATGTTAAGACAAGATTTATGCAGATACCTAAACTTGGAAGTTGGGATAACATCTAACACTGAAGACAGATTATTTTATAACCAAGCTAGAGAAACTATGGACCAAAAACATTTATCTTAAACTTGATGACTACATTTACAAGATTAAAAAAAAGAAAAGAAGAGAAAGTCTGCATGCATCTAAAAACTACATTATTGAAAATGAAAATGCCAACCACTATTTAGTGCTCTTCTCTGGTTCAACAGTGTGACAACAAGTCTCAGATACTGATAAACACTGAAGTACTGGAATAAACTTTTTTTATCTGAGTGCTGGAGGGAGGCATGCAAGTTCCTTTAGCAAGGAAAAGCTCCAAATTAGAATGCAATTAACAGAAGATGGTTAAAGCTATAGGAATTGACAATTCAACAACCTGAACTTTTATTGAAAAATTCACAGAGGACAATTGGAAGTTTGGAACAAAAATATGTAAACAACCTGTATGTTGTTGATTAGTTCCTGAGGATGCTCTACCCGCAAACCAACCTGTTCCAATAAAGCAAGTTACTGAGACAATCAATAATAATAAGCACTCAAACTCAGACTTTTCAAAATGCTATTGCTACATCCACTAAAGCAAGTCCCAGAACTTATTCGTATAGAATCCAGCTTTTGGTACCACTGTGGAATAACAACATAGATTATGCAATTTCCACTACATATTGGTGCCAATTGCATATTCATCATCAAAACTTGGGAGAAAATAAAAAGGACAAAAAAATGAGCGTTTGAAAGAGAGAAATAAACAGCCTTCCAAAACTGTTAAAGAACTATGATTTAGACATACATCATGTATCTCGATGTCTGTGTTTACATTCGTGAGAAACTGAGAATGTATTTAAGCAACCAAGTCCAGAACCGTTAAAAGAACAGTGTTTTAGACATGCATAATGTAGTCTATGTCTGTGTTTAATTATGTGAGAATATCTTTAGATGGTTTTTTAAGTTTCTACTTGAACATGCTGCAATATAGGACACCAAACTGAGAAAGGAACTGATAGGCTAATTCCTTTACTCACAGCAAAATCTTTTGGAACCAAATCCACATTATGAGAAAGAAGCATTTGATATATTTCCCGCGCAGAATGTCCAACAGCTAGAATAACAGCATCAAAACCCAACTTCTTGCAATCTGACTGCAATTTAGTTGTTGAATCGGAGACTTCCACACCCACAACATGCCCATTCTGTATGAGCAGATCATCTACCCTCGTTCCAAACTTGATTTCCACCTAAGACATATAAGAAAAAAGAGCAAAATTAGAATCAAATATGAAATAGAGAAAACAGACTTTATCAGATATACGCTATAATTTTGAAAGGAGATAAGCTATTATGAAACTCACTCCCAGTGATTGAAGATGTTGGCGGAAGTTACGGAGTAAAGGAACTAGCCTATCAGTTCCCAAGTGAGGCTTTCCATCAACCAATATACTTTTTGGAGCACCAAACTGAACCAAAGTGTTCATGATCTGCAACAAAAACATCTCAGTTAATCTATTCAGTCACTAATGTATGATAAAAAGAGAACCTACAATTGCAATCACAGTAATGCACATAGAAGATAAAGGTTAAATGACGATGGTTCCTTTTTTTCCCTTATTCACTTGTCCTTTTGGTAACTTGGTTAATATACCTAAACCAAATTTACTTTGATAGTTTGATGTTTGGAATAAAGACTCCAAACTAATAATGCCTGGCAGAGCAATTGACTCTTCTTTTAGCTGAACAACCAGTCCTTGATTATATCAAGCATATGCAGTTATTTTAAAAATAGCCACACATACTTTCAACAGATCTGTAACTCAACATAAATTGCAAAGTTCAAAACTTGATCATAATTGCGCCCAAGTGCAGTTGGCTGAATGCAGGGAAGTATATGACACTGTCAAATTGTATCTCGACCACAGCACTAGCAGGTGGGTTTTGATAGAAAAGAATATCAATTAGCAAATACACACAAGCATGCTCATGAAAACCAAATATCATCCCAGGAGTAGGAGAAATCAACTGTAAAAAAGAGAGGCATTTAAGAATACGAATCTGGAAAAAAATATAAACGAAAAAATGGGGGAGGGGCAAGTTAAATGAGAAGGAATAGGTCTGACCGTCAAAACACAGTCACTGTTTCTTCCAATTCTAGTTACCAGTTTTCCATCACTCCAGGTACCTGCACCACCCTGTCATACATAAGTCCTTAATATGACTTGAAAGTGAAATATAAGGAAAAACATTAAATCTCAACTCCAACAGAGAACAAACTCAAGTTTGTTTCCACAAAAACAGATGTAAAACTCAGCATGATCATTTCTCTGCTCAAATATCTCACATGCACATGTGTTCTTTGGAAAAAGGAGGTGCCGCAAGATATGTGTTCTTCTATAATCCATGCATATTTCACATGCAACAGTAAAATATTTGCATAAACTAAACAAGTCTCCTTGGCCACTTGCTTCTTACATTCTTTATGAACCATGTAATTTTATAGATTCATATGCCATATCTAGATAAAATACATAACAGAGACCAAAAATGCATTTATGAGCATGACCATGAATCAGAAATGAGAACACATTTTGACTAAAAATTGGTCCCCTTGTAGGAAAAAAATCATGTAAAAGAAGGTTCTATAGCCTCACTCCAAATTGTAAAGCCTGCAATAGACATCGAACCTATTAGATTTGTTCATTATCTAGGATGAACATTTCTTCCAATGTGTAACCGAGTAATTAAAGCAGATCAAAATCAAACCCAGGGGTCAACTAGAGTAAATCAAAGAGTGACAGACTGAAAGCTTGAGCATCAAATTATGTTTTTTACTAGTTAACAACATACTATGTTCGTGATCCAGATTGCACCATGTCATTGTTACTTCAATCTGTAGCCTGGCTGAACAGGCACTGCATCCAACTAAGCTATATACGCATATATATTATATTGAATGAAGCAATATTTATATTAATAAGAATGGTCATACAGTCACATGACATTCAATTATAAATAACGATCTCTCGGATCAGTGAGCCTAAATTAAGAGCCAGCCCTTATCAAAGTAGCAGAATTCAAAGAACGAGACAGTAATATCAGCAATTATGATGCAAAAAACAATAGCATAAGTACCAAGTGAAACGAGATATAACCTCCCCAAAGCAAAAATTGCTTTCTGATTCTAATATCCGGCGAACAACTAAAGCGCCAATGTCACGGCCCCTCTTCTCAACAGCTTGACCTCTTTCAATCAAAGTAACATTTGCACCAAATTCTGCGAGAACCAGAGCAGCAAACAAGCCCGACGGACCACTACCCACAACAGCAATCTTGGGTTTTCTAGCCGTGGAACACTTGTGCGATTCACCAGAGTCAATGTTATGCTCTTGTTCTCTCGGCAATGTACCATTGCTATCTTTAATATGACATAGTAGACTGGTCAAATCACGACTAATTTTTTCACTAGGCATATGTTCTATAAGCCCAACTTTTGGTTCCAGCCGGTTAATGAAGTCCCACGTACGAGGTTCTAGACTCAGCAGCTTACTAACATCCATATCCACAGTATAAACAAACTTGGCCTCCTTCAGTATCTGAAAAAAACCAATAAAATGGACATACAACTTAAACACAATCACTTAAAGCTAAATTGCAGTCAATAAAAAAAGGGGGGAGATACAAAATTTGAAGAAATGAGCACAGGTTCCAACATGCATTACTCAGTCAGCGGAATCAATTAACACCATTAATTTACCTTTCGTGCATCAAAAGACTTCCGAACCACTGAGAAAGCTTCTTCGGGCAACATGGAAGCAACCTGAAATAAACCCAAAATTCGAATATAAAAAGGAGGAAAAAAGACATAAAATTTATATGAAAATAAGGTTAAAGAGAGGAGAAATTACTGGAAACTTGATGACTTTAGCGATTTCTTGGAGCAAGCCAATATGGATTTGGAGAAAGTCTTTACCGGGGTCGTTTTGGACGGGAACAGAAAGCTCTGAGAGCCTCCAGATTCCTTCGAACTTATTGGCGACGGAGGAAAGAGCTTCCTTTTTCCTCAATTTGAGTTTCTTCTTCTCTGAAGGGTATCTCTGCGTGCCGGTTCTCTTGGCGCAGAGGATTCGGACCGTTTGGCAACGAGGATGGAAGGGTCGTGGGGTGGAATAAGGGAGAAGGGAGTTTGAGTAAGGGCGGTGAAGAGGGAAGAGAAGCTTGGAAGGACATTGAAGCAGAGACGACATGGGGAGAGCAACCATTCCAAGTGCCTACGTTCTGCTTGGGGATAAGAAACCTTTTATTCCAAGTGCCACTTTTTTTTAGATAATTTTTTTAAAGAAGAAACAATCTATGTCGAAGAAAATAAAATTAAAAGTTACAATAAAAATTAACTTTATATTTAAAGTTTACAAATATTTAAAATTTTATGTAAAATTTATAAAAAAAAATATTAAAAGATTACTTTACTCGAGTTCAAGATTAAAAGAGACATAAAAACGTTAATATTTAAGTAAATTGACAATAATTTAGTCTTTTAGATTAACTTATTCAACTCTCAAATGTATAGAGACTATTTTTTTTTTACGGTAAATAAATTAAAATAAACTTTTAGATATAATAAAAAGATTAAAAAACTTATTTTGAATATAAAAGAAGACAAAAACTTTTAATAGAATTTATTCAGTGTCCATGGCTCCATAGTATGCTTCACTCGCAGGAAATATTTATGCCACTACTGATTAGTTTAATCAATTATTTTTTAGTTTGAGCTAAGATATTCACCGTCGATAGCAGTGACTAATTCTCTCGCCGCAAGTGCTCTCGCTAAGAGGAGTTTATCCAATTATTCAATACATTGATAATATAATTTTTTGGTTGTTCTGCTAATTCTTAGTTTTGACTAATCTGTGTTGCATATCTTACTTTGATGAATAAATCTTTTAGCGAAATTATTTTGACATCTCGAACTTAAAACATACTTAAACAATACCAAATTATTTACTATTTTTATCAATCTCCGCTGGCGATAATATAATTTTTAATAGTACATGTTAAATTTTTATATCCTTTAACTAATATTTTACAAATAAATAAGTAAAACGAAACACGTAATACAGAATTAAAAATACATGTCATATTGTAATCCATAATAATAACGGCAAAATAAGTATTAAAATTTCGAAATTTAAAATAAAAACGAGCTTTTATTTCGAGATATTTAATAACCAGCGTATATTTAATCTTCTATTAACGATTAGGGTTTGCACGGAACTCTTACGGAGCACAACCACCTTTTCTTTTTCAATTTTGTTTAATGTACTGTAGTATCGTCGGTTTTTTTTTGTTTGTTTTAAGTTTTAATAAAAATATTTAATTTTTATCGTACATTTTTCTATCTTTATGACACCTTTATTTATGTCTTTTGGCATTTTAAGATTGAATTTGGATACGCAATTTGCGTTCATGGATAGTTTATCACGAAGTTTGGCTTTGATTTGTAATTTTCGGTGGTCTTTTAATAGTTTAATCACCTTTTGTGGTTCGTTTACCGATGTATTCAATTTTATTTGTATCTATTTTTCGTTCGAGTATTTTGATTGAGTTTTTAACTTTTTGCATGTATAGTCCTTATATAATCTAAATTAACTAGTTTCTTATTTTAATATTATAGAAAAATATTATAAACACTTATTGTAACTTTGAATATTTTCTCTTTTAATAAAAATAACATTTTATTAAAAATAATATTCAGTGTGCATTTTGAGAGAAAAAATCAACAACTTGCAGATTAACTATTGCTAAACTACGTATTCTATGTTAAAAAAAGCTTAAATGAAAAATAAGTATTCAAATTATATAATTTTTAAATTTTAGGTGTTTAAAGTATTTTTTTATGAAAATAAGTGCTTAAAGTTTTAACTATTATAATTTTAGGTGCCCGACCATCAATGATCGTTTAAAAAATCAGTGTCCAATCAAAAATAGACACATGGCAAAAATATTATATTATTTTTTTTGAAAAAAACTTTAAAACTTTAAATTTTTAAAAAAATCTCAAAATTTTCAAAAACTTGCAAATCAGTCCTTAAATCCCTAAAAATAATAAAACCCCAAACCCCAAATCATCACGGTTGCCACCACCGATCGTCGTCACCGATCTTACCCTTTCAATCGTCGGATTCAGTCGGTCATTTTCCTTAAAGTGTCATCGCCGAAAACCAGCGAACGATGTGCTAATCGAACGACTTTTTAACATTCGTCGATTTCTGGCGATGACACGTTAGAAAATGGTTGGCTGAATTAGGTGATTAAAAAGGGTGAAGTCACGACTACATCGGTAATGATTTGGTGATTTGTGGACTATTTTAGAATTTTAAGATTTTTTTAAAAAATTTAAATTATTAAAAGAGATTATAAATTAAATTAAGACACATATCGAATTTTTATTAAAATTTTAACTATAATTAAGTACCAGACACTTAAAATAACAACGGTTAAAACTTTAAGCACATTTAAAAAAAAAATTAGCCTTTAAAATTTAAAAGTGATATAGTTTGAGTACTTATTTCTCATTTAAAAAAAAACGCAGTATTCAAACGCCGATACGCGCCTTCAATTCACGCGACCTCCACCCAACTACCCCCATTTACCTTCGCTTACTTCCCCGTCTCTACTGCGAAGACAAACGAATCATTGTTTGAATATTACTGAATCAATCATTTTCACAAATTTTGGAATCAAAACTCTCTTCACCGGAAAAAATCAATGGGCAACTCTTCCTCTATGCTCACTCAGTACGATATCGAAGAAGTACAACAACATTGTAACAACGCGTGTAAATGAGACGACTCACTCTCGCCGCCATTTTGCTTAGATTTACTTTTCAATGTTTGATTTTGTTACGACCTAGTCGTTTCAGAACCTTTGATTATGTGTATGTGTTTTCCGGTTGATTTGCAGTTTCGCAGCAGGAGATCGTTTCTCTGTACAAGAGATTCTGTCAGTTGGATCGAAACGGCGGCGGTTTCGTCTCCGCCGAAGAGTTCTTGTCCGTGCCTGAGTTTGCTGTTAATCCTCTCTCTCTCAGGTTTTTGCTTTGCTTTTTTCTTTTTTAAATCAATTTGTTCTTTTCTTGTCTTTATAATGTGAGTTGTTAGGGTGCTTTATGGTGAAATCATGTTTGGAAAATTATGCAGAGATTGTTGAGGATGGTAGATGGATTGAATTTCAAGGAATTTGTAGCGTTTTTGTCTGCATTTAGTCCTCGTGCTACTTTGCAACAAAAAAGTCGAATGTAACGATTCCGTAATTTTTGTTAAATAATATCAAATTTAGTTAATTGCTTCTTTCAGAAACTGAATTCAAATTTGTTTTGTAGTAATATTTAAGGTGTATGATTCAGATGGCAATGGGAAAGTTACCTTTAATGACATGTTGGATGTTTTGCATGATTTGACTGGCCAATTCATATCTGAAAAGCAGAGGAAGGTTAGTATAGTTCTTGATTGATTTCTCTTTCAATGTTTATCTTTGTTTAGTTAACTGGACGAATATTTGTCTCTGTTGTGTGTCACTCTATTGTTCTTTTAGGCGCAAAATATCAATAAACTGCAGTTTTTAAGAATAAGTTTTGAGCTAAATTCACTTTTTAAAACAAATGATCAGCTAAAGTATCCTACCTTTTTACTGGCTCCTCACATTAACCACTCACCAGACAAATCAATGTTGAAGAAAAGACTAGATGTAGTTGGAGAAAACGGGTAGCAATCTCAGAAGCGTTTAAAAATCATTGTTCTCTTTGCGATTTCATTTACTGTAAAGAGATATGCTGTAACAGGTCTGCAAAAGTTTCTCTTGGATTGTTAATGATGAGAGTAGCAGATACGAATTTTCTTTATCCTCATAGTTTGATTTGTTATTAGAAATGCCTCCTTTTACTAACTGCAAAGTATGTCTATTCTGATGAGATACAAATGCAGCATGCAGTGTTGTGGCATTAAATCTTTTTGTCACTATAAATTAGAATATTTAGATCCGATCGCTTTACTCTCGATGTGCATCTTGTGTTTGGCTATTGGAACAGCAAGTTTTGAGTCAAGTTCTCGAGGAAGCAGGTTACACTAAGGAGTCCCTGTTAGTTCTGTCAGACTTTTTAAAGGTACCAGTGACTTTGTATGTGTTATTTTTGGTGTTTCAGCATTTGAATAGTTTCACACTTTCATTTTGTTTTAACTTAACAAGGCTAATAATGTGATATCAAGGCAGAAGAAGAGACAAAAGAAGGGTTTGAAGGATACAGTTGTTTCAAAGCCTATCATATACATAGTTGATTGTTCACTTGAAGAATTAATTGCTTGGAATTTTACCATTTAATATTAGAACTAAGTCTTAAAACTGTTCAATGATCAAATGATTATGGACATATCTCTGTTGAAGCTCCAAAATAATTACACTTAGCTAGTCGAACACTGTATCCCCGTTCTGAATTAGGAAAATATCAGCTTCTTGTTAATTTTTGAGTGTATACAATGTAATGGAGGATGCAGATATTAAGAGCATAGGAAAGCCTAAGGAAATAAATGGAAACTATAAAAGAGCATCTCTGTTTTACTTGCTTATTTAGAATATAGTGTTGAATTAGAACTCAGTTGAGCTAGGATGCATGTAGCTTATTCAATGGTGGTGGGGAACAGTGTACTTGTATCATAAACGAGCATCTCAAGTATACTAGCTTATTGAGAATACAGTGTTGAATCCGAGTTCAGTTGCACAATATGATGCATGTGGCTTATTCAATGGTTGTAAGGAATAGCTTAGTTATTGTTGGTAGTGTATTGCTAATCTTTGCTTTCTTTTATTCAGGATAGGGATGTTCATTAGAGTTGTCAAACCAATCTCTATTTGAGCTAGCATTACAGGTCACCTTGGAATGTAGTACTTAACCTCTGCCTTTATAACTGTGGTCTATTTCTTTTACCAGTTGAAATCTAGGTTTTGGTTAACAAAAACTGTGGAAAGCAGTTGAAACAGAAGGCAGCATCCACTATTATTCTCAAGCCAGCAAAAATATAAGAATAGAAAGAAAAGAGGTGAAGAATTATCATGCATTAGTTACAAAACTTGTCTTAGTATTTTAAACCATAATAGTTCCTCAAGTTCTCAAGTTTTTCCGTGCCATACAAGGAGGTTTGGAGAAGCTTTGTGAATACAGCGGGAGGAGGGCTGATTTAACTAAGATATAGACATTTCTTGGTTTGGTTTAACTAAGTCCTGATCAAGATCTCTCTCTCTATATATATGAGATAGGATCCTCTTACACTATGTAAAACTTGAAAGTGTTACACCTTTTTTGAACTGTGTTGGATGAAGGTAAATGGATGGATAAGATTAACAGTAAAAAATGAGAAGATTATCACTTGGAAGAAAAAGATAAGGAAATAATTTTAGCCATTTATTACCATCATCCAACAGTCCAAAAAAATTGTAAAAGTAATTGAGTTTTATACTGTGTAAGTGGATCCTAACATTATATATATATAAGGTTATATTTTGATAAACAAGCTGTGTAAAAGAAATTTACACAACCCTCCATATTTAAGCTATAAAACCTAAATCCCTAGCCTTAACACCCTAAAAACTAAACCTTAAACCACAACCTAAATTTCTAAACCCTAAAATTGAAAGACTTGTGTAAACTTTAACAAACTTATATATCAAAGTAATTTTCATATATATATATATATATATAGAGAGAGAGAGATGTATGAATGTATATAAGAAAAAAAAAACATGGAAGAGAAGACTCAGACTACATGGATGATCAGTGCTTTTAGGATTAGTCCGGTTGTGATTCACTTTGCTTTCAAGTCTTCTCATAGTCTTGTGATCATATTACTATGGTAATACCGTCAAGAAGATAACACTAACATCTTCTGCCAATTTTTCAGATTTATCATGTAACATTCTTTCCGTGTACATGGTGTTTTTCTTTTCTCCCTTTTAGTCTGAGAAGCTCGTATTCGACTGCATTTCTTGCAGATTCTTGGAAGCTCTGGTTTGAAGATGGAAGTCGAGGTCCCAGTGGACTAAACTGCGGGTAACCATTCTGTACTAGCATGATTTTCTAGCATCGAAGCCTCGTTTCAAAAAATGGATGTTGAAATGATTCTGTTGTAATTTGCCTAGTTAACCTAACTAGAATCTGTAAACATAACCTTTTTAAACAGTTCAAACGCTTTAAATTATTCCCTTGGACCTTTTGTTTAAATGGGTTGATGTAGAAAGAAGTGGCATATATTTCTCCTTTACTTTTGTTACCAAAAAAAATATAACCTTTAAAAATTGAATTAAAGTTTCTATTTTTATTGTTTTTTTTATTTTTTCTAATAAACGAAAATTATTATAAGTACATTCATCCAATCATAAAAAGATATTGGTCCGTTTGGTTCTAACAAGTGAAGTTCGTTTTAATTTTTTAAAAAATGGAAAACGGGTGTGTTTGATTGTAAAATTAGAAAATGATTTTTAGAAAATGAAAACAAAAATAAATGAAAATTTTAAAACATAAAAAACATGTTTCCATTGAAAATGTTATACGAAAGTGGATAATATAAAGCTTTTTTTAATTTTAACTTAATTTTAATCCGGGTTTATATGCTTCTAATGCCACTTTATAAAACTTTAGTTTATTTACTCATATTTTATTTATTACTATATAATAATATTTTAAATTGTATTTTATTTTAATTATTTAATAATTATTTTTTTATTTCTATTTTGAAAAGCTGAATGCGAAAACATTTTTACTATTTTCATTTTTGAAAACAAGTTTCATCTTTATTCACCAAACATGTTTTCTAATTTTTAGAAGACTGAAAATGAAATTTATTTTTAAAAAATAAAAATAGAAATATATTTTCTAAAACCAAACGGAGAAATTTGAGTTTGGGGCACAATTACGTGTAGAAAAGAATTAACACCTCACAATGTCCATAAAAATGGTATTTACTTAATCACTAATAGTTTGTTTCTATGAGTGAATACTATTAATGAACTTTAGATTAACATAAAATTTCACGAGAATACATTTTTTAGAAATAAAAAATAAAACGCTTTGTGAAGTAATCTCGATATTCTTCAACGTCTAAAAGAATACCAAGAGTTCATTTCACTTGAGACAATTCTTTGTTCTTCGATCTAATTGGGTTGTTTTGAAAGAAAAAAAACATGTCAAGCCATATTATTCCATAAAAAAATAAAATGAAAAATATACTTCCATAAAAACGTAAGCAATATTCTTCAAGTTAAAAGAGGCGGGAAAAAATATTAAGGGTTTTAAAATAATAAAAGCTGTAAAGTTGAGGGGCCTAAATAGTCATTACGCAAATATTTAAAAAATGGAAAAAAAAATTAATACACAGGACGTGTAAAGCCTTTTAATTTTAGGGGTTAAGGTTTTAGTTTAGAGTTTAAGATTTAAGAGTTTAGGTTGTAGGGTTTAGAATTCAATGTTAGTGTCTAAAGAAAATGTAAGTATTTTAACTTGTGTTTTATTTAAGGATTCGTCAATATAAATGAACATATTTGAATAAATTTAAACGAACGGATTAATGAACAAACAAGCCATTTGTTCGTGTTCGTTCATTTAATTAAACGAACGGAAAATATTGTTCATGTTTGTTCTTTTAATAAATAAACGAACATAACAAATTTCTCGCCGAACTGTTCACAAACAGTTCATTGAACGTTTGGTTCGTTTTTCTGAGTACGAATGGTGTCATCGTGAAAAAAAAATTCAGAAAGTCGAAGCTAGAAGGAAAGTCCCGATTGGATATATTGATGTCCACAGTTCTTGTACATATATTGTATAGACTTCGGTCTTGTCCATTGATAAATTGATGTCCGAGGGAATATCCGAACTAATTTGAGCTTAGGCACCATTATTGTAAAAGTTGAGCTAAATGCTCAACATTGGATATAATGGTCATTGGCTATTGATTAATCATACACTGTAACTATATTGTGCCTATGGTTACCTTGTTGAGTCTCGGATATAGTTGGTATTTTATAGAGTTCACAGTTCTTGTACATATATTATATAGACTTCGGTCTTGGCGATATTGGAAGGATGTTGATGATTGGTCGGAATTATATTCCGATAGTGTTGGAGGATTGACCCTATTGATGATTAGGAGTGGCTAACAAGTTTCTAAGCTTGAAAATAGTCCATATTATAAACGCAAGACAACAGTAAACTTTGAGAAATTGTTCCTGGCGATTTCACTAATGACCATGTAAATTCCTCAAATATGGTCTTTCTACGTTGTGGGCTGAGGAGACACTGTGCGAAGACAACTTGGTTTTCAATATTATTTTTCTCATTTATTATGAGTCACTTTGTACAAGTAGTGCTGAAAGGTGGAAAAATCTGTACTTGCTTTATAAGGTATGTCATTATCCTTAGTTGATTGATATTAATTTCAATATTATTTTTCTCATTTATTATGAGTCACTTTGTACAAGTGGTGCTGAAAGGTGGAAAAATCTGTACTGAAAACTTGGTTAGACGTTTCAACCATATAAATAGGGTATATCAATTCCACTTTAATTCCTTTATCTTGTTCTGCATCATACAAAATCGGCCGTGTTTGTGCTGCTTTTTCGTTTGGCCCAGACTCCATACTTAGAAAACAATGTCTCAGTATTTCTTACCCTTGACCTACTTGGCCGAATGCTGTCCTTCAACACGGTACTTCTCGACTTTCTTCAGTAGTTACTCATATATAGTTAATGAGCTATGGATAGCTAGAAATAACATAATTCTTCTGGAAGTATTTTGCTGTATCTGTTGTCTATGAAAGTGTCTTTGTTGTATATTTCATATGCTTAAGATGGTGAATTCATAGAAAGTTGTATTTTTGGTTGGTGTAGTTATTAATAGGCTGTATGCTTTTCTTTGATGGATAGTTGCAACATCTTTCATGTCCAAGCAATTGGCATGAATGGGCAGATAGAAAATAATGTGCAGTAATTAAGATACTTGGGCTTATTTTCCCTCATGCACTATTTCCACTTTTGCACCTCTTGTGGGCTATATATCAACAGTTGTCTTAGATTCTTTTGCAGGATGGTTGAGATCATTAACAATATCATATGAAATATGTCTCCTAATCCTAGTGGAGCTGCACTGATGTCCATGGATTTTGTATCTTGGCAAAGATGTTAAAATGGTAATTGAATCTATGTTTTTTCAAATGTTGAAATGGCACATAAGTTTAGAGTATCGACAGGTAGAAGGCTACCTTTGCAGACTGGTTGGCTGCTGATTACCTAACCGGACTGGTTGGCTGCGCTGATATATATATATATTTTCTGTTTTGTGGCAGTTCCTCTTCTAATGTTGCTGCAGTAACCTTGAAAGCAAATATTCACCCTTTCTGCTGCTTCATTAAATGTCCTGATATTGTTACCTGTCACTCATTCATATATTCATTTATTCTTTATTTGTTTTGCTGCAGTAGCCCCGGAAGCAAATATATTTATTTTTTTTTTTCTGTTTTGAGAACAAGTTTCCATTCCTATATTCCTATTAACCAAGAATGTTTTCTATTTTTTAGAAAACTGAAAATAAAAATAAGAAAAACATATAATATATTTTCTAAAACTAAACGGACCTTTAGTTTTCTAAAAAAAAACATTTTCCGAAAACAATTTTTAGGCCCCTGCCAGAAGCTCCGGTGTCTATTATTCTGCAAAGAGATATTTTGACACGTAGAGAGCACCATTGGGGTTGAACTGGTTTTGAGTATGAGAATTGCATGATGATATATGCCAAAGTGCTGAAAACTCTTTCTTATCACCTTTAGAGAAAAAGACTTGAAGATGGTGAAATGAACCAGCCAGCATTTTGAAGCATGAATTTCCTGCTACTCTTATTAAATGATTCACTTCTTTAGTTGCCGATTTGCTCATAGAAAAGCAGGTTAGAAAGTGACATGAGAAAACCATTAAGCTGCACTCACCTGCATGGTTGGAGAATCAAATTATTATTATATAATATTTATCATCTTCGTCATAACCGTGCCTTTGTCATTTGATGGTTCAAACTAAATGGTGACTTGCAAAAGGTTTAAAGCCTCAGCCTAACTTTTTTTTACGATGTATGTACATCAAATATTAACTCTTTACAACCAACAACCAGTTGGTCTAGTGGGATGAGGCATCAAATCCTTCAAGTAAAGTTAGGAGTTTGAATCTTAGTGTTGTGGAAAAATAGATTTAAATGATCACCCCATAATGGACCTTTGCAAAATCTGATCTAAATTAATCGACACCAGGTCGAAAATCAGTGGTTAACTAAAGCCCTTTACGTATTTCATCACACGACTCTTCATTAACTTTATACTATGTATTAATATAGTATTCTTAACTTAATATTCCTTGTGGAAGTCCTTGTCTTGGGACATTTCATCATTCTTAAGCTTTACAACAAAGTGGATCAGCACTATGTGCATGTGTTTCTCTAAAGTATTTCTACCTACTTTGGCTCATTCTAATATCTGTCTGCAACTTTTCAACGATTCATCATTTTCCCATAAATTTCGTCTCTAAGCACGTTTAATGAAAATAACTTTTTCTGCATATCACTGCTAAACCTGCTTCTATATATAAAATGCTTTCACTTTCAAAGCCTTGTGATTTCACAAGTAGACTCAGACAATTTAGCCTACTGCAATAAGCTGTGATTTATGATGCTGAATGCTGGTGCAAGACTGAGGCTTAATTACTATGAGTTTTACACGTTTTTTGGATCGTTGGATGGGTGAAATGAATGGTTGAGATTAACCCTTACTTTTTTTTCCAAGTGATAATCATCCTACTAGTAATCTTAGCCAGATAAAAAAAATGTGTAAAACTTAAAAACTCTTACACTATGTAAACGGATCATATCCATATATATATATATTAATTATGATGATCATATACTCAAGTAGGAATAAAATATAGGGTTAAAGGCATCCACTAACATAAGTCGTTTTAAGCAATATTGCTATGTTAAATTGTTAATGGTAGGTTAAAAGAGAAACAGACTGCAATTTCTATTATGAAAATCCATCTACATTGCTTGCCACAAACTTAAAAAAAATGCTAAGATTTTAAGTTAAATCTAATGGTTTAGATTAATATAAATTTATTGGATGAAGATTTGATATCCCGTTTTATCAGCTGATTGATATCATTAATGAAGGGAAAATACCATCTTTGGTTGGCTGATCACTTAAAAAACAATCAAGTGTATCATTTCGCGAAGAGTTGAGGTTTAATTCGATTAATATTTAAGTGAAAAAAATGAATACAATGATGGACTTTCTTAAAAATTTGATGGAAGTGATATTTTTCTGTCATTATTGTGTGATCAGATGGGCAACATCCTTGGAAGAGGGTTCTCCGGTCGACATCAAGGCTGGATTGGCGAGATACTGCTTTAGCCGCCCCATCTCAACAGCCACATCCAACATGGTTGGTCTTGTTGAAGGGTTGTATTGTGTGCACATGAGACCAAGTTCAACCAGTTCCAGAATAACATCACGCCAGATTCTATCAGAACTTGTTGGCATTGCACCAGGGCTGCACCTAACTAGCGCTTGATTCACTATCGGTTCGAGCTTATGCGGATAGTGACTTTTCATCCATTCATGCAAACTCGAACCTTCATCGTCATCGGTAGGACGCCTTCCCGAAACGATTTCCAACAAAAGGACCCCGAAGCTGTAAACATCACCTTGAGTGGAAGCTCGTTTCCCCATTCCGTATTCTGCATTTAACCAAGAGAAAGATCAATAATAGATAGCATCACCTAATAAGTAATAACTAATAACACAAGTGGTATAAATCGAGTTATGTTTCGGTCGAAAATAAATCAACAAAGAAGGGAATGCATATACCAGGAGCTATATAGCCAACAGATCCACATAACAAGCCATCTGCAGAGCTGTAGGAGATCGAATTATTTGCAGAAATCGTCTCATCGACACCTCTGACCAGCCTTGCAATTCCGAAATCGGTTACCAAAGCAGTCATGTCTTGGTCGAGAAGAATATTACTCGGTTTAAGATCACAGTGAACGACTTTAACCGTTGCGTAATGGTGCAGATAAGCAACCCCTTCAGCTACATCGCGGCAGATGTTTACCAACTGAATCAAATCTAAGCCATGTCCTATTCCGTGGCTTGGGTATAGGTGTCTCTCAAGGCTCCCATTCGGCATCAGAGGAAGGACCAGAGCCTTGAAATCTGGCTTGCTGCAAATTGTTATGATCCTGATCAAGTTTCTGTGCCTGGTTCGCTTAAGGACTCCACATTCTCTCTTGAAACTCCCTGAAATATCCCCTGCTGTCTTTGTGTCCAAAACTTTGACTGCTATTTTCGTATTGTCCCCGAGCATTCCTTTATATACATGACCGAAACTGCCTGAACCGATTAAGCTCGACGCACAGAACCCACCAGTTGCTTCAATGAGTTGTTCATAAGAGATTCTTGGATACTTGAGCTCTTTTATTTCCTCTTCTTCATCTTCGAAATCCACTCCATTGACAACGGCCAGTCGGTTTCGGAACTTCGATTTGCACACCAGAGGGTATACGAACATAAGCAATAAAGGAGTCGCAAGCAATGAGACGATGGTAGGCAAGAATATAACCAAATGAGAAGGGTGTTTCTTACGGCATTTCGCCATGCCTTTAATCGAGCCACAAAGACCATCATTTCCTACGAAAGAATCCACAGTCAGAGATGAAAATGCCCCCTTGTCTGATATATTTCCTCTGAACTTGTTGAAAGAGAAGTTCATTGCCACGAGCGTCATGGATGCCTGAAATGTCGCTGGTATGTCTCCGCTCAACTGGTTCAAAGCGACATCGAGTTCTTTAAGGTAAGGCAACTGTCCTACGGAACCTGGAAGTTCACCTTCCAAGGAATTACTCGAAAGGTTGAGGTGCTCGAGGGCAATGCAGTTCCCGAGCTGCGACGGTATCGTGCCGGAGAGATTATTCGACGACAGATCAATGGCTAACACCATGTCCATTTTACTCAGCTCTATTGGTAAGGGTCCATGAAGGTGATTGCTAGACAAATTCAAGTACAACTTCAAGCTCCTCAATCCAGCAACCTCACCAGGAATTATCCCGGAAAGTTTGTTGTAAGAGAGGTCTAAAATCTCCAGGTTGACACATTTGCCTAAACTCAAGGGAATTGTCCCTGAAAGCTGGTTCCCATAGAGTAATAATCTTCTTAGCTGAGGGAGATTGGCGAAACTGTCCGGAATCGAACCCGAAAGCTTGTTCATCGACAAATCCAACAGCCCCAAATGCGTAATTCTTCCTAGAGCGTCCGGAATCGCACCCGAGAGTAAATTATTCGACAGATAAACTCTCTCCAGCTTCTCCATTCTGCATAGCCCAGGTGGGATGGAACCATTCAAAAGGTTGCTAGACAAGTTCAAGAGGGTGAGGTTCACAAGGTTCGAGATTCTCGGAGGAATCGTACCGTATATCAGATTATCATCGAGATGAATCTGTACAAGATTGGTAGAAAGATCACCGATAATAGGAGGTATCTGTCCACCAAGGTTATTTCCGGCTAATTCTAGTTCTTGAAAGTTAGAGGAATTGAACAAAGCAGCAAAAAAAGGCTCTAGGTTAGTGTTACCATCATGGCTAACGAAGTCATTATAGGACAAATAGAGGAACTGCAACTGTGACATATTACGAATAATATCGGATGGCAACTCTCCACTTAACATGTTGGACTCCAAATCAAGCCATTGAAGCTTGGAGGAGTTCGAAAGGGCTCGAGGGACTCGACCGACTAGTTGATTCGACCAAAGCAAGAGAAACCTCAACTCCCTGAGTGAACATTTACTCGTCAGAGGAATTTGACCACTAAGAGAATTGTTGGAAAGATCTATGTACTGCAATGAATACGATCCATTGCAGAAAAGTGAAGCTGGAATGTTTCCATCGAGCTTGTTGCTCCCGAAATCGAGGTATACTAATTGGTGAAGAAGCCCCAATTCAGAAGGGATGTTTCCCTGAAGAAGATTCCATGATAGGCTAAGTTGTTTGAGCCGGAAGAGCGAACCGAGTTCCAGTGGGATATGGCCTTGGAAGAAGTTATTTGACAAATCAAGGACCAGCAAAGAAGAAAGGTTGGCTAGACTAGGAGAAATGGTGCCTTTGAGTGACCTGCCACTAAGGTCAAGCTGCACCACTTGGTCTCTTTCATGGTTGCAGCTGACACCCGACCAGTTGCAAACATGTACATTGGTGGAGTTCCAATGTTCCAGGGAGTTTCCAGGGTCTGAAACAACACCCAACATGAAGGAAAGCAAGGCAACTCGATCGTTGCCGAGTCGAGCATTCTCTTCGGCTGTCGATACGAAGAGAATGCTGATCAGGAAAAGAAAACTGAACTTGGTAAATTTGCAAAACCCCATTGTTTTGCTCCTTTTAGTGAAACAAAAGGACTGAAAAGTGCCCTTTGATTTGTTTGCAGTTTGCACCACCTGAAGCCTGTAGCGTTTGAGATGAATATATACAAAGGAAGGGAAATATGTGCTGGAGAGGCTGCCTAACTAGCGTTGAAGGAGGGAAATTACGTTTGGCGCCTATGATCTTTGACTTTGCAATGGAAATGAGAGATGGACCAATCCAGGTCGACAAGTGTAGGTGTATGTAAAACTCCGACTCAAAAAATTAAATTATTAAAATTAGGCTCGAAAAAGTTTTAAATAAAATTTAAATTATAAAATATAAGTTCGAATAACTTAAAATTTTTAATAATTAATAGATTCGTTTTCAAGTTCGAGTCGAGTCTTTTAATTTTGCTTTATATATATATATATCACATATGAAAAAATATGAATATATATATGTATTGTATATGGTTATAGAAAATCGTTTAAATTAGAACTAATTAATACCATAACATTATAAATGTTTACAATTAAATTTGAACAAAAACTCGAACAACTCAACTAGATACGAAAAAAATCAAATAAAGTTTGAGTCATAAAATATGACTCATCAACTTGACTAACTCGAAATTTTTTAACTCGACCTAATGTTCACCCCTAGATTAAAAAGGTAAGCAAGAATCATCTGCTCTCTCCTCTCATCTCGTCTTTGTTCCGACCACTATGCTGTCAGTGGTTTTCACTTCAAACTAACCGGGATGAATGATCTGAATCCGTCTCCAACCACGTTATTTCTCCTCTCCACCTCTTTTACTAATGGCTCATAATTTAGACATCAACAATCTTAAATTTCAAAATATGAGAATATAATTGTATTAAATATTTGATCAATAAAATTGTACAATGCGTTTATCTTTTCAAAAAAAAATTATGATTTTATTTCAAGATTAGTCTTTGATTAGACTGTTAAACTGATAAACAAGAATATACATTATTAAGAAGCAAATGTTGACACGTGCCGTGTAACACATCAGCAGCGTAAGGAGCCGTGTGGAATGGTGGTGTACATGTCAGCAAGTCGTAACTAGGCCTAACACTTTTGGCTAATGTCGTTTGCTTGTGAAGCTGGGACAAATTAGTGGACGATGCGTCGGTTTAAGGAGATCTTTATAAGATAAACTTAGGTTTAAAATATAGATTATATAGGAGCATGCGTCTTGGAAAAGGTGGTATGTTGGCAATTCCTCTTCCTTTTTCTATATTTTTGGTTTAATTAAGGTGTGGACAGGCAGGGAAATTTGTGGCCAGATACAGATTACGGCCAGATACAGAGATTAGTTGATGTGTTTTATTGGGTAAATTTGCACTGAAATTTTCAAGGCTTATATAATACTAATACTAATAGGGTAGTTAGCTAGCTACCACACACCCTGAACTTGTTAAATTAGTATATTTATTGTATTACAATATAACTGTATTGTATTTTTTATAATCGTTAGTAATTAATTTAGATCGAATACTGAAGATGTTTATTATAATGATGATTTCTTAATCCAATTTGTTAGGAATTTGTTATACGGCAAAATAACCAAAGCGATAACGACATAGACCAAGACATGCACATGAGACAAGATTTAACGTGGTTCAGCATAGCTTACGTCTACGGACGAGAGAAACGAACAATCCACTAATAACGTAGAGAACCCGAAGAGTACAAATACATGATAACCCATGTAATCCCAAAACCCGGTGTACAAATCTCATGACCCGGTGGAACCAAAACACTCTTCCCAACATCCCTACAATACCCATCTCTACAACGTAGACACAATTGTTGTAGAGATCCTAAAAGTTGTTACATCTCTCTAGAGCAATTCTCCCACTCTCTCATTCTCTTGTTCTCTCATAATTAAAAAGTTAAAACTAGTCTATATTTATAGACCCAAATACTTGGTCACTAAGAAACCTAATTCAATAAAATCTATACCTAAATAGATATTTACTCATTAAAGTAAATCATAATTACCAAGTAATCTTCAACCACTATAATTACAATAAAACTCAACTTAATTACCAATTAGAATTTGAGTCAAAATATAACACAATTTTTCACTTACAATATCAAGATTCAAATCTTTAACTTTACTTAAAAGATCCAATGTCTCATTCCACCAAATCAACTGATTATTCATTATAATAATCAAGAGTGATTTTGGACACGTGTAATAGGAGTGATCACACAATGCCTCCAAGAGAAAGAGAGTCCAAAATGAATTAAGTTAAATATTTGCAAGAAAAAATAAAAGATTAATTATGGACTAATGATAATGCAATCAACGATGATTGATCTAAGTAATAAACAGTTTGGTATCGCTTAAACATGTCTCGAGTTCGGACGTGTTGCATGAAACTAATTAGTTGAGGCGCTAGCGAATCAAAACACTTTTCTGCTATCTGTAAAAGTTTTTCTACTTTTCCATCACAGTTAAATGTTGCTTTCTAATAAGTTTGATTACAAATATTAATAAAAATAAAATGAAATACTGTTACATTTTCTTTCAAACACTCAAATACTGTTACATTTTTGTTCATAGAATTTAACAAAATTAACAACGAAAAACTATATTTCAATGCACCGCGATTCGATCGATATTATTATTGTTGTTATATTTTGAAGATCGTAAATTCAAATTAATCAATTAATTCTTAATTTGATTGACATTGTTCTTATTGTTATACCTTAGAGGTTGTAATTTTGAAACACTTAAATGCACAAAAGTCTCTAAACTAAAGTTTAACTAAGAATCTCCGCAAATGATAAGAAAAATTAATCTTAAATATTTTTAAAAGGGGAACTTTTTTACGCATGTAATTTTTTTTTTACATAAACATGTATATTATTTACTCATAAAAAACTAAAAGTCCAATTATAAACCGTAATTCTTAAACTCTAAATCCTAAAACCTACAAACTAAACACCTAAATCCTAAATCTTAAATCAAATTTCTGAATTATAAAATAAGAAGGATTATATAATCTAAGGGTAAACTACAACGGATATCATTTAATTATGGGTAAGGCTACATTTAGGTCATCCAATTATTAAAAGTTATATTTGGGTCACTCAATTATTGATAATGTTACATTTGGGCCACACAATTATTAAAAGTTAAACTTGTGTCATTCAATTATGGGTAAAGTTACATTTGGGTTACCCTTCATATTTAAAAAATTTATATCAATTTGTGTATTAGATTAATTAATGATTTCAAATGAAGTACTTCAGTGTTAACGAGGGTATACAAGTGATTTGGAAGGAAAAAGTGACTAAATTGATATATTTTTTAAATATGAAGGGTGAACCAAATGTAACATTACCCATAATTGAGTGACCCAAATGTAACCTTTAATAATTTGGTGACCCAAATGTAATGTTACCCATAATTGAATAACCCAAATGTAACTTTTAATAATTTGGTGACCTAAATGTAACTTTACCCCTAATTGAGTGACTTTTTTTGTAGTTTACCCATAATCTAAAGACTACACAAACATCATAATTTTTCAATTTAAAAACACCATTTGACATTTTTATTAGATAAAGTTTTCAAAGTTGTTTAGGGATTGAAATGGAGAAGCTGCCTCCATTATTCATCCCACCTTTGATCCACTTATTAAGGCATGGAATTAGACCTTTGAGTCATGGTCATTTCTTTATCAATATAAAAGGGAAAAGCACGTGTGTTTTTCTGAAGAAAAGTGGGAAGGCATGGGGTGGCGGACCGGTGGTGGTTCTGCGATGTTATTTCTAACATTTTGTTCACTTTAGAGCTTTGTTCCATTGACCCCAACAAAGAAAAAACATATAATAAAAACTCGAAAACGTTTAACCAAAAATTCGTGTGAAATGCGAATTTTGACTAAGAAATAAGGGAATAAATATATGAAAAGAGAGAGGAGAAAGCACCCCTGAAGCAGCTTTAGATGACAAAAGAAATATATATATATATATATATATAAAAGAAGAGCTCAACCAGGCATGACTTGGTCTTAATCCACATATGAATGGATAATCATCATCACACCATAATTTGTCGATCAAGTCTAACTGTATAACATGTTAAACACTTAACTAGTGGTGTAAGAAATACGATCAGCAAAATTAATCTTACAGACTGCTTTGTTAATAGTTTTGAAAATATTGACAAATTATCACAAAAGAAGATTTAATGATATGACACTGCATCGCTGACTTTCAATGATCAAAGATGTATGTCATGATGATCGTTACACGAACGTCAAACTACCATAAAAGTAGATGAAATTTGTTCCATAAAAGAGATAAAAATGTACAAGACAAAAAATACAATAAGATATACAAAAAGAAAAAATCAAAAGGCTACAAGATAGTCTTTACTTTTAATCACAAGGGACAGAGATCTTTAGTGACCTCCAGGGGCGTATCTACCAATGGTCAAGGTAGGTCATACCATAAAAAAATTAGATAAATTACATCATAAGTCACTTAATTATTAATAAAGTTATGGTTTAATTATTAAAAGTTACAATTAAGTCACTCAATTAAAGTTTTAGTTACGCTCGGATCACTCATCTGTTAAAATACAAACAGACATCTAACAAGATTTGGTATAATGATAGTTTTAGTCCTCAAAACTTATATATTCTACTAATTTAATACTAATTCAAAATAATTCAATAAATTTAACCCTTAATACTTAAAAAAGCCATCAATTTAATCATTTTCTTCTCCAAATCACATGTATACTCTCGTTAACACTAGAGTAGTTCATTTAAAATCATTAATAAATCTAGTACACAAATTTATAAATGTAAATATATTTATAATTATTTTTAATGTTAAATCTATAAGTAGTATCTAATTAAAATTAAATCCATTGAAATCTATTTAAAATTATTTATGAAATCCTTCGGTTTAAGTTTTTGCTACCCCGTAATTTTCTACAAAAGTTAAGGTTTTCGTATTATTATATAGTTTTCTTAATAATTTCATATATTTTTAATAACTTCATTATTTCTCTTTTATTTTTAAAATAAATTAATAATTAAACTTCTTTAAATTGCTGAATTTTTATTATTTAAAAGATTTTTTAAATTCTTAGCAATTATGTGTATTTTCATTAAAAAAATGAAGTTGATAAAGATTTGGTGATAGATATCAATGATCATTCATATAAAAGTGTGAGAAGTCATTTTAGATGGTTTCAGTTACTTACAAGTAATATAAAATGTTCTGTGTTCGGAGCATTAGTTGTAAAATGATGATTTGGAATGATTTGATTAGGAAAAAATTTGTATAGACTAATGTGAATTCCTCTATACATGTGTTTTTATCAAAGAGAGATAGTAACTAAATCATAGGGAACCTCTTATATATATATTAAGGTGATTGAATGGTCTTTTGTCATGTCAGTTATGAACATCTTAAGTAATTTTTGATGACTTATTCAATCTACTCTTATCTTACATACGATTGTATTTATTATCGGTGAGTGAATTACTAAGTTTAAATTTCTAGACCCGCCCCTGGTGATCTCCGATATAAATGAAAAAGTAAATATTATTGTTATTAGTTTATCAGAAAAATATTAAAGATATTATTTATGAAGAATAGAAATAGCAGAGGATATCTGTTCATTTATGAATGTATAATACTACTATTTTTCGTAGTTGGAATCTTTACTTTTTTTAAAGTTATAATGTTAAAAAATATCCTTAATGTTTAATTGAATAATCATTTTGATCTTTATTTTTTGAAGCAATTTAACCTTTAATATTTATTTAAAGTCAAAATGGCCCCTATGTGGATAAAAATTGTTGGCCAACTGACAGTAAACAACTTGAAATGACTTGACAGACCGACATGTTAACAGAAAAAAATTATATAATTTTATAAAATTATTTTTTGACTGATGTGACATTCTTTAAAGTCAATACATTTGTCTATATAATATTGTCATGTCACATGCATTGCTTTGTAGGTTTATCACGTCATTTATCGTTAGTTGACTAACAATTTTTTTCCGTAAAGGGGTCATTTTGACATTTTGACATAAAATGAAACATTGATGATTAAATTACTTAAAAAATAAAAATCAAAATACTTATTCAATTAAACGTTATGGTCGTTTTTTTGACTTTATGCCTTCTTTAATTATTTAAAAAGTATTTCAAATGAACTATGTAATCCCTCTGCATGATAGACATTGAAAATTGAATAAAATAAGTCAAATTTTTATATATATAAAAAAAACCCTACTAGATCTTAATGAGAGGTACCAGTCTCTCTCGGATGAGCACCCTAAGAAGAAGAAGAAAGGAAAAACTCGAAAACGCACGATGAAAAAATTCATGTGAAAAGCGTTTCTTGCTTTTGAGTTTTGACTCAAAAACAACTAAAAGAAATAATATCAGCTTTAGATGACAAAGAGAATATCTGAATTTGGCAAAGTTCCAACTACACCATCCTTTTTCCTTAAAAGTACAAAAAGAGCCCAACTAGGATTCAAGAGTCATGACTTGATCTTAATTCACATATGAATGTATCATCATCACCATCATCATGACTGCATAATTAAGGCTAGTATCTTATGATAAAATGGTTTTAAGAAATTGCAAGTAGCTGGAAGCCTTGGTTGAGGTTGTTTTTCTTACAAGGGTGGATTTTATGTTCGATATAGATAAAAAGATATGGTTTTTCTAATATACTTTACGAGGTGTTGAGTTCTAAAAGGAGCAAAACTGCAATGAAAACCATACCATTTCTGCAAAGTTCACATTTCAACTTAAACTTGTTTTACTGAATTTGACATGTTCTGGGGATGGAAAGAAAGGTTTTTGGTTGGCCATCACATAGGCATTACAATCTCCATAATTAGAGTTATTGAGAAGGCATTTATTGAAACCAACCCAGAATTCAGGAGTCACTGATGAGTTGTTGAGAGCCAGTGGCAGCAACAGGCATGGCGGTTCCTGCTAAGAAAGCTTTGAAGAGAGTGAGAGCTTGCTTCGGTCTATGCAAAGGGACTTCATGCCCGGCTCCTCTCACCGAAACAAAGTTCAGCCCTTTATACTCTTGTGTCCATCCTCCTACCTGTTCATTCATTCCCAACTTTTGTTAGTCAACAAGAATGCAATGAACACCACTGTGTTACTGCCATATCTACTATTAGTAGATACTGTCAAAAGTATCTTATAGTTCATAATCATATTGCGTATCTCTAATAGATTTATAGCTTGTGAGGTTGGGTTTGAATTTCTTTAACTTTGTATCGGAATTAAATTCTTCAGGTATATATATTGGAAGAATTTGTAAAGTGTCTTATATTCCCTACTTCTTGTACCTGAGTATGACTTGTTTATGTATGTGTGTGTATAATTACTCTCTACCGTACAATTTAACTTTTGAGGTTGGATTAAAAACTGTTATTGTGGTAATGAAACAAATCCAAGTATTTCAAGGTAAATTACCTGGCCGTCATCGTACCAAGGACGCCATGGGCTCACGGTTGGAAGCTTGAGAGCATCTATACTGTACCGGGTGGATGTAATTGGGATCACAGCATCTGTGTCACCACTGTCAATTTAGTACAATGGAGGGAGAGTGAGAAAAAATGTCTGAACTTTATTCCAAAATAGAAAAGAAAAAATGCATCCATAATCTAAAATATGTTAAAAACGAGTTGTTATGTTTACACGCAAAAACACAAATGGATTGCGATCAAATCTAATCATTCGGGAATCTAGAGTTTAACTCGGCTGGTTCAAGCAAATACTTTCAAGATGAAACACTCCCTTAGCAAATTTATTTAATGATAAAGATTAGAACTCAACAGTATAATCATAAGATAACATGTAATACTGAAATAGCAAATTTTTAACATTGTAGATGCTGTGGACTAAAAGTGCAATTATTCCAATAATGGGATCTCGATATTAATCTATCATTCAAAACGAAACAAATGATAACATTGTAATTAGCAGTATGAAAATATTATTATTTTTATCATGGACAGTCTTCTAGACAGAAACCTATGCAACCATGAACTCTATAAATTATTTATATTGATAAGTTAACCCCACAGCTTCTATTGCTAAGTGTTTTAGCAGGGACACTTTTCTTTTGCAGAAGAACTGTAGCTTGGAAATATGGGAAAGGCTGGGATTTGGACTCCAAACGTATTGAATGCCACCTTTCAACGGTGGATGCATGAACCGACTAGGCCAGAAACCATGGTTTCTTAGTTGGAACACTTGCCATCAGCTTTTCATCCGGCAATACTACTTAAATATGTCTTATTATTCCCTTTATAATCTCAAAAATACTTTGTTTAGAGCCTATCTCTTTAAGTCCAAATTGACACTATTAACTATGTTACTCGGAATCATCATTTTTCTCAAGGTACTTGTGTGTGACACATTCAATTATTCGTAAGGGATAAGGTCCTCAAAATATATGAAATAACCTGAAAGAAAACGAACATATTTGTGTCGGAATATATCTGAATTCTACACTCACTTCAAATCAGGATACATAGAAGCAAGTTTGACCATCAAGTTTATCCATAGTATTTCATTTTTCACTCTCCAATCTATACTTTCTAGCTATGAGATATTTACCAAGTTTACAGGAGGATTCCACTTTCTCTAAATATATTCATGAAGCATGAGTCAGCAACTTATATGATGTACACTCCTTTCACTCCAGTCAAATTTACAAATCAATGACATGATGCAGTAAACATTATCTACAGATGGTGAAAGATAAAACAATTGCAAAAGGAAATAGGTTACTAAAATGATATACTATTAGTTCTCTATTCATCCATTGCTTCAAACAGTAAAGCACATGTGGTTGTTGACCTTCCGTACCCAATCCAGAAACATGCTTGCTATATCGAAAAGCAACATCACAAATTTAGAGAAAAACCTGAATACCCATATGCGAAGTCCTTCTTGTATAAGCTCACGGTAAACATCCAGCATAGTTATTGGAGAATCCTTCCAGTTGGTATTTATGATTTCACTGCAAAATAAAGAGAAGGAAAAACGTTTAAAGGCCCACGTCTCCATGCATGTTGTCAAATAGATGTTGGTTTGGATTTGCTCATGGTAAAATTTTGATGGTCACAAATTCACTTTATAGAAAGCAAATGATGCTGTATCAACAAGATTTTATGCATCCATTGGAAACTATAAAATAAGTTTTATAAAAGGGCGAAAGCTAGAATATACTTTGTCAGGTGGTCCGGTTACATTTGGTAAATGACAGAATTCAAGTCTACAAAAGAGGCTACATACCTGCATGTCTCCCAATTAGATGGTGCAGCTTCAGGTAAAACATGAAGTGACTTTTGAACCTCAGGTAGATTGAAGTATACTTCTGAGTGCTTCTCAGTGCAAGGATCATACTTTTCACTGAGCTGACCAACCATCTGTTGGATAATATCAAATTTCCTTAAAATGATTACAAATAAATATCAAATACCCTCGAATTGAGTGGCAAGTAAACAAGCAGGTCTTTTATAAATTATGATTTCTGCTAATTCTGACAATTGTTCAGGCAAATGAGTTCTCCAGACCATGAACTCTATGGCAGCTTAAGGGAGCTTCAGTTTGGAGACAAAATCATAAATATTGAGGAGAACAATTAGGTCCCTAAGAAACTGTTATAAAAAATACGGGTATGATTATTGAATCCATACGGAATTGTTTAACTGGAATGCTGTCAAAAGTCAAAACTTATTATACCAAAAGTTCAATTAATTAGATATTTTAACTGATTAAAGAAGAGGAAAAAGATGAATAAAAATCGAAGATGTAGAAGAAATGTGTGTACTCACAGGCCTTCTTTTCAGCAGCCACTTCGCCTGGCCAGCACTGCCAGAGCAGGAGGGAGTGTAGATGCTGTATGGGTCAATATTTCCCATTTCTTTACTTGTAACATCCATTATGTCATTACAAGCACTTGAGGAGTGAATAAATGACTCATAATCACACAGTACATTCGATAGCTTGTATGTTTCATCAGAAATCAAACCAGCCGACCACAAAAATTGAAAGAGCCCCAAATGATCATGGTAATCGTCAGTTAGAGCGTTTCCAACCTGCATATTACATACACATCTATGTTTCAGTTTGCTCAAATGATGAAAAATTGCTTTCTTTCAAGAACAGAATCCATACCATATAGCCCTTTAGGTTAATTGCTTTTACGTTGGTGGCCTTGTTGTATCTCACAATGGCTTGGCTTAGCTGCGGAACATAATGCCCTGCAACACATTCTTTAATGTGAAGAGGAAAAAAAAGAAACTAAAAAAAACATAAGAATTTATCGTTCAGGAGCAATTAAAATATGGAAAAATACGAATATTGAAAAGTTCCAAGTCATCAAGGGTATGAAATAAAACATGGAAAGAAATTCTTTATTAATCTTAACTTAGCAATGGTCCTTAAATAAGAGCTGCATGTTATTTGGCTAGAATAACAAATCTAGGAATCCACATTATCCCATCTGTTTCACTCGTTCTTTTGTATTCCAAAGGAAAAGAAATTGTGTTTTACCATGTATAAGAAATATAAATGAGAATTACTAAATACCTGCATAACTCTCTCCAGAAATGTAAAAATCCCTGTCTTTATACTGAGGAAAGCGCTTGAGCCACTTTAGCAAAAATTTCAGAGAATCCTTGGCTGCACATTAAAGGATGCGAGGGTATATCAGCACAAGTTAGCTAAAATGAAAATTCAATAAAGCTATGAAGTAAAACTGTCTCAGCCTTACCAGTTCTTTTATCACCATTGGTAAGCAAATCAGAGGAAGTATTGGAATATGAATAACCAACTCCAACAGGAGAATCAAGAAATAGAATGTTGGCAGCTGCAAAGCAGTAGAAGAATCTTGTAACAATATAGTACTATTTCTAACATTCACATCCCCAAGCTGAGTCTTAACATAGATCTAAACAAACAGCCTTGTTTCAACATAAACATCATTTTAGAGGTTCAACAAATGAAGTAAAACAATTCCATCTCTTACACCAACTTTCACAGTGAACTTTTAAGGAAGTGATTACCTAGATTCCAAGAGTAAGGGTTCAAGTAAAGGGTCTTCCCATCAGGCCTAATGTGGAATGGACCTATTTCCTCTGCTAAGCCATAAGCAATGGATGAACATCCAGGTCCTGAGGACATAAATCTCTAAATAAGTACACAGAAAAACAACACAGTGAAATCATAAAAGCAGTGATCAGTTGCTCAAAATTATAGTGAAAAATCAGGCAAACTATTAATTACACTATAATCAGATCAGAAATAAGCAAAAGAGTCAATACCACCTAAGTAAAACCAATCAAACAGCGCTACAAAAAAGCAGAAAGTCAAAATAATACAAGAATCTTATAAGTTTTTCAAAGTATGACCTCCGTTGAGCCAAAGAACAAGAGGCTTGGAATCAGGATCCTCAGCAGCTTCAAAGAACCAGTAAAAGAGAGCTTTCCCTGAGTTTTTATCGACGGTAACATAACCAGCATAGTGAGCAAAGCTGACATTGAAGGTCTGCCCTGGAAGCTTAAGAACCTTATCAAGTTTTTGTTGGGCAGCCGAGTCTTCTAAAGAAGTTGCAATTAAGCAACTACCCAGAGAGAGATAAAGGCCGATAAAGATCAACAAGGTCTTTAAACCAAAAACCCATCTTGGATTTGCCATGTATTTGTTTTAGAGGAGTTAAATTCACGGTTGTATTTTTGGTTTTTGCTGGGTTTATATAGAGGGAAATAGTTGGAAAAGTGAAGCAAAAACAAGCAAGCAAGCAAACAGAAAGGTGGGGTCAATAATTTGTTTCCTGTCTATTTGCTTTGTTGGATTCTATCATGCCATTAATGTGATGGTAAAAGTAAAAAAAAAAAAAAAAAAACTGGAATTGCTTTTCCAAGACAAAAACAAATGTTTTTTGTCGACAAGTGTTTGGTGATCTCGATTCTTAAAGTTACTATTGCCGGAAAGAAATGGAAAATCTCTTATAATATAAATAAAAAAAGGTTTTTCTAAGTCAAAACTGAGCGTGGAAATATTTAAAATGAAATTGGATTAGGAAGTGAATATTTAAGATGAAATTGGATTGTCCAATTAGTAAATAATTTGATATTATTTTGAGTACGTAAAAAAAATTTAAAAAATTTATCTATTAAAATTATATGTGTGACGTGAGTCAAATCGTATTAATCATGATAAAATTATAAGAACAGAATAAACAACCATAAAAATAATAATTAATAAAAATAGTAATGTGACATATTTTAATGAGTTTAAATTTGATACACATGTTGTGTAAAATAAATTTTATACAAGCATGTCTATTTCTACTATAAATCAAAATTAAACCTAAACCTTAAAAAACTAAACCCCAAACCCTAAATTCTAAATACTAACCTTAAATTCTAAACCTTACAACCCAAACCTCTAAACTCTAAACTCCGAACTAAATCTCTAACCCCTAAAACTAAAAAATTAGTGTAAACTTTGAAGTTTTTTCCTTTTTTAATTAGTATAATAATACAATTATTTCTCAATACCTACTCATATCAATTTAGTCGTAATTATAAATAAATTATCAGATCAAACCATTCAAATTTATGATTCCTGTCAATATTATCCTAAAGTCCAAAATCGTAAAACCTATTTCTAGTTTTGATTGTTGAAACCCTCGAGCTAAACCAAACAAATTCAACAATATTACAAATCACAAATTTTTAAAACGAATAATTTAAAATGTATGGTATTTTATTAAAAATATTATGAAAAATTAAAAGTATTTTTATAATAATACTTTAATATATATATATATATATATATTTTTGATGCATTTACAGTATTTAATAATAGGATGTGTTTACTACGTTCGACGAACACCACTGAACACCATTAACGTTGAACATCGCTAAACACCGTTAAATTGATTAATAAAGATTAAAAATCTCAAGGACTTAACATATAATTATAAATTATTTAAAATAAAATTTCAATTAAATTATTTTTAATATATATTATATTTTTAAATTTTTTTAAAAATAATTGAATAAAATACCAACCTTAGTCAATTTTAAAAACTCTAAACCATATACTATAAACCCTAAACTCAAAACCCACAATATTAAATCCGTAACCATAAACCCTGAAGCCTAAAGCCAATATTCAAATTTAATTGCTCATGCCATTGAAACGTTCTTGTTTGCTGAATATGTCCTTGAAAACATCTGTACTCGACCAGGTCTAGGGATTCGATTTTAAACCGACGCAGGAGCAGTGTCCACCTTGGATATAAGCCCTCAGTTGCGGTTGTTGCAACAACAAGAGCATACAGGGATGATGGACTCAAATCCCGTGACCCTGTGATAACCAAGAAGCCTGAGTGGTGGTGGTGGAGGTCTTTAGGGTTTAAAGTTTACTGTTTATGATTTTGGGTTTATGATTTAAAGTTTTGAGTTTATAGTTTTGGGTTTCGGGTTGTAGGTTTTAGCTTTAGAGGTTCATGTTTATATTTTAGGGTTTATGATTTTGGGTTTAGTATTTAGGGTTGATGGTTTATGATTTTGAGTTTTAGGTTTAGGGTTTAGGGCTTTTTATTTTTTAAATTGACTAAGGTTGTATTTGATCCAATTATTTAAAAAATTAAAAAATATAATATTTATGAAAAATAATTTAATTTAAATTTTATTTTAAATAATTTATAATTATATATTGAGTCATTAAGATTTTTAATCTTTATTAATCAATTTAATGGTGTTCAGCTATATTTAGCGTTAGTTATGTTGAGCGATATTTGTCGAGCGTTCTAGAATTTTCCTTAATAACATACATCGTCGTTGAATAAAATAACGATATAAAGACAAAATTTAAATCACTGAGGGTTTGTTTGATCTATTGAAAAAATAATTGATTGAAAATTAATAATTATGTGATTTAATATTTGAGCATGATTGATAATCTAAAATTAAAGGTGTTTGTTAGAAATTTTCGACGAAAAGTTGTAAAAAATGTTTAGTATGTAAGGTTCGTAAGGACCCACTTATCACTTAATAGATAGTATTTTCAACACTTTTTATTTTATTTTTTTAATTATATTATCCTTTAAAATTTATATTCATCAAACAATCTAATTGTATCCAATGTTTAATTCTAGGGTAAATATAACTTATTAGGTACCTATTTTTTTCTTTAGTGCAATTAGGTACCTATTTTTTTTCTTTAGTGCAATTAGGTACCTATTTTTTTTCTTTAGTGCAATTAGGTACCTAACTTTTTTAGTTACATGTATTTAATTTTGATTGGTTCATACTAATAATTTTAACGTTGTTTAGTTTAAGGATTAATATGTGTTACATATTTAAAAGGCTCAAATGAAAAATATGTGCCCAAAGTATGTCTTTTTTGAACTTTAGGTGCCTAAAGTATTTTTTTGTAAAAATAGGTGCCCAAAGTTTTAAAAGTTATAATTTTAGGTGTCTGGCCATTAATGAGTGTTAATTTTTTTTAAACCAATCAATGCTTGACACGTGGCATGTTTAGAGTACCTAAAATTTTAACTTTTGAAACTTTGGGCACCTATTTTTACAAAAAAAATACTTTAGGCACCTAAAGTTCAAAAAAGACATACTTTGAGCACATATTTTTCATTTAAGCCTATTTAAAACTTAGGCGTTGAGATTTTAAATATAAACACGTAACTTAAAAAAATAAGTATCTAATTGCTCCAAAAATAAAAGTTGGGTAGCTAATTGTACCATTAAAACAAGTAGGGTACCTAATTGCATAGAAAAAAAGTTGAGTACTACATTACATATAAATGCCAAAAAGTTATATTTACCCTTAACTTTAAGCAAAATATCAAATTGATTTATAATTTAAATTCAACACTTATTTTTTTATAGTATTTAATTTTTTTAACACTTGATTTTTCGGTTATCAAACACCACTTATTTTCATTGAATTATTTTTTGACCAACTATTTTTCATTGAATTATACACTATTAATATATTAAATATTATTTTTATTTAGACGGATTAAATTTAATATAATTAATATCGTGATTATTACAACATATGTAAAATTTAGATAGTCTAAATATTGTATAACAAATAATATAAAAAATTAAATAAATGAATTTTGCGAAGGAATCAGCGACGATTTTACTCAAATATCACCATTATTTTTATTATTTTCTTTTCTGAACCCATGTAAAATTATTTTTAGATCTAACACATTTGAGTGAAATCGTCAAGCTGGTCTGAAAAGTTTCATCATTATTTTAAATTTTTAATAGAACTCGTCATATAAGTCTAGTGAGTTTCTTGAGTTTTTAATTTTTAATGGAAATTGTTATATGAAACTCGTCAGAGTAGTATGACGAATTATATTAAAGAAATAAAAAAATAATGGAACTTGTTAAACTAGTCTTGCAAGCAGTGACGGATTTATAAAAAATTTTTAGGGTGAACACACATATATTAAATATTAACAACATAAAAAATTGTACGTAGATGAGTTAAATAAAATTTTAGAGTGGGCCACAGCCAGCCAAATGGATAACAAATAATGAGAATTTGAATTTTCAGGGCGAGAACAAATAAAATTCAGATTTTTGGGGTATGCACATGTCCAACCTCAACCCTATTTATATCCACCACTGCTTGTGAGTTCATTCGAAAAGTGTTAGATCAAAAAATAATTTCGAATGATGTTAAAGAAAAATAAATTTTTAATAATGATATTTAAATAAATTCGCCGAAATCAACAACATGACAAAGGGGACCACGAGTAGCACCCTTGCATCCTAAAATTATTAAAATAGCACCAAAAGTCTATTTTTTCCAATTATCACTATTACAGTAAACTCGACGTGCATATAAAAAAATGTTTTTTTTCAAAATTTTCCCATGTTTTAACTTAATTAATTAGTTAAAAGATGATTAACATATCATAATTTAAACTCTCTGTGCATGCATAATAAGTTTTAACTAAATTTTTTAAAATCTATTTTTTTACTAAAGGACGAAAATGAAAAAAATAAACTATTATAAATCCACTTCACATTTACAATGTATTGAAGAACGAAAATAAAAAAATTAAACTATTAAGAACCAACTTTAATATTTAGCTTCATGATTTGCAAATAAATATATTGGCATTAGTTATATATAGACCTAATTAGAGTGTAAGCATTTGTTTCTTATCAATGTGAGATTCTTGGAGCTAAAGAGTTGTTATTATATTTTAGTTCCAAGAATCTCACATTGATAAAAAAATAAAGGCTTACACTCTAGCTAAGCATATATATATAAGCTAATGTTGATATTATTTTTTGCAATTTATGGAGCTAAATATCAAAGCTGGTTCATTTTTTATCTTTGTTCTTCAATATATTAAAGATGTGAAGTGGATTCTTAATAATTGGATTCCTAATAGTTTATTTTTTTTATAGTTGCCCAGAACATTTAAGTGAAACTTACCTAGCATGCACGGCAAGTTTCAATTAGAATTAGTTAATTATCTATTAATACTATTAATTAAGAAATTTTTTGAAACTCATTGGATACACGACGAATTTAAAAAATAAAAAATAAAATTTTATTCTTATTAATCCGGGAAATATAGAATTTTAAGTGTTAGTTTAAGGAATTTACATCCTAAGAAGGCTAGTTTGGAGATTCACCCCACGTGAGGCTCAAAGTGTATGGTGTGGAATTTCTTGAAATGCGAGATTATAGAGAACAGATACAGAGAAATAAATGTTGAGTGGTAGATTTCTTGAAATGTGAGATTATATTAGATGGGGTCGTACGAATATAAGTTCTCTATTTTTTAATATAATTAAGTTTTGGATTTATAGTTAAATTTTATAGTTAGAATTTATAAAATTTGAGGTAGGATGAAGGTTTAAGATTTAAAATTTAAAATTTAAAATTAGCGATTAAAATTTAATTTTTTTTAAATATTTTTAATATTAAAACATAAAAATATATACTAAAAAAAGACAAAATTTATCAAGGTCGAAGTCGGACCAAATGTTGCAGTCACAGGCCACGCCAATTCCCTACGATGTAACATTATCATTCATTTATCACCATTGCGGCATCGTCTGTTTCAAGGATTCAAACCGCATACCGCTAATGTGATTGATGGCCGCGAAATAACGGTCGCGCCACCCTCCGAAATCGCTTTTGGAGAATTTCACGGTGAGTATCGGATTCACGCCGATAGCATCCCGTCGCGAACGCGATTTTGCGCGATAGCGTTTGTACCAACTATAACGAGACGCAATTCTCAAATTTTGAGTAATTGTGTTTTTGCCGGAAGAGAAAGAAGAAGAAGAACGCGGCTGCCGAAGGAAGGAAGAAGAAGAAAGTGTGGGTTTAAAATTCTGGAACAAATGGGTTAATTGCGTGGAATGACATTGAACTTTTAAAGTTCTCAATTTGGTCTCAATACTTTAAGCCGTATTCAAATTGATCTCTTACACTTTCAAAACTTCTTGATTAAGCCTTTAAATTTATATTTTATCTCAATTAAGTCCTTAAAATTTTGATTTTTTGTTAAATCTAGTCCTTAAACATTATATTAATTTTATTTTCCTTTTACTTAATAATAAAATTAGAGTATATATTAAATATAAGTATTGGAAAAGAAAATCAAATAAATGAGAATAAAGACTTATATTTAATGTGGTATAATTGTTTATTAATAATATTATAATTATTTAATTGTTTATAATATGTTTATTTAATTTTTATTATTTATTAATTTATTAATTATTTTTATTATATTAATTTTTTATTTTTTATTTAGGTTTATCACATGTTTAGTCTTTTTATTGGTACAAATTGTTAATTTAGAATATTCATATCATTTTATTATCCAAACTAAACTAAACAAAATCACACTACAATCTAGAATTCTTTAAACAATATCACTCACTTTTAAATTCATATTAATAAAAGTTCATAAATGTTAAAAAATACTCTAAAAATTATTGAAATTGAGTTTTTATAATTATAATTACAATTAGTATGTTTTACAATAAATTGTGCAAAATTAAAAAAAAAATTACGACCACGACACCCGCAATGACCGCAATAACCTCCATTATATTCGAAAATACGATAACCATGACGCGACCGCGGCCGAAATTTAAATCCCTAGTATGCTTGTCCCTCACTCCAATTTTTAATTGCTCTCATCATTGTTCTTTATCCACATATACTTTAATAGATTCAATAAAAAACATATACTTTAATAGACGGTTATTTAAAAAATAGATGGTGAATTTCTTGGTAAAGAAAACGTTGAAATTAATTTTAAATCTCGAGGTTCGATATAGCCCGTCTCGAAAGTAAGATGGATGATAAAATAAGTGAGATGTGTACCTCTATTTTGTCAGAGCTACAGAAGTTGATTGTTATAGCACTTGGCAAAGCTTAGGTTCCAATAGAGACATCAGTTCCGGCACCGACTCCAGTGGAGACATCAGTTTCGACATCGGCTCCAAGTGTCGTGGGTATTTCATTTCTGGTTCCCCCCAAATACTTAGGCAATCACTAGCAACCTTACTGTCAATCCTCCCCCGATAGTGATTGAGGATGATACTCAGGCCATCTCAGGTGTGCTCCAGTCGGCAGTGCCTCCAGCGCAAATTGTCCATTCGCAGTCCAGTAATTTTGCCTATAAGCTCTTTTTTTCTCCTCTTACTTAAACCCCTAGTTTTACCTTAGCCAAATCTTTATACTTGTAATCACTCATTTTTGACCGGGTTTTAGTGTTATTAGTGTTATTATAATAGTAAAATTATATATATAAAAAAAGCAAAAAAAATAATGATTAATATATAAAAAAAAATCAAAAAAAAAGGGAATTTGCGTGGAGCAGGTGCTCCACGTCACCCACAAATCCATCTCATTTGCCTATAAATAGGCACCCCAATTGAATTGCAAGAGACGGCCAATTTGAAGGAAAAATTGAGGGCAAATTGCCAAATGAATTGGCACCCCAAATCGTGGGCCATGGCCGGCCGCAAGGCTGGCCGGGGTTGGGGGCAGTGCCCTCGACCCCAGTTGGTTCGATCCAACATTCGATCGGGGTCCTATTTTAGGTCTGATCTAGTTAATTTTTTGGAGGGGTCGCGGTAGATCTCGGCGAAGTTCGTCGTTCGAGCTCCTAGTTAGGTATATTTTCTTCCCTTTTTATTAGTGTTGTAATTTTTACAATTTAATGAAGCATCAGTTATCTTAAAATTTTAGTCTTATTTTTTTATTTTGTATATTTATGTTTTAGATTAATATTTAATATGTTTTAAATTTGTGTTGCATATTAATATTTTATGTTAGATATGTTTTTATTTATGAGTTAGATTAATATTTATTTATGTATGTTTTAGAATAGTATTTTATTTATGATGAGTTTGTTTTTATTTATGTGTTAGATTAATATTTAATATGTTTTAAATTTGTGTTGTATATTAATATTTTATTTATGCTAGATATGTTTTATTTATGAGTTAGATTAATATGTATATATGTATGTTTTAGTTTAGCATTTTATGTTAGATTAGTATTCTGTTATGTCAATATTTATTGTATTTAAATATTTTGCCATGTTTTATATTTTTGCCACTAAGATTGCATATGATATATAAATTGTCAATGCGGTGCCCTTTTATCCGAAAGCGTAAACGGGCGATGATCGAGCGTAGTGATAGTGGTTGGGCGTTTATTCTCGGATAACGGGGCCTTTAAAATTTATTCGCAATTATGACTGAATTTTAAAATAATCGTCACTCTAATCCGGAAAATCCAATATTAATAAAGCGGTAATTATTAAAGTACCAATTTTGGGCGGTGTGGGGGTGCTAATCCTTCCCCATCCGTAACCGACTCCCGAACCCTGTCTTTTGAATCTCTGGTTTTATGGTGTCCGGCCTACCTAAGTGGCCGGTGGCGACTCCATTTTTATAAGGTTTTTGTAAACCCCACGGAATAAATATTTTATATCCAAACACCTTTCAAAAATCCTTCGAAAAACAATCGTTTTTATTTTTAGCGATGAAAATTAAGAGGGGACATCGCTACAGATGGCGACTCCGCTGGGGACATTTTTGTTTTTCAAAAACAAATGAGAGTCAAGCTTTTAAAATAATTACCGCTTTACTAATATTGGAAATTCCGGATTAAAGTAACTATTAAATTAACATTCGGTCATAATTGCGCGTTTATTTTAACGCATTTAAAATATGGCATATAAACCCGTCTTTTTTTAAGTGGGGAAAACGCTAATGCTTTCGTGGAGATATCGTTCTCCGTATGGGCCTAACAACTACCTTCGGGCTCGAGTACCTTATGCTTTCGTAAGGATATCGTTCCTTCGTGCGGGCATAAGCGAATGGGTCCCCCAGGTGAACCCGGTTGAAAGGAGCCTATAATGGGTGATGATCGGGGCATTGCTACCCTTAGTAGGGGACAGCAAGGACAATTCGGTACCTCCTAGCACCAACACTGCATGTAGAGAACATAGAAACCTACCTGTTAGAGCCATGCGGATAACCTTAGGTGTTTTGGACTAGATAAATAGGTCGTTTTGTTTATTTACCTTATTTAATTTGTCCTTTTATTTATGTATTTATTATTTTTATCCGATACTAACTCATTTCTTTTTGTGTTTTATTTTATTTTTACACATATTTTTGTTGCATTATCATTGCATCCACATTACATAGAGCGTTGATTCAAGTGGTTTGCCCGATTAGAAAATCTTTCATCATGGAAAAAGGTGTCTTAGGAAGGACAACATCGATCGATCGCGTGACATCGGTCGAGAGATTACTCAACAGATCCGACGTAACAATTTGCGAACGAGCGTGTAGTGCCAAAGTATACACACGAGACCTAATGGTGGACATACAACGAGCTACAAGGTGTGTGAATGACTTAGCTACCGAAGCCACGACTCTCCGACCTTTCATAACCCCGGACATGGAAGAAGCACCAAGGTTTATCAAGTTGCTCGAGAGTCATCGAAGAGGTAGGAGGTAGAGCTAGAGTTTATGTGTAGAATTTTATTTTGTAATTAAGACTTTGTAATAGACTCTTTTTGTAATAGGGACTCATTTTGTAATATGGATCTTTTTGTAATCTGGACCCTTTAATTCCCATGAAAGTCGTTCGAAGGGTGATTACCAGTGAAATCAACGCCTTTATTTGCATTCATGTTGCATATCATGACATAGTGTTGATTCAAGAACAGTTCATTAAAAGGCTTTCAAAATAGAAAAAGTCTGCTTTGCGGGGGCGATAATATTACAAAGTATCAAGTTAGGTCGAGCAAAGACCAATCGCGAAAAGAAGACGGTGCGACAATAAGGCACGTGCGGCCTTGAAGATTGATCGGGGCGCGAATCCTAATTTTAAATCTTCACATTTGACCATTTTTAAATTCTCGATTTTAATTTAACTCAAAAAATTAAAAATATTATTATTTTGCTTTGAAACTTCTTCTCTCATAAAACTTTCAGAAGAATAATAATAACAAAAAGAAACCTTAAAGTTTCATTTTTAAGTAAGTTAAAATTTTTGAACCAAATGATCTTTGAGAATTTTAATTTAAACCCTAAAATTTTTAAAGTACTCCTTAGGACCGATAGAATCCATCCTGTTTAGGCGTATTATTCGTTTGCACCCGAAAAAAGATCTTATCTCGCATTATGCCTGCACTTGTTGATGTCATTTTTAGAAGCCACAAAAATAAAGATCATGACGTCACAAGTCCATAAAATAGAATAAGAAGAGAAGACGTCATCCATCCATCATCCTGAAGACGACGTCGAGACATGAAGCATATGTTTTGCTTCCCGAAGTCAAGATCTCGGTAAGGAAGCTAATCACACCTGTAATTCATTATTAGTTTCTTGCAACCAGACATTTTTCTCTACCGATTGAAAGTCTTTTAAGGACTGTTCGAGAATCAACACCGCATTTGCATTCATGCATTGCATTGCATTACATTGCATTGCATTACATTGTACAATCATGACATATTTTACACATTGCATAAAATTTTTGAGGGGGTAATCCAAAGAACAATTAGAGTTTTATCATTAATTGAAGACACTCAAAAATCCAGATCCGAGCGATTAAAAGATGGGCTCGAGGAAAAAGAGAAAACAAGAAGTTTGATGTCTTTAATGCAAGAAAACTCTGTTTGAACACTTTGGGTTGGTCGTTCCTTCAATTCCAAAGATTCTCGTTTGCACATGATGATGGAACAAGATGCCTCAAGATTCACGCGGCCATATTCTGCAAAAAGATGGAGGGATGCATTAAAAATTACCGATCCACTACTTCCCGAACAGTCTAGCGGGACCTACCGTGATATGATGTGCTTTGGACCTAGCACTAAGTCGCCGGTATCTCTAGGGTACGAAGATGAAACCTGATGAAAGCTTCAAGGAATGTGCTTTGAGGTGTCGTGTTTAGTGACCCAAGTGCAACCCCGTAGATAGATGAAGAGGAAATTGACTTCTATGCCATCTTTTATATTTATTCTTTAATAATATGCTCGAGAAAATGAAGGTCAGCTTTGAGGACTTAATGACAATGAGCGAAAACAAACATGCACTCCGGGACCTTAGTTTAAAGACCAGACCTGCCTAGGAGCAAAAGGAAACAGAGAGATAAATGTGTATCACTTTCAAAACATTGAGGCACTTTGGGGCATGATACTAAGAAATTTGGGGTCGTTAAAAAATTAAGAAGCTGGTCGATAAAGGAGTCGTGACAAAATAGTCATCCAAATGTGGAAAACAAGAGAAGAGGCAAGCCTACACTACCTTGGAAGGGCAGAATGAGTTAGCTCCCTGGAGATAATCCAAAGGTCCCTACGGTTTTCTCATCATTTCACAAAGAAATTCTCAACAAAAAAAAATCATTGTTTATTAGAATTAAAAATCACATTTCCATTTAGAAAAGCATTTTTACATTCTTGATTCTTTAAACATTTCATTTTTATGGGGTAGTTTTCCCATATGCATATACACACATTTTTGAATGGACATATGTATATATCATTTCTATACCAGGTCCTCGAATTTTGAATGCAACAGTACATTTGCTTCAAACCCAAAGATCAACTCTAAGTTGCATATATTTAGAAGAGATTGAATGTTGTGGTGATACTATAAATGTGAGTATCTGCTAGTTTACTTAGGCCAACAGAGGAACAAAAGCGAGTGTTTAGACAATGGGCAATTCCCATTTTAAGAATTTATCTTCTCAAGCACTTGTCGTTTTAGATCCTTGAAACGAAAGTTGACCCTAAACCTCTACCCCCTGAAGGCATTCTCAGGACATTTGTGAATATGACAACGAATAGTGTTCTTTTACTTTACCAGAAGACACAGATGAGTCCAGATAGATTAGATACGAAGATCAGAAAATCACCAGAAGAACGTGGTTGAAAACATGGATATGTCCAAACGAAAAACCAAAAAAAAAGATCGAAGGCGAAGCAATCCGGATCGAGTAAATATCGGAAGAACTGCTGCGAGAGAGGCAATTAACTCCGGCGGAAGATCGCATCAATACCAGTATAGATCCGTGTTGATTCGAGGATACATTCATAGACTCGAATAAGAAGAAAGAGATTCAATGCTAAAACCCAGAGTGAACAGTCTAAAAAAGAAAAAAAAGAAAGAAAGAAAGAATACGATCTATGCTTCACACACAGATCAAACAATACAAGAACGAGACTTCAACTATGAGCAAGAGACACAAGGAATCCACATTTCAAGTAAACATCAGTTTGAAAATTAGTATAGAAGCTCGAATTGAAGCCAAGTCAAGACAAGTCAGCCAAGATTGCCAATTTTGAAAAGGAAATGACCTCTAGGGTGAAAACCCAAAAATGGGCAATCTAGAGTGATCCTGAAAATGAAGAAAAAGAGTAGTCTACGAGCTGCGGCATCAATATCCAGCCAAAATACATTGATCCGAAGGTACAAAAGAAGGAAGTGACCTCTAGGGTGAAAACCCAAAAATGGGCAGTCTAGAGTGATCCAAGAGAAAAAGTGAAAAAGAAAAAAGAGAGAAAAAAAGAAAGCAAGAATAACATTTCATCTGGGCGTGCCAATCACAAGAATTCCCAGAAATGTATTCGTAGTCCTTCAAGAAATCTCAGTTCCGAGGAGTTTTGAAGGATCAAACATTCTTGAACAGAAAACGAACATCAGTATATAGCCAGAGTGCAAGGCAGCATACAATAAAAAGAAAGGAAATAAACTCTAGGGTGAAAACCCGAAAACGGGCAGTCTAGAGTGATCCAAAAAAAGAAAAGGAATAATGGGCATATCCAAGTTACACAAGTACAAAAACTTAACCATAAACCAAAGGCCTACATTACAAGCCCCAAAGACCATTCTGGTCATCCATAAAAATCTAAGTTGAATGAGAATGTCTTCAGATTTCATTCCGCCTATAAGGGTTAACTTTTCTTCAAGGAACGTCAAACTTCGAAGTGCTTGATCGACACCCAAATGAGGGAAGGATGGGGCATGGTGAGATAATGAGATTAAGAGAGCCACCTTAAACGGGGTAGAAACTAGGTAAGGTTGTTCCTCTCAAAAGCCTATTAGACCAGAAGAAACTATACATTGGCATATATCTCCATAATGGTCAAGATCTTCTAAATATGCGCTTCATTAGAGTTGGTCTCTGGCAACTTGAAACAGATGCGCTATGGTGTTTGATATTTCGGGGCAAACATGTTTTAAAAAGGTTTGACATTTTCTCCCAAAGTTATGATGTTTACCATTTGTTCCAAACAATGTTTTCAAAATGTCCAAGTTGTGATTTTCGAAATGACTGTTATCTTTTCAAACAATCATTATTTTTTTGAAATATACACAAGTAAATTACCTTTTACTTTACTTTAAAAATGAATGATGATGAGATTTAAAGCATAGGGACCGAGAGTTAGTTCCCGTCGAAATGCTACGAGAAGATCAAGGAAGAGCTTAAGGGATGGAAGCATCTTGGCCCACCCTGGTGACTAGAAATAGATCAAGGCTCTATATGATAGGCCAGAAAATTCAAAGCAGTGGAGCCCGTGGTTAAATGGGGCAACGCCAAGCCAAAGAAGATGACAAGGGTTCATATAAGAATAATATAAGAACCAGACGATCATTTATGATGGCGGGTGATAACTCTAAAGACAAGAAAGCCTTTCGCACAAAAAAGTACCTGACAAATGCTCCAATTTTAGTCGCACCAGTGCCTGGTCGACCACTAAACAGTCTTCGAGAATTCAATGGGATGTGTCTTTGGGGCAACACGATGAGTCAAGAAAAAGGAGCCCATCTACTACCTAAGCGGCGAAATTCAATGATTGCGAAACACGGTACCCGTACCAAAGTCTGTAGGTGTGTTGTGCTCTAGTTTGGGCTACCAAGCGGCTCAGACAGTACATGTTGTACCATACTACCTGGTTGATATCCAAGCTAGACCCATTAAAGTTCCTAATGGAAGCGCCAGCACTAACGGGAAGGATGGCTCGATGGCAGATGCTCTTATCCGAATTCGACATCGTATATGTTAATCAAAAAGCCGTAAAGGGGAGTGCCGTAGCGGATTTCCTAGCTAGTCGTGCTTCGGATGACTATGAGACATTGAACTTTAGTTTCCCGACGAAGACTTGATGTGCATTACAACCGAAGAAGAGATTTGGATGATAAGTCATGGAAACTTTACTTGATGGAGCCTCCAACGCCCTCGGACATGGGATAGGGCGCATCTGCTAATTTCACCCGAGGACGTCTATTATCCTTTCACCAGCCAGATTGGAATTCTTCTGCACAAACAATATAGCTGAATACGAAGCTTGCATCATGGGATGAACTCAGCCATCGAAAGAAAGGTTAAGGAACTTCGAGTGTTCGGAGATTCATCCCTAGTCATTTACCAATTGCGCGGGGTGTGGAAAACGAGAGACCCGAAGTTGGTCAAATATCACGAATGAATCCAAGAGCTCGTCAAAGAGTTCGAAAAGGTCAGCTTCAATTACCTACCCCGAGAAAGAAAATCGGATGGCGAATACATTGGCAACCTTGGCGTCCATGTTTAAAACAAACACACAGGCGAAATGAGACCCATTGAGATGCGAGACGTTTGAAAAGCCTGCTCATTGTTGTAATGTACATGAAGAGATTGACGGAATCCATGGTACTATGATATCCCGCAATATGTCAAGCTTCAAAAGTATCGAGAAGGCAAACGACAATGACAGAAAAGCGCTGAAAAAAATGGCAACAAAATATGTCCTAGATGGGAAATCCTATATAGGAAAAGTCATGATCAAACATTGCTGAGATGTGTGGATGCCCGGAGGCGAAGGAAATCTTAGCCGAAGTGCATGACGGGATCGTGGAACGACGCCAACGGGTTGTCTATAGCCCGAAAATTATGAGATACGGTTATTTTTGGTTGACCATGGAGGAGATTGCATCGATTACGCCAGAAATGCCACAAATGCCAAATTTATGCGACAAAATTCATGCACCCTCATCGCCTCTACACACCATGAATTCTCCGTGGCCTTTCGCAGCGTGGGGCATGGGCGTCATCGGGCAAATCCATCCGAAAGCCTCCAACGGACACCGTTTCATTTTGGTCGCTATAGACTACTTCACTAAATGGGTAGAGGCAGCGTCTTATGCCAATATCACCAGGACTACGATTTGTAAGTTCTTAAAGAAGGAAATTATTTGTCGATACGGATTGCGAGAGGATCATCACCGACAATGCTTCCAATCGAACAACAAAATGATAAAGGGCGTGTGCACTCAATTCAAAATAACACACCATAATTCCACGATCTATCGTCCTAAAATGAATGGAGCGAAGGAAGCGACAAACAAAAATATAAAGAAAATCATAGCGAAGACTACGGATACCTACAAGGATTGGCATGAGAAGTTACCTTTTGCCCTTTTCGCCTATAGAACGTCCATCCGCACATCAACGGGGCAACGCCTTACTCCTTGGTGTATGGTACCAAGCAGCGACTCCCAATTGAGGTAGAGATTTCGTCCCTCCGGGTCTTAAACGAAGTAAAAACGGAAGAAGCGAGAATGGGTGCAGGCGATTCGACGATTAAATCTCATTGACAAAAAGACTAAAGGCCATTTGTCATGGTCGGATGTACCAAAAGCGGATAGTGCGAGCTTACAACAAAAAGGTGCGCCCAAGAGAATTCAAAGAAGGAGATCTGGTACTCAAAAGAATCCTCCTATCCGAGAAAGATTCTTGAGGAAAATGGATGCCCAACCCGGGAAGGACCATACGTCATAAAAAGGCCTTCTCGGGAGGAGCCCGATCCTAACAGAAATGGGCGGGGGCGAGCTGAAAAATCTCGTAAATTCGATGTCGTCAAGAAATACTATCTCAAAAAAAAATCTCTAAAGTGAAAACCCGAAAGGTCACTCTAGAATTCCAAGTCGGAATTGAAAAAGAGAAAGATCGAGATGGTTGAACTTGGCAGTGAAGCGGGGTATCGATGCCCGTAAGAAAGGAGAAAGCGAACGTCAAAAGGACCAAAACAAGCCCACCAAGATATTGAATCTCATGCATCATGAATAGTCAGACATCGCTAGGATTAGGAGCATGTCAATTCATTCATTTGTCATAGCATTTTGTTTTCATCTCAGGTATTTGTAGATCCAAAGAGACATCAAGGGTCATCACGATGTGAATCCCAAATGAGGGGACAATGTTTTTACATAAAGGCACATGTTTTCAAGCTCTGGAGAGAGGTTCTATATAGGAAGAACCCTCCTCTCCGAGGCTTCAGAAGCTGAAAGTTCTATATAGGAAGGACTAACACTCTAGGGTGAAGACTTCATGATCAAAGCAATTCACCTATGACACAGGGGTTATATAGGAAACTTTGTTGTGTCAAAAGCAAAGAGTCTTATATAGGAAAGACTCAGAGCTTCATTGTCTTAGGGTGAAGGGTTACGTATCGAAAAAGAACTGCGCAGCTCTGAGACTTGAGACACCAAAAAGTTCTATATAGGAGGAACTTATGGCTCCAAGGTGAAGACTCGCAGTTCTATATAGGAAGAACTCCCAGTCAAAGCAATTCACCTATGACACAGGGTTATATAGGAAACTGTTGTGTCAAAAGCAAAGAGTCTTATATAGGAAAGACTCAGAGCTTCATTGTCTTAGGGTGAAGGGTTACGTATCGAAAAGAACCTGCAGCTCTGAGACTTGACGCCAAAAAGTTCTATATAGGAGGAACTTATGGCTCCAAGGTGAAGACTTCATGATTCTATATAGGAAGAACTCCCGGTCAAAGCAATTCACCTATGACACGGGGTTATATAGGAAACTTGTTGTGTCAAAAGCAAAGAGTCTTATATAGGAAAGACTCAGAGCTTCATTGTCTTAGGGTGAAGGGTTACGTGTCGAAAAGAACTGCAGCTCCGAGACTTGAGCGTCAAGAGTTCTATATAGGAAGAACTTACATGCCTGAAGATTCAGCCAAGGAAGAACGGAGATGTCCCAAAGAATTCGTTTTCCAAAGCTACAATGAGAGCGAAGGGTTACGTGGTCGAAAAGAGCACATGTAGCTCCAAGGTCGGAAAGGTGACGAAGCTCTATATAGGAAGAACTTACATGCCTGAAGATTCAGCCAAGGAAGAACGGAGATGTCCCAAAGAATTCGTTTTTCAAAAGCTACAATGAGAGCGAAGGGTTACGTGTCGAAAAGAGCCACAGTAGCTCCAAGGTCGGAAGGTGACGAAGCTCTATATAGGAAGAACTTACGAGCCTGAAGATTCAGCCAAGGAAGAACGGAGATGTCCAAAAGAATTCGTTTTTCCAAAGCTACAATGAGAGCGAAGGGTTATGTGTCGAAAAGAGCACAGTAGCTCCAAGATCGGAAGGTGACGGAAGCTCTATATAGGAAGAACTTACGAGCCTAAAGATTCAACCAAGGAAGAGCGGGAGATGTCCAAAAGAATTCGTTTTCCAAGGCTACAAACAGGAAGTCGATAAAATGAGTGCTTTTGATCTTTGCTTTGTCCTTGTTTCACAAGAACAAGCAAAGAGAGGCAACTGTAATCACTCATTTTTGACCGGGTTTTAGTGTTATTATAATAGTAAAATTATATATATAAAAAAGCAAAAAAAAAATAATAATAATAATATATAAAAAAATCAAAAAAAGGGAATTTGCGTGGGCAGGTGCTCCACGTCACCCACAAAACCATCTCATTTGCCTATAAATAGGCACCCCAATTGAATTGCAAGAGACGACCAATTTGAAGGAAAAATTGAGGCCAAATTGCCAAATGAATTGGCACCCCAAATCGTGGGGCATGGCCGGCCGCAAGGCTGGCCGGGGTTGGGGCGATGCCCTCGACCCCAGATTGGTTCGATCCAACATTCGATCGGGGGTCCTATTTTAGGTCCAATCTAGTTAATTTTTTGAGAGGTCGCGGTAGATCTCGGCGGAGTTAAATGCGTTCGAGCTCCTAGTTAGGTATATTTTCTTCCCTTTTTTATTAGTAGTTGTAATTTTTACAATTTAATGAAGCATCAGTTATCTTAAAATTTTAGTCTTATTTTTTTATTTTGTATATTTATGTTTTAGATTAATATTTAATATGTTTTAAATTTGTGTTGCATATTAATATTTTATGTTAGATATGTTTTTATTTATGAGTTAGATTAATATTTATTTATGTATGTTTTAGAATAGTATTTTATTTATGATGAGTTTGTTTTTATTTATGTGTTAGATTAATATTTAATATGTTTTAAATTTGTGTTGTATATTAATATTTTATTTATGCTAGATATGTTTTATTTATGAGTTAGATTAATATGTATATATGTATGTTTTAGTTTAGCATTTTATGTTAGATTAGTATTCTGTTATGTCAATATTTATTGTATTTAAATATTTTGCCATGTTTTATATTTTTGCCACTAAGATTGCATATGATATATAAATTGTCAATGCGGTGCCCTTTTATCCGAGCGTAAACGGGGCCAGTATCAGGCGTAGTGATAGTGGTTGGGCGTTTATTCTCGGATAACGGGGCCTTTAAAATTTATTCGCAATTATGACTGAATTTTAAAATAATCGTCACTCTAATCCGGAAAATCCAATATTAATAAAGCGGTAATTATTAAAGTACCAATTTTGGGCGGTGTGGGGTTGCTAACCTTCCCCATCCGTAAACCGACTCCCGAACCCCGTCTTTTTGAATCTCGGTTTTATGGTGTCCGCCTACCTAAGTGGCCGGTGGCGACTCCATTTTTATAAGGTTTTTGTAAACCCCACGGAATAAATATTTTATATCCAAACACCTTTCAAAAATCCTTCGAAAAACAATCGTTTTTATTTTTAGCGATGAAAATTAAGAGGGGACATCGCTACAGATGGCGACTCCGCTGGGGACATTTTTGTTTTTCAAAAACAAATGAGAGTCAAGCTTTTAAAATAATTACCGCTTTACTAATATTGGAAATTCCGGATTAAAGTAACTATTAAATTAACATTCGGTCATAATTGCGCGTTTATTTTAACGCATTTAAAATATGGCATATAAACCCGTCTTTTTTAAGTGGGGGGAAAACGCTAATGCTTTCGTGGAGATATCGTTCTCCCGTATGGGCCTAGCAACTACCTTCGGGGCTCGAGTACCTTATGCTTTCGTAAGGATATCGCTCCTTCAGACGGGCATAAGCGAACGGGTCCCCCCGAATTGAACCCGGTTGAAAGAGCCTATAATGGGTGATGATCGGGGCATTGCTACCCTTAGTAGGGGACAAAGAAGGACAATTCGGGTACCTCCTAGCACCAACACCGCATGTAGAGAACATAGAAACCTACCCTCATTAGAGCCATGCGGATAACCTTAGGTGTTTTGGACTAGATAAATAGGGTCGTTTTGTTTATTTACCTTATTTAATTTGTCCTTTTATTTATGTATTTATTATTTTTATCCGATACTAACTCATTTCTTTTTGTGTTTTATTTTATTTTTACACATATTTTTGTTGCATTATCATTGCATCCACATTACATGAGGCGTTGATTCAAGTGGTTTGCCCGATTAGAAAATCTTTCATCATGGAAAAAAGGTGTCTTAGGAAGGACAACATCGATCCAAATCGCGTGACATCGGTCGAGATTACTCAATGATCCGACGTAACAATTTGCCCGAACGAGCGTGTAGTGCCAAAGTATACACACGAGACCTAATGGTGGACATACAACGAGCTACAAGGTGTGTGAATGACTTAGCTACCGAAGCCACGACTCTCCGACCTTTCATAACCCCGGACATGGAAGAAGCACCAAGGTTTATCAAGTTGCTCGGAGTCATCAAGAAGAGGTAGGAGGTAGAGCTAGAGTTTATGTGTAGAATTTTATTTTGTAATTAAGACTTTGTAATAGACTCTTTTGTAATAGGGACTCATTTTGTAATATGGATCTTTTTGTAACTGGACCCTTTAATTCCCATGAAAGTCGCTCGAAAGGTGATTACCAATGAATCAACGCCTTTATTTGCATTCATGTTGCATATCATGACATAGTGTTGATTCAAGAACAGTTCATTAAAAGGCTTTCAAAATAGAAAAAGTCTGCTTTGCCGGGGACGATAATATTACAGTATCAAGTTAGGTCGAGCAAAGACCAATCGCGAAAGAAGACGGTACGACAATAAGGCACGTGCGACGCAGAAGATTCAATCAGTAATGTTAGAATCCTAATTTTAAATCTTCACATTTGACCATTTTTAAATTCTCGATTTTTTAATTTAACTCAAAAAATTAAAAATATTATTATTTTGCTTTGAAACTTCTTCTCTCATAAAACTTTCGAAGAATAATAATAAAAAAAGAAACCTTAAAGTTTCATTTTTAAGTAAGTTAAAATTTTTGAACCAAATGATCTTTGAGAATTTTAATTTAAACCCTAAAATTTTTAAAGTACTCCCTTAGGACCGATAGAATCCATCCCTGTTTAGACGTATTATTCGTTTGCACCTTAAAAGATCTTATCTCGCATTATGCCTGCACTTGTTGATGTCATTTTTAGAAGCCACAAAAATAAAGATCATGACGTCACAAGTCCATAAAATAGAATAAGAAGAGAAGACGAAGTCATCCATCATCCTGAAGACGACGTCGAGACATGAAGCATATGTTTTGCTTCCCGAAGTCAAGATCTCCAGAAGGAAGCTAACTGTCACCTGTAATTCATTATTAGTTTCTTGCAACCAGACATTTTTCTACTGATTGAAAGTCTTTTAAGGACTGTTCGAGAATCAACACCGCATTTGCATTCATGCATTGCATTGCATTACATTGCATTGCATTACATTGTACAATCATGACATATTTTACACATTGCATAAAATTTTTGAGGGGTAATCCAAAGAACAATTAGAGTTTTATCATTAATTGAAGACACTCAAAAAATCGGATCCGAGCAAATTAAAAGATGGGCTCGAGGAAAAAAGAGAAAACAAGAAGTTTGATGTCTTTAATGCAAGAAAACTCGTTTGAACACTGGTTGGTCGTTCCTTCAATTCCAAAGATTCTCGAGATTGCACATGATGATGGAACAAGATGCCTCAAGATTCACGCGGCCATATTCTGCAAAAGATGGAGGGATGCATTAAAAATTACCGATCCACTACTTCCCCGACAGTCTAGCAGGACCTACCGTGATATGATGTGCTTTGGACCTAGCACTAAGTCGTCGGTATCTCTAGGGTACGAAGATGAAACCTGATGAAAGCTTCAAGGAATGTGCTTTGAGGTGTCTGTGTTTAGTGACCCAAGTGCAACCCCCGTAGATGAAGAGGAAATTGACTTCTATGCCATCTTTTATATTTATTCTTTAATAATATGCTCGAGAAAATGAAGGTCAGCTTTGAGGACTTAATGACAATCAGCGAGAAACAAACATGCACTCCGGGACCTTAGTTTAAAGACCAGACCTGCCTAGGAGCAAAAGGAAACAGAGAGATAAATGTGTATCACTTTCAAAACATTGAGGCACTGGGGCATGATACTAAGAAATTTGGGGTCGTTAAAAAATTAAGAAGCTGGTCGATAAGGAGTCGTGACAAAATAGTCATCCAAATGGTGGAAAAACAAGAGAAGAGGCAAGCCTACACTACCTTGGAAGGGGCGAATGAGTTAGCTCCTGAGATAATCCAAAGGTCCCTACGGTTTTCTCATCATTTCACAAAGAAATTCTCAACAAAAAAATCATTGTTTATTAGAATTAAAAATCACATTTCCATTTAGAAAAGCATTTTTACATTCTTGATTCTTTAAACATTTCATTTTTATGGGGTAGTTTTCCCATATGCATATACACACATTTTGAATGGACATATGTATATATCATTTCTATACTGTGTCCTCGAATTTTGAATGCAACAAAGACATTTGCTTCAAACCCAAAGATCAACTCTAAGTTGCATATATTTAGAAGAGATTGAATGTTGTGGTGATACTATAAATGTGAGTATCTCGCTAGTTTACTTAGGCCAACAGAGGAACAAAAGCGAGTGTTTAGACAATGGGCAATTCCCATTTTAAGAATTTATCTTCTCAAGCACTTGTCGCTTTAGATCCTTGAAACGAAAGTTGACCCTAAACCTCTACCCCCAAGGCATTCTCGTGGACATTTGTGAATATGACAACGAATAGTGTTCTTTTTTACTTTACCGTAAGACACGGATGAGTCCGGATAGATTAGATACGAAGATCGAAAAATCACCGTAAGAACGTGGTTGAAAACATGGATATGTCCAAACGAAAAACAAAAAAAAAAGATCGAAGGCCAAGCAATCCAGATCGAGTAAATATCGAAGAACCTGCAGAGAGGCAATTAACTCGAAGCGGAAGATCGCATCAATACCCAAGATAGATCCGTGTTGATTCGAGGATACATTCATAGACTCGAATAAGAAGAAAGAGATTCAATGCTAAAAACCCGAGTGAAATAAGTCTAAAAAAGAAGAAAAAAAAAAAGAAAGAAAGAATACAGTCTATGCTTCACACACGGATCAAACAATACAAGAACGAGACTTCAACTATGAGCAAGAGACACAAGGAATCCACATTTCAAGTAAACATCAGTTTTGAAAATTAGTATAGAAGCTCGAATTGAAGCCAAGTCAAGACAAGTCAGCCAAGATTGCCAATTTTGAAAAAGGAAATGACCTCTAGGTGAAAAAAACCAAAAATGGGCAAATAGAGTGATCCTGAAAATGAAGAAAAAGAGTAGTCTACACGAGCTCACTGCATCAATATCCAGCCAAAAATACATTGATCCAAAGGTACAAAAGAAGGAAGTGACCTCTAGGGTGAAAACCCAAAAATGGGCAATCTAGAGTGATCCAAGAGAAAAAGTGAAAAAGAAAAAGAGAGAAAAAAAGAAAGCAAGAATAACATTTCATCCAAGCGTGCCAATCACAAGAATTCCCGAAATGTATTCGTAGTCCTTCAAGAAATCTCGATTCGAGGAGTTTTGAAGGATCAAACATTCTTGAAGAAAAAACGAACATCAAGATATAGCCGTGCAGTGCAAGGCAAAGATACAATAAAAAGAAAGGAAATAAACTCTAGGGTGAAAACCAAAACGGGCGATCTAGAGTGATCCAAAAAAGAAAAGGAATAATGGGCATATCCAAGTTACACAAGTACAAAAACTTAACCATAAACCAAAGGCCTACATTACAAGCCCCAAAGACCATTCTGGTCATCCATAAAAATCTAAGTTGAATGAGAATGTCTTGATTTCATTCCGCCTATAAGGGTTAACTTTTCTTCAAGGAACGCCAAACTTCAAGTGCTTGATCGACACCCAAATGAGGGAAGGATGGGGCATGGTGAGATAATGAGATTAAGAGAGCCACCTTAAACGGGTAGAAACTAGGTAAGGTTGTTCCTCTCAAAAAGCCTATTAGACCGTAAGAAACTATACATTGGCATATATCTCCATAATGGTCAAGATCTTCTAAATATGCGCTTCATTAGAGTTGGTCTCTGCGGCAACTTGAAACAGATGCGCTATGGTGTTTGATATTTCGGGCAAACATGTTTTAAAAAAGGTTTGACATTTTCTCCCAAAGTTATGATGTTTACCATTTGTTCCAAACAATGTTTTCAAAATGTCCAAGTTGTGATTTTCAAATGATCATTATCTTTTCAAACAATCATTATTTTTTTGAAATATACACAAGTAAATTACCTTTTACTTTACTTTAAAAATGAATGATGATGAGATTTAAAGCATAGGGACCGAGAGTTAGTTCCGTCGAAATGCTACTGAGAAGATCAAGGAAGAGCTTAAGGGATGGAAGCATCTTGGCCCACCCTGGTGACTAGAAATAGATCAAGGCTCTATATGATAGGCCGTAAAATTCAAAGCAAAGTGGAGCCCGTGGTTAAATGGGGCAACGCCAAGCCAAGAAGATGACAAGGGTTCATATAAGAATAATATAAGAACCAGACGATCATTTATGATGGCGGGTGATAACTCTAAAGACAAGAAAGCCTTTCGCACAAAAAAAGTACGACAAATGCTCCAATTTTAGTCGCACCAAAGTGCACAGGTCGACCACTAAACGATCTTCGAGAATTCAATGGGATGTGTCTTTGGGCAACACGATGAGTCAAGAAAAAGGAGCAGGCCATCTACTACCTAAGCGAAATTCAATGATTGCGAAACACGGTACCCGCCAAAGTCAGAAGCTGTGTTGTGCTCTAGTTTGGGCTACCAAGCGGCTCGAGACAAAGACATGTTGTACCATACTACCCGGTTGATATCCAAGCTAGACCCATTAAAGTTCCTAATGGAAGCGCCAAAGACTAACGGGAAGGATGGCTCGATGGCGTATGCTCTTATCCGAATTCGACATCGTATATGTTAATCAAAAAGCCGTAAAGGGAGTGCCGTGAGCGGACTTCCTAGCTAGTCGTGCTTGATGACTATGAGACATTGAACTTTAGTTTCCCATTTAAGACTTGATGTGCATTACAACCGAAGAAGAGATTTCAGATGATAAGTCATGGAAACTTTACTTGATGGAGCCTCCAACGCCGGACATGGGATAGGGCGTGCTAATTTCACCCGAGGGACGTCTATTATCCTTTCACCAAAGCAGATTGGAATTCTTCCGCACAAACAATATAGCTGAATACGAAGCTTGCATCATGGGACCAACTCACCATCGAAAGAAAGGTTAAGGAACTTCGAGTGTTCGAGATTCATCCCTAGTCATTTACCAATTGCGCGGGGGTGGGAAACCGAGACCCGAAGTTGGTCAAATATCACGAATGAATCCAAGAGCTCGTCAAAGAGTTCGAAAAGGTCAGCTTCAATTACCTACCCCGAAGAAAAATCGGATGGCGATATACATTGGCAACCTTGGCGTCCATGTTTAAAACAAACACCTGGGCAGAAATGAGACCCATTGAGATGCAGACGTTTGAAAAGCCTGCTCATTGTTGTAATGTACATGAAGAGATTGACGGGAATCCATGGTACTATGATATCCTGCAATATGTCAAGCTTCAAAAGTATCCAGAAGGGGCAAACGACAATGACAGAAAAGCGCTCAGAAAAATGGCAACAAAATATGTCCTAGATGGGGAAATCCTATATAGGAAAAGTCATGATCAAACATTGCTGAGATGTGTGGATGCCCGGGAGGCGAAGGAAATCTTAGCCGAAGTGCATGACGGGATCTGTGGAACGCACGCCAACGGGTTGTCTATAGCCCGAAAAATTATGAGATACGGTTATTTTTGGTTGACCATGGAGGGAGATTGCATCGATTACGCCAGGAAATGCCACAAATGCCAAATTTATGCTGACAAAATTCATGCACCCTCATCGCCTCTACACACCATGAATTCTCCGTGGCCTTTCGCAGCGTGGGGCATGGACGTCATCGGGCAAATCCATCTGAAAGCCTCCAACGGACACCGTTTCATTTTGGTCGCTATAGACTACTTCACTAAATGGGTAGAGGCAGCGTCTTATGCCAATATCACCAGGACTACAGTTTGTAAGTTCTTAAAGAAGGAAATTATTTGTCGATACGGATTGCCAGAGAGGATCATCACCGACAATGCTTCCAATCTGAACAACAAAATGATAAAGGACGTGTGCACTCAATTCAAAATAACACACCATAATTCCACAGTCTATCGTCCTAAAATGAATGGAGCGAAGGAAGCGAAGAACAAAAATATAAAGAAAATCATAGCGAAGACTACGGATACCTACAAGGATTGGCATGAGAAGTTACCTTTTGCCCTTTTCGCCTATAGAACGTCCATCCGCACATCAACGGGGCAACGCCTTACTCCTTGGTGTATGGTACCGGCAAGACTCCCGATTGAGGTAGAGATTTCGTCCTCCGGTCTTAAACGGTAAAACGGAAGAAGCGAGAATGGGTACAGGCGATTCGACCATTAAATCTCATTGACAAAAAAAGACTAAAGGCCATTTGTCATGGTCAGATGTACCAAAAGCGGATAGTGCAGGCTTACAACAAAAAGGTGCGCCCAAGAGAATTCAAAGAAGGAGATCTGGTACTCAAAAGAATCCTCCCTATCCAGAAAGATTCTTGAGGAAAATGGATGCCCAACTGGGAAGGACCATACGTCATAAAAAAGGCCTTCTCAGGAGGAGCCCTGATCCTAACAGAAATGGACGGGGACGAGCTGAAAAATCTCGTAAATTCTGATGTCGTCAAGAAATACTATCTCAAAAAAAAATCTCTAAAGTGAAAACCCGAAAGGTCACTCTAGAATTCCAAGTCGGAATTGAAAAAGAGAAAGATCGAGATGGTTGAACTTGGCAGTGAAGCGGGGTATCGATGCCCGTAAGAAAGGAGAAAGCGAACGTCAAAAAGGACCAAAACAAGCCCACCAAGATATTGAATCTCATGCATCATGAATAGTCAGACATCGCTAGGATTAGGAGCATGTCAATTCATTCATTTGTCATAGCATTTTGTTTTCATCTCAGGTATTTGTAGATCCAAAGAGACATCAAGGGTCATCACGATGTGAATCCCAAATGAGGGGACAATGTTTTTACATAAAGGCACATGTTTTCAAGCTCGGAGAGAGGTTCTATATAGGAAGAACCCTCCTCTCCGAGGCTTCGAGTGGTTGAAAGTTCTATATAGGAAGGACTAACAGCTCTAGGGTGAAGACTTCATGATCAAAGCAATTCACCTATGACACGGGGTTATATAGGAAACTTTGTTGTGTCAAAAGCAAAGAGTCTTATATAGGAAAGACTCAGAGCTTCATTGTCTTAGGGTGAAGGGTTACGTGTCGAAAAGAACCTGCAGCTCGAGACTTGACACCAAAAAGTTCTATATAGGAGGAACTTATGGCTCCAAGGTGAAGACTCATGATTCTATATAGGAAGAACTCCCGGTCAAAGCAATTCACCTATGACACAGGGGTATATAGGAAACTGTTGTGTCAAAAGCAAAGAGTCTTATATAGGAAAGACTCAGAGCTTCATTGTCTTAGGGTGAAGGGTTACGTGGCCGAAAGAACTGCCTGCAGCTCGAGACTTGACGCCAAAAAAGTTCTATATAGGAGGAACTTATGGCTCCAAGGTGAAGACTTCAGATTCTATATAGGAAGAACTCCCGGTCAAAGCAATTCACCTATGACACGAGGTTATATAGGAAACTGTTGTGTCAAAAGCAAAGAGTCTTATATAGGAAAGACTCAGAGCTTCATTGTCTTAGGGTGAAGGGTTACGTGTCGAAAAGAACCTGCAGCTCGAGAGACTTCGGACGTCAAGAGTTCTATATAGGAAGAACTTACATGCCTGAAGATTCAGCCAAGGAAGAACGGAGATGTCCCAAAGAATTCGTTTTTCCAAAGCTACAATGAGAGCGAAGGGTTACGTGGTCGAAAAGAGCACAGGCTCCAAGGTCGGAAGGGTGACGGCTCTATATAGGAAGAACTTACATGCCTGAAGATTCAGCCAAGGAAGAACGGAGATGTCCCAAAGAATTCGTTTTTCCAAAGCTACAATGAGAGCGAAGGGTTACGTGGTCGAAAAGAGCACAGTAGCTCCAAGGTCGGAAGGTGACGAAGCTCTATATAGGAAGAACTTACGAGCCTGAAGATTCAGCCAAGGAAGAACGGAGATGTCCAAAAGAATTCGTTTTTCCAAAGCTACAATGAGAGCGAAGGGTTATGTGTCGAAAAGAGCCTGTAGCTCCAAGATCGGAAGGTGACGAAGCTCTATATAGGAAGAACTTACGAGCCTAAAGATTCAACCAAGGAAGAGCGGAGATGTCCAAAAGAATTCGTTTTTCCAAGGCTACAAACAGGGAAGTCTGATAAAATGAGTGCTTTTGATCTTTGCTTTGTCCTTGTTTCACAAGAACAAGCAAAGAGAGGCAACTGTAATCACTCATTTTTGACCGGGTTTTAGTGTTATTATAATAGTAAAATTATATATATAAAAAAGGCAAAAAAAAATAATAATAATAATTAATATAAAAAAAATCAAAAAAAAGGGAATTTGCGTGGAGCAGGGTGCTCCACGTCACCCACAAAACCATCTCATTTGCCTATAAATAGGCACCCCAATTGAATTGCAAGAGACGACCAATTTGAAGGAAAAATTGAGGCCAAATTGCCAAATGAATTGGCACCCCAAATCGTGGGGCATGGCCGGCCGCAAGGCTGGCCGGGGTTGGGGGCAGTGCCCTCGACCCCAGTTGGTTCGATCCAACATTCGATCGGGGTCCTATTTTAGGTCCAATCTAGTTAATTTTTTTGGAGGGGTCGCGGTAGATCTCGGCGGAGTTCGTCGTTCGAGCTCCTAGTTAGGTATATTTTCTTCCCTTTTTTATTAGTGTTGTAATTTTTACAATTTAATGAAGCATCAGTTATCTTAAAATTTTAGTCTTATTTTTTTATTTTGTATATTTATGTTTTAGATTAATATTTAATATGTTTTAAATTTGTGTTGCATATTAATATTTTATGTTAGATATGTTTTTATTTATGAGTTAGATTAATATTTATTTATGTATGTTTTAGAATAGTATTTTATTTATGATGAGTTTGTTTTTATTTATGTGTTAGATTAATATTTAATATGTTTTAAATTTGTGTTGTATATTAATATTTTATTTATGCTAGATATGTTTTATTTATGAGTTAGATTAATATGTATATATGTATGTTTTAGTTTAGCATTTTATGTTAGATTAGTATTCTGTTATGTCAATATTTATTGTATTTAAATATTTTGCCATGTTTTATATTTTTGCCACTAAGATTGCATATGATATATAAATTGTCAATGCGGTGCCCTTTTATCCGAAGCGTAAACGGGGCGATGTCGTAGTAGTGATAGTGGTTGGGCGTTTATTCTCGGATAACGGGCCTTTAAAATTTATTCGCAATTATGACTGAATTTTAAAATAATCGTCACTCTAATCCGAAAATCCAATATTAATAAAGCGGTAATTATTAAAGTACCAATTTTGGGCGGTGTGGGGTGCTAATCCTTCCCATCGTAACCGACTCCCGAACCCTGTCTTTTGAATCTCTGGTTTTATGGTGTCCGGCCTACCTAAGTGGCCGGTGGCGACTCCATTTTTATAAGGTTTTTGTAAACCCCACGGAATAAATATTTTATATCCAAACACCTTTCAAAAATCCTTCGAAAAACAATCGTTTTTATTTTTAGCGATGAAAATTAAGAGGGGACATCGCTACAATACTCTCTCTTCATCTTCTCTCACTAGGGATGGCAACAGGGCGGTGAGGGTTTTTTACCGCCCCAACTCGCTTTTGCTGAAGTACTTTGTTTATTTTCTGTTTTTCTAAAATTTTAGTTGCATTACTTGATGACAAACAATGAGCTAGGTTTGGGGGAGTGTTAACTCTTTAAAAGTTCTAATTTTTATGCATATATTGCCATGTTTTTGCTTGTCTTTAGGAGTATATTTGTACATTTAGTTAGTAAATTCATGCATTTGCATTAAGAAGTTGGGAGTTGTTTATTTTGTCAAGGTGAAGGTTTGTTTTGTTGATTTTGATGTAGGTTTGGAGCAGGGAAGGCTTGGCAGAGCAGCGCAGAAACAAGAAGCAAAAAAAGCAGAAGAGAATTGCCGAGTCGTAGTTGGTAAAGTTAGACCAAAAGTTGTCAAGCTCGTTTGGCAAAGAAATGACGCCGATGCCCGATTAAAGTAGCCGTTGAACCAAGTACAATTCAGCCCTAAAATTCAAAAGAAGATAAAAGGATAACGCGCTTATCTCAAGTGCGTAACCGACTTTCAAATTCAAACTCAATCTAGGGATTTCACGAGTGTCTATTTAAAGCAAGACGATCATTGAGACTAGAGAGATGCTGCACCGTGGTGAAAGAATAAGCTAGAGGGCAACCGCAGTTCGACCAGCTTAGTCCGAGAGTTCTAGAGCCATTAAAGGGCTGCATCGACGGATCTCATTCTTTGTCCATTCTCTTGGTTTAATTTTCCTTTTAATGGTGATGTTAAGATACTATATTTTGTGGACGGACTCCCATCCATGAACTAATTTATTTTAAGTTGGTTGGGAATGTTTTTGCGATGAACGCTCAGTTAGTTTTAAGTTTTTAATAATTGAATGCCTTGACAACTTTGTCTATCATGCTAACACTTTATTTCCTTAAATTCTTTACCATACGACAGTTGACATCGTATACTTATTATGCCTTAATATCTTAACAGACTTAAGGGGTAACGATCAGTTGCAGGTACTAAGGAGAGAAACTTCGACAAAAGATGTTCAAGTAGATGAGCTTACTTCGTAAGTGAATCTACCCTTAGGAGTATAGATTAAAACATCATCAAGTTAATTTATGAAAATCTTCACTATAGACATATAGGGGTTAACGTGGTTAACTTAGGGTATTGCCAGCGATAGAAGTAATACTACCCTTAAAATCTGCTCGGCAATAAATCCAAGGCTGAAATTTATTAATAACCAACTTAACTGGCGTGAAATCTAGACATCTCTTGCCAACACTCATCATCCATTTGAATACTCTTGTTTGCCAAACTGTTTACGCTTTTACTGCATTTTCTTAGTTATTTTCTAAATCAAAACTCCATATCAAACTCAACACTTTTATTCCCTTTAACAAGTAAAACATAGTGGCATTTAATTCATGGACAATCATGTGGATACAATACTCAGCTCATTGTTGTATTACTTGCTGACCGTGTATACTTGCACGCAATAGACCTACACTTGGCATTATTTACTTGCATATTTACATTGAATCCTCAATTTTTTGTCAAGCGTCAGCAAAGTCCACAGTAGTCTTTACTTTTAGATACATGGATACGAGATCTTTAGTGACCTCCAATATAAATGAAAAAGTAAATATTATTATTATTAGTTTATTAGAAAAATATTAAAGATATTATTTATGAAGAACAAAAAGGGCAGAGAAAATAGTTCATTTATGAATGTATAATACTATTATAAATTTTTTGTAGTTGGAATCTTTATTTTTTGAATTATTTAACAAGTATTTCAATTGAACTATGTAAACCCTCTATTTAAGAGATTGAAAATTGAATAAAACAAGTCCAAATTTTATCAAAAATCCTAAAAGATCTTAATAAGAGCTACTAGTCTCTCTCGGATGAGCACCCTAAGAAAAAAAAGGTAAAACGCAGGATGAAAAAAATCATGTGAAATGCGTTTCTTGCTTTTGAGTTTTGACTCAAAAACAACTAAAAGAAATAATATATGCCCCTTAAGGCTAAAGCAGCTTTAGATGACAAAGAGAATATCTGAATTTGGCAAAGTTCCAACTACACCATCCTTTTCCCTTAAAGTACAAAAAGACCCCAACTAGGATTCAAGGGTCATGACTTGATCTTAATTCACATATGAATGTATCATCATCATCACCATCATCATCATGACCGCATAATTAAGGCTAATATCTTATGAGAAAATGGTTTTAAGAAATTGTAAGTAGCTGGAAGCCTTGGTTTAGGTTGTTTTTCTTACAAGGGTGGATTTTATGTTCGATATAGATATAAAGATATGTTTTTTCTAATATACTTTATGAGATGTTAAGTTCTAAAAGGAGCAAGACTGCAATGAAAACCATTTCCAACCATTTCTGCAAAGTTCACATTTCAACTGAAACTTGTTTTACTGAATTGGACATGTTCTGAGGGAGGGAAGAAAAAGGTTTTGGGGTTGGTCATCACATAAGCATTACAATCCCCATAATTGGAGATAGTTATTTAGAAGGCATTTATTGAAACCAACCCAGAATTCAGGAGCAACTGATGAGTTGTTGAGAGCCAGAGGTAGCAACAGGCATGGCGGTTCCTGCTAAGAATGCTTTGAAGAGAGTGAGAGCTTGTTTGGGTTTATACAAAGGGACTTCATGCCCGGCTCCTCTCACCGAAACAAAGTTCAGCCCTTCATACTCTTGTGTCCATCCTCCTACCTGTTCATCCATTCCCCTTGTTAGTCAACAAAAATGCAATGAGCAACACCGACTTACCGCCATATCTACTATTACCAGTTACTGTCAAAAGTATCCCATCGTTCATACAGTGTATTTCTAATAGATTTATACCTTGTGAGGTTGGGTTTGAGTTTCTTAACTTTTGTATCCGAATCAAATTCTTCAGGTATATATTGGAAGAAATTGTAAAACGCCTTATATTCCCTACTTCTTGTTCCTGACTATGACTTGTTTATGTATGTATGTGTGTGTGTGGATAATTAGACTCTCTACCGTACAATTTAACTTTTGAGGTTGGATTTAGAACTGTTATTGTGATAATGAAACAAATCAAAGTAGTTCAACGTAAATTACCTGGCCATCGTCGTACCAAGGACGCCATGGGCTCACAGTTGGAAGCTTGAGAGCATCAATACTGTACCGGGTGGATGTAACTGGGATCAGAGCATCTGTGCCACCACTGTCAAGTTGGTACAATGGAGGGGGAGTATGAGAAAAAATGTCTGAACTTAATTCCAAATCCATAATCTAAAATATGTAAACGACAAGAGTTGTTATTTTTACATGGAAACACACAAATGGACTAATATCAAACTAATCTTTTGGGAATCTGGAGTTTAGCTCGGCCGGTTCAAGCAAATACTTTCAAGATGAAACATCCCTTTAGCAAATTTATTTAATGAGAAGGATTAAAACTCAACACTATAATCATATGATAACATGTAATACTGAAATAGCAATTTTTGTTAACATTGTAGATGCTGTGGACTAAAAGTGCAATTATTCCTATAATAGAACCTCGATATAAACCTACCAGTCAAAACGAAACAAATACTAACATTGTAATTAGAAGCATAATTTTGTGTGTGTGTATATATATATATACCAGTCATCTAGACAGAAAGCAATGAAACAATGAACTCTTCTATCTTATAAATGATAAATTATGCATATTGATAAGTTAACCCCACAGCTTCTATTGCTAAGTGTTTTAGCAGGAACACTTTTCTTTTGCGAAAGTGCTGTAGCTTGGAAATATGGGCAAGGCTGGGATTCGGACTCCAAACCTATTGAAAGCCACCTTTTAACGGTGGATGCATGAACCGACTAGGCCAGAAACCATGGTTTCTTAGTTGGAACACTTGCCATCAGCTTTTCATCCGGCAATACTACTTAAATATGTCTCATTATTCCCTTTATAATCTCAAAATGACATTTTTTAGACTTTAGAGCCTACCTGGTTAAGTCCAAATTGACACTATTAACTATGTTACTCGGAATCATCATTTTTCTCAAGGAACTTGTGTCTGACACATTCAAATATTGGTAAGGGATATTGTACTCTAAATATATGAAATAACCTAGAAAACAAAAGAACATATTTGTGTCGGAATATACCTGAATCCTACACTCACTTCGAATCAGGATACAAAGAAGGCAAGTTTGGCCATCAAGTTTATCCATAGTATTTTATTTTCACTCTCCAATCCTTTCCTTTCTAGTTATGAGATATTTACCAAGTTTACAGGAGGATTCCACTAGCTCTAAATATATTCATGAAGCAGAGTCACCAACTTATATGATGTACACTCCTTTCACTCCAGTCAAACTTACAAACCAATGACATAATGCAGTAAACATTATCAACAAATGGTGAAAGATAAAAGAATTACAGAAGGAGATAAGTTACTAAAATGATATACTATTAGTTTCACTATTCATCCATTGCTTCAAACAGTAAAGCACATATGGTTGTTGACCTTGTGCTACCCAATCCAGAAACATGCTTGCTATATAGAAAAGCAACATCACAAATTTAGTGATAAACCTGAATACCCATATGCGAAGTCGTTCTTGTATAAGCTCACGGTAAACATCCAGCATAGTTATTGGAGAATCCATCAGTTGGTACTTACGGTTCCACTGAAAAAAAGAAAGGAAAATCGTTTAAAGGCCCACGTCTCAGTGTATGTTGTCAAATAGAAGTTGGTTTGGATTTACTCGTGGTAAAACTTTGATGGTCACAAATTCACTTTATAGAAGGTAAATGATGCCGTATCAACAAGATTTTATGCATCCATTGGAAACTATAAAATAAGTTTTATAAAAGGGCTAAAGCTAGAATATACTTTGTAAGGTGGTCTGGTTACATTTGGTGAATGACGGAATTCGAGTCTACAAAAGAGGCTACATACCTGCATGTCTCCCATTTAGATGGTGCAGCTTCAGGTAAAACATGAAGTGACTTTTGAACCTCAGGTAGATTTAAGTATACTTCTGAGTGCTTCTCAGTGCAAGGATCATACTTTTCACTGAGCTGACCAACCATCTGTTGGATAATATCAAATTTCCTTAAAATGATTACAAATAAATATCAAATACCCTCAAATTCAGTGGAAGGTGAATAAGCATGTCTTTTATAAATTATGATTTCTGCTAATTCTGGTAATTGTTCTGGCCAATGAGTTCTTCAGACCATGAACTCTATGACAGCTTAATGGAGCTTCAGTTTAGAGACAAAATCATAAATATTGAGGAGAATTATTAGGTCCCTGAGAAACTGTTATAAAAAATACGGGTATGATTATTCAATCCATACGGAATTGTTTAACTGGAATGCTATCAAAACTTATTAAACCGAAAGTTCAATTAATTAGATATTTTAACTGATTAAAGGAGGAAAAAGATGCTTCAAATTCGAAGACGTGGAAGTATGAAATGTGTGTACTCACAAGCCTTCTTTTCAGCAGCCACTTCGCCTGGCCAGCACCGGCAGAGCAGGAGGGAGTGTAGATGCTGCATGGGTCAATATTTCCCATTTCTTTACTTGCAACATCCAGTATGTCATTACAAGCACTTGAGGAGTGAATAAATGACTCATAATCACACAGTACATTCAATAGCTTGTATGTTTCATCAGAAATCAAACCAGCCGACCACCAATATTAAAAGCGCCCCAAATGATCATGGTAATCGTCAGTTAGAACGTTTCCGACCTGCATATTACATACACATCTATGTTTCAGTTTTCTCAAATGATGAAAAACTGCTTTCTTTCAAGAACAGAATCTATACCATATAGCCCTTCAGGTTAATTGCTTTTGCCTTGCTAGCCTTGTTGTATCTTACAATGGCTTGGCTAGGCTTAGCTGCGAAACATAATGCCCTGCAACACATTTTTTATGTGAGGAGAACAAAAAAAAGAAACTACAAAACAAAAAGTCATACTGAATTTATTGTTCAAGAGCAATTAAAATATACAAGAATAGGAATATTGAAAAGTTCCAAAGTCATCAACGGTATCAAATGAAACATAGAAAGAAATTCTTTATTAGTCTTCACTTAGACATGGTCCTTAAAGAAGAGCTGCATGTTATTAGGCTAGCTAGGAAACCTCATTATCCCCATCTGTTTCACTGGTGCTTTTGTATTCCAAAGGAAAAGAAATTGTGTTTTACCATGTATAAGAAATATAAATGGGAAATTACTCTATACCTGCATAACTCTCTCCAGCAATGTAAAAATTCCCGTCTTTAAACTGAGGAAATCGCTCAAGCCACTTCAGCAAAAATTTCAGTGAATCCTTGGCTGCACATTAAAGGACGAGAAGGTATATCTGCACAAGCTAGCCAAAATGAAGATTCAAATAAAGCTATGAAGTAGAAATGTCTCAGCATTACCAGTACTTTTGTCACCATTGGTAAGCAAATCAGAGGAAGTATTTGAATATGAATAACCAACTCCAACAGGAGAATCAAGAAATAGAATGTTGGCAGCTTGAAAGCAGTAGAAGAATCTTGTAACAATGTAACTGATATAGGAATATTTCTAACATTCATACTGAGTCTTGACATGGATTTAAACAAACAGCCTAGTTTCAACATAAACATCATTTTAGAGGTTCACCATAAACAGATAATTCTCTTCTATGTAATAAATCAACTATAACATCATTTTAGAGGTTCAACAAATGAAGTAACACAATTTCATCTCTTACACCAACTTTCACATTGAACTTTTAAGGAAAGTGATTACCTAGATTCCAAGAGTAAGGGTTCAAGTAAAGGGTCTTCCCGTCAGGCCTAATGTGGAATGGACCTATTTCCTCAGCTAAGCCATAAGCAATGGATGAACATCCAGGTCCTGAGGACATAAAGCTCCAAATAAGTACCCAGAAAAAAGAGCACAGTGAAACCATAAAAGCAATGATCAGGTATCCAAAAATATAGTAAACAATCGGGCAGAATTACTAATTATACTATAATCAGATCATAAATAAGTAAAAGAGTCAATACCACCTAAGTAAAATTAATCAAAAAGTGCTACAAAAAAGCAGAAAGTCAAAATAATACAAGAATCTTAAAAGTTTTCAAAGTGTGACCTCCGTTGAGCCAGAGAAGAAGAGGCTTGGAATCAGGATCCTCAGCAGCTTCAAAGAACCAGTAAAAGAGAGCTTTCCCTGATTTTTTTTTGACGGTGACATAACCAGCATAGTGAGCAAAGCTGACATTGAAAGTCTGCCCTGGAAGATTAAGAACCTTGTCAAGTTTTTGCTGGGCAGTTGAGTCTTCCAAAGAGGCTGCAATTAAGCAACTACCCAGAGAGAGATAGAGGCTGATAAAGATCAACAAGGTCTTTAGACCAAAAACCCATCTTGGATTTGCCATGTATTTGTTTTAGGGGAGCTAAATTCAAGTTTTTTTTACTGGGTTTATAGAGAGAAATAGTTGGAAAAGTGAAGCAAGCAAGCAAGCGAATAGAAAGCTTGGGTCAATACCTTATGTCCTACGTAGTATCTAGTATCTACTTGCTTTGTTGGCTTCTATCATAAGCAATGGATGAACATCCAGGTCCTGAGGACATAAAGCTCCAAATTAGTACACAGAAAAAGTTGGAACCCTATGGTCTCCCAATCGGATGTGAATACTTCGTAGTAACAGTAGCCATGTTACCCTATATAACCAGAAACTGAATTGTACGTAGGGCTATAAGTTGGCCGTTCGATCGAGTCGAGAAAAAAAATGAATTATTCAAGTTTATAACTCCTATTTTACGATTCAAATTTTATTTGAATTTTTTTGAATCAAGTCGAGTTTTTGAGTTTTTGTACAAATTTAATTGTACATATATTTCTTCATATATATTTTTATATGCATATACGTAAGGCTGGGCTGTGCACATATTGATTCCAATTTTAACGGCTTTCTATATCCATATACGATATACATATATATTTCTTCATATTTTCACATGTGTATGCACAATATATCATGCAAGATTGACAAACTCGACTCAAATATAAAAACTAATTACTAAAATTTTTGAATTATTTGAGTTATTCAAATTTCTATTTCATAACTCAAACTTTATTTAAAAATTTTTCGAGTAAAGTCAAGTTTATGAAATTACGAATCGAGTCAAAATAAGTCGATTTTTTTGCCTCGAGTTAAATTTTGCCCACCCAATCATTATGCTACTTGGACTAGATTTTCTTTTTGTACAGCCAACTTTAATCTCTTCTGTATATAAAGCTACTTCTTTTATATAATATATATGGAAATAGAAAAGAAATAATAATAAAAAGAAATGTAAATTGTTTTTTCAAGCATTTGGAATTCAATTCCCAAACACGTTCTTAATAGGCAGAATCAATTGGATGGTATCATATACTTATTTACATGTGAATTTCATGTCATCGTCACAAGACATAATAGATCATTAGTATAGTAGATCATCGCATCAACATTGTTAACGACTACGTTAAAAATAAAGGTCGATGACGTTTTCGTTGGTTAAATTAATGTAATTCGTATATTCAAGGCTCAATTAAGTATACTTTATAAAAGACTAAATTAATAATTTGGTTCGAGTCCGATCCGAAAGTTAAAATATCCAAGATTAGGATTCACTTTATTTTTACATAAAAATCTCTTTTTTCTTATTGTTAATCTCAAACACCGATTTTTTTCTCTTTCAACGATATTAGAATCATGACAAACCATAAATCTTAGTTCAAGGACGAAATTAAGAAAATTATCAAACTTCAAACTAAAAGAAATAACAAAGAAATTCAAGGATCAAATTATAAAAAAAACTGTTAATTCTTTTTGGTCGACAAAAAATCCCCAGCCCACCCAACCCCTACCCACCCTAAAAAAACCTATAAAATGAAAATTAAAAGGCAGAGTCCTATTGTAATTGGTAAACTCGTTCGAAGCAGGGGACCGGACTTGGCTTTCATAAGCCGAAGGCCGAAGGGTTTACATTACATATGTATATATATAGATTATCAAACTCTGAACATTCAACCCTACATTCATAATCTTACATCTTCTCTTGAAAATTCCTTCTTCACTTCAAATACTTCCCATTCCCAGATTTTCTTTCACTTACATTACCGGTGTACGATTTTGTTCTATATCATTCCTTTTTTGTCTTTCAGTTTTAGTTTCTGGGATTGAGAATTTGGGTTCAGTTCGGATTCTTTTTTCAACAACAGATCGTCTTTTTTTATTTCAATTTCCGGGATTTTCTTATATTTCGATAGCGACAAGCGATAAAGATCAAGGCCGATCCTTCTTGGACTACACCAACAGGCAAGGACCCTTTAATTTCAATGGCCGCATTTCGTTGTTACAGTCTGTTATTTATACTTTTGAGTCTCTTTTGTGTCATTATGTATGTTTATTGTAATTGATCTTGATATCATACGTTATATGGTTTGTATACACAATCCTCGACGGTGTCCGGTTTCATTGTTCTATATCAGTATATGCAAGAAGTAACGTTCCTGGCACATAATTTTCATGGTTCAAGGAGGAAGGCAAGTGATGGCAATTCTCAACGCCTCGGTGCATACCATCGTCCGGGAGTTTCATGTACCGGCAACCTCGTGCTCGACCGGGCTTCGAGCTCTGGTCGAAGTAGAGGACCTCAGACTTTCCCTACTCTTAGAACTCGGGCTGCTATCTTCTGCTTTGGTGAATCTTCTCAAGCCAAGGACCCTGCTTTAGGAACTACATTGGACCCCAAGCCTATGATCATGCTTTGTTTTAAGTACAATTTTATTACCATTATTCTGTTGGTGGAATTGTTGATTTCTTACATCATGTGTCAAATGAATAAACAAACCATGTTTTTTTCATTTTTTTCTGGTTGAAATTCAAAGTATTATTTGCTTCTTGTAAACCAAGTTTGGCTCGACAGCATCAATCAGATCAGATAAAGATGAACAAAGATTCAAACACATTGGTTAAAAAGAGTGGAACCAATTCAACTTCAGTTTATAGGCTGTCTAAGAATAAAGAAAACACAGCACAGCCTCCCAAGGTTGCTACAAGTTTGTTCAAGAGGAGAGGAACTACTACAATTATGCAGTCAAAGCAGCAGCTTACGCTAAAGGGAACTGGCCAACCTCTCAAAGATCCAGCAGGGTTGGCCAAAAAGAACGAAATTAGTAGAATTGGTACATTGATACAATCTATGAAAAAGAAGGTAACAACCCCATCTCCCGGGAAACCGAAAATGCTTGAGAATGCTCGAAACAGAGGGATTCTGGCTTCGAAGCATGTTATGCGGAACAAAGAAACAGCCCAACCTCTCAAAGACTCTCCATGGTTAATCAAGAATGGTGGAACCAGTAGGATTACTGCATCAAAGCATGCAATGCAGAAAAGAGAAAAAGGCCAACATCCCAAAACTCCTGTAGGATTGGTCAAGAATGTTGGAATAATTCCGTCATCAATGCATAGTGTGCTGAAAAACAAAATGATCCATTTGCCGAAAGGCTCTGCATCATCGGTTAAGAAGATTGAAACTTCTGCTAGAAGTCCAATATTGAAGCAGTTTATTCAGAAAAAAGGAGAAAAACCAACCATCCAAGGGCTCTGCTGGTGTAGTGAGAAGTGGAACAAGCAGAACTCTTCCTTCTAGGCTGGTTACACAGAGAAAAGAAACAACCTTTGACAATCAAAGACAAAAGCAACATCTCTACAAAGATCATATAGCGTGGGAAGGTATGTCTACACGTTCCTTATGGAATATTCTATACTCTTAATGCGATATGAATATATTTTCTCATTCATCCTAGACTTCCCATGGACGAGTCAATTTTTGTCCTATACACATTTGCCTGAAAAAAATCTCGGAGAGATCCTGAAATGTAAAAAAGTTGCATTTGGATTATAGAAATAGAACTGCATGGAGACAGCTTGATATTTTCTGTAATCTGCTATGAAATATAGAAACTCCAAAATAGTGACAATTAAAAAGGAGAAAAATGAAGCTTTACCTTAACAATTTCTTTCCAATTGCAGGTTTTGATGATTGCATCATGCCGCTCGGGATGAGCTGTCTATTATGTGAAGGTGATCTTGCAAATGAACCTGAATACGGTCCAGATAGTGAGGGTCATAATCCGGCAGGGAATGCAGTTCTTTCATGTGGTCATGTCTTTCATAGCCAGTGCTTACGGCTGACAATAGCTGAAGAGAAGTGTAGAGATCCTCCTTGCATAATATGTGCCAGTATTCTATCTTAAATCCCTGCGTATTGTTCCATTTTCTTGAGATCCTTTTTTGGTAGTCTTGCAATCTTTTGTTGTTTTACCAGTATAAGGAAAGGAGAAACAAAATCAAGCCATAAATGGGAAGAGTTTCAACCTCCTCAACCTTAAATTTTACATTTCAGGCAATGATTACTGGACTTTAAGGCAGCATTCAGCCTCCTAGCCTAGGCCAAGTGTCATGGTTCATACAAACAATTTACTAATTATGATAAAAACAGAGAACTTGCATTGCACAGAAAAATTACAATTTACATACATATTAAAACAGAACCAACAATCAGCTTATCACAACAAATAATTTAGCTAAAACGCCTAAGATTTTTACATGGGATTTACAAGAATTCTTCATCAAAAGAATTTTCCAAATCCAGATAAATCCCATTGACCTAGCATCCCTCTAAAATTTGATACGTTAGAAATCCATCATAGTACCTGCTAACATGAGGAAGATTGTGAAACTCTATATTTATCATTTTATGCAGTTGATAAACAAGAAAACTATCTTATTAGCTTCCTTCCCCATCTTCTTAAATGTTAAACAAGAACTTTGGGAGTGATGCAATTCGGGGAAGATGAAGCAGCAACTCCCCAAATGAGTCTTTTCTCGACATTCCCAGCGTCTGCTTGCGACTAGGGACTTCTGTATCCCCTTCAAGATCCTTCACCTCACTCCTAGCTGTTTTGTTTAGCTGCAAATTTTTTCCATCAAGTCCGTCACAATTTTCCCATTTAGCTTGCGAGTTTGTGCCTGTCATATCGTCCTTTTGCAAAAGACAACAGAGAGAATTGACCCTCGACATGAGGGATTTCTCATCGGAGGTTGTTGTAAATTGAGTGTCACTGAGAAGGTACTGTGCAATTTCCTCCAGCATTTCTTGGCTGTCTGGTCTATTTTCAGAGGATGGATTTGTGAAGGTCGTTTGCTCCGAAAGACGCTGTTCAATATGGTTCATAAGATCATTCATGGAGATAGATGGGTGAAGTCCAGGCACTTTTATCTGGTCCCAGTTCCTCGGCCGCTTTGAACCCACTGCATCACAAGCTCCACTTCCTTCGGTAGCACAAGAGTCCATCACTAATACGAAATGAAAAATTATTAGAGGAGGAAGAGAAAGTGTTCTTTTTTTAAAATGCTTTAGAAGATTGTATTTCATCTTTCTATTCAGCTATTAAGCTTAGACCCAGGAAAGAAGGAATTGCATTACTGCACATACTAAGTCCAGAAGACACTGAACAAATCAAATATATGTATATGCAGAACTTGTTATATACATATATATACACTGCTGCCTAAATCAGCCCCCTTCACCATTATTAAAAGATTTATAACTTCAAGACTGTATAACAATTATAAAGTATAGTTCAGATCAAATGTATGTATTCAACCATATTAGGGATCAGATTTCAAAAAGTACTAAGTAAAAGACAATGTAAAATGACTACAAAACTTTAAGAAAATTTACCAGCAGCACATAAAAGACAACCCACAAGTTCCTGATTGTACCTGAACTGGGGGATCGAGCTTCCCTGTACATAGTTTCTGAGGTTATACCAGCAGAATCCACTTTCTCGATCTCCAAAGACGAAGACTGAGCTGCAGATGGTGATGCTATATTCTGGAAGCCAGAGGTAGTAGATCGTTTACCAGTCTGTCCATGTCTGACATCATGTCCTCTCATTTCATTGGGATCTTCAAACGGCAAAGTCCGAGACTCAAAATATGGTGAATCCAAAACTATCTCAGGCTGTCTGCTTAAACAGTTTAAACGCATGTCACACTGGATGAGCTTCTCAAAATGCTTGTTTAACGATCCTTGGGGGCACTGCAAAAAATGCTGCCTGCACAGCCAAAATATAAATTTTCCACCGGTATATTAGCCGCATAACCATATAGACACAACTGAGATAAACTTCAATATTTAGTTGTATTTCCACAAATAAAAATTAGATTCATATCTTTTACCTATGTATGCTAGCTTGATCGTCAGTAAAATCTGAAGTTGCCTGCCATAAGGTGTGTTTTCTAGGCTGTGGATTAGTCTCCCGGAAGAAAAGGGGCTGTCTTGCCAGCTGCATCATAAAAGAAACAACTGAAGTCATACACATTCACTGAGAGATAAAGAGTAAAACAGAGATGATCTTAAGAAAAACAAGAAAGTCTACCACAACATTCAAAGTCCCTGGTCCATCATCGGGACAATTTGCTTTAATTGCCATGATATCCGACCACTGTATTTCAATTTTACTCTTAAGCGCACCTTCCAGTACCTCCCAAACAAGCTTGTGCTTCGCAAAGTAACACTTGGCCACTAAATCACCTTCATACCTCGACTTATACTGAAAATCATCAAGCAACAATTGTTCAGCTACTCACCTCAAAATACATGAATTTTGTAAAAGAATTGAAACAAAACTGGTTAAAAAAAAGTAACCTCCCAATTTCCAATTCGAAGAACGGAAGCTGGAAAGTTTGAGGCTTTAAGCTTATCAACAGCATGTTTAGCCTCCTTCTTGACTCCAGAGCTAAGGACTTCAGCTAGGGCAGCTGAACCACTGCTTTGGGATTGAGAGAGGCGCATTTGGATCAAATCCAAAAGCGACGGACTCTTCCTTAGCGTCAGGCCAAGTGGACTTGGCTCACCCAACGTATTATATTGCGATGGCTGGATCGGGAAAACATTAGATTCCAAGTTCCACTGAGCAAAAAATAAAAATAAAATTTAAAACCTCTAACATAACCTTCTTATTTCCCTATAATTTCGTAATTTCATTTCGTTAAAAAGAGGGAAATAAAATTGAAAGAGAAATTACATGTCGAAGATTTGGAGATGGTTTTGATCGTTTACTAAGCGGCCCATGTTCTTCCTCTAAAGAATCCTCGACGATCTCCAATTTCACCGGCGCCTTTTCCGGGGACGCCGTCGTTTGGGGCACCGACCTAAAATTTCCGGATCTCATCAACTGAACCGTTCAATCAAATAGAAATCTCGATTTCCCAGCCCAAATTTAGCTTAAGAAACCTTTTCTCCTCTATGAAAATTGAAGCTAAAACTACAAAGAGAACAAATTTCGGAGATACTGAAAACCCTAGAAGATTGCTTTTGTAAGAATCCAATTAACGGGGTTGAGAGAAGAGCAAGGGGGAAAACCACGACTGTTTTTCTGACGGCGGGCACGTGCTAGTGCCCGTGTAATTTTGAGCCATCGCGTGTGCGACAAACTTATGAGATTACTTCAATATCCTTGGTTTTTGGCAATTAGTTGGTTAGAGTGGAGCTTATTATCGTCATTCTGTTAAAAAGTTGAGCATGTTCCGGCAGAAACGTAAAACCGGTAATGGATAAGTGCGGGGCCCAGTAGATTAGGTTTCTTTTGGATTGCGGCGGCTTTTTGGTTCAATCGACACGTGTCTAGAGATCCGCGGTTGCTTCTGCCATGCGGACTATGGTTTTTCAAGTTGCCGCCAGCGGTGTAGATGAAACGGGATTACATCAACTTTTGTAATAATAAGGGTAAAATACACTTTTAGTCCCTAAAATTTTAAGACGATTTTACTTTAGTTACTGAAATTGGAGAACTTTTAATTTGATTTTATTATAATAATTGTTGTTGATCTTCACAAAAGAACTTTAATTTTTAAATTTACAACCTTCGTAAAGATCAAAATTTCAATGAACAAAATGATTATCGATTAATCTCAACGATAGAAAAGATCTGTTTTGGTAGAAGATTAACATAGTTTAGTTTTAAGTTGATATGATAGTTAACAAATTTCAATCAAAACTAAAAATTAAAATTTTTTGATTAGTCGTTAGTCAGATCAACTTAAAACTAAAATATCTTTCTCACCGTTGAGATTGATCAGTGACAATTCCGTTTATCGAAATTCTGACCTTTACGAAAAGTCTTAAGGGATACTTTTGCCCATTGTAGTAGTCTAATTTATTGATTTCGCCCTATGATATTTTCACATCAATGTGGCTCCTGAAGTAGTCGATTTGCATCACTGTTTGCCCATTTGAAACATAAAATTATTCTTAAACAATAAACGATGATGCAATTCGACTACTTCAGGGGCCAAATTGATGCAAAAATATCATATGAGCAAAATCGATAAGTTAGGACTACTACAGGGGCAAAAGTAGCCCTTAAAACTTACGGAAATTGTAAATTTAAAAAATTAAGATTTCTTTTGAGGAAGAAGACTCTAACGTATCATATAATTATTTTTTAATAGCAATGATCTTAATGAATTGAACTAAAAGTTTAATAATTGTAATAAAAGTTTTTTTATTTTAATGATCAAAGTAAAAACACCTTAAAAACTCATAACAATTAGTATAGTTTACCCTAACAATAATTTAGAACTTTTACTTAGAGGCAATAACCGAATCGTTCAGGTCATTCGGGTCATATTGATTTTTGATCAGAGTTGCTTTCGATTTAAGTTCGATTCAAGTAAGATCAAGTATAATTTGAATTTAATTCGGATATATGATATTTTAGGCACTGTATGGTATCAGGTTGGGTCAATATTGGATCGATTAATTTTTAGATCGGGTCAATATCGAATCAATCAATTTTCGATTCAGGTTAATATCGAATCAATTACTTTTTTAGTCAGGTCAATATTAGATCAGTCAATTTTCGATTTGAGTCAATATATGAAGATGACCTTTTAAAGAAGAAAATATGAATTCGAGTCAAATTTAAACCATCATGTTCGGATCATATCAGATCTCGGGTCGAATAAATCAATTCAGGTCTTGGGTCAAATTTACCGAGCCTACTTTTGCATTCCTTCCTATTACAAATCTTTGCTTGAGTGGCCGCTAAAACCGAGGGGAAAAGAGTGCAAGGAAAATCACGCAAGTTCTCTGGATGTCGGATTGGTACTTTGAGTACACTTTTTTTATTTAAGAAAGGGAAACTCCTACCCCATGCCTCATTAAAAAACCTCCATAAACCTAGATAGAGGAAAAAGAGTGCATGTAGCAGTAGTTACAAAATCGGCAAACGGGGGAAACCTCGACATCCAAGAAAGCAATTACAACTTAACAAACCAGCCAACATATTGAGGCTAAACAACTGAAGCATTATCCCACCCCAGTGGTGTGAGAAAGATCCCCCATAATCAACTCGTGCAACTCAGCTGGCTCACAAGTATAAAGAACTTCCTTAGGTTCATGTCCACGTAATGCAACAACTAACTTATCGGCAACCACATTAGCCCTTCTCCTAATATGTCTAATCAACACTTCCCAATCTTTGTCAATTAGATCCTGAATTACAGTAACCATAGCATTTTCCATACGATTGGACCCCGCCTCCTGTACAATCTTCACCGCCTCACTACAATCAGATTCCACCACAACGCACTGAAACTGAAAACGCTAGGCATGGCGAAGACCATCGAGAATAGCCCAAAGCTCGGCATTAACCGCAGAACAACATTCTAAACTATGAGAGAACCCGAACAATCACTATTCCTGGTCCCTCGGATCACGTCGCCAATCGCAGCCGCACCATCTACTAAGTCCACAGCTCCATCGACATTCAGCTTAACCCAACCATTATCCGACAAGCTCCAAACAGATGGAGGCACAGTCCTAGCAACCGACATGACATTACATAGAGAATCAGTGACATTTGCAGCGATAATCAAGTCTATATAACGAATGCTAGCTACCACAAAGTCCTCTTTCTCAATATATTCCGGATCAAAAATAATCTTGTTGCGCCTCCGCCAAAGACTCCAACAAATAATTGGGAACAGAGTAATCCAATTATCACTGCGACTAGCAAAATGCCCCTCATTTTTAAGATTGATGGTAATCCATTGCACTAACGACAACGTAAGAAATTCAGACATCTTTGCTAGTCGTATAAGAGAAAACCAAACTGCACTAGCTTGCGGACAATCACGTAGCACGTGAAGTATATCCTCCGGTGTTCTCTTACAAAGACCACACAACTCATCAATCGCCATATGTCTCTGACCCCGTTCAACATTCGTCAGCAATTTGCCTTTAAGGGTAAGCCACATAAAAGAGCGGATACGTTGAGGCACAAGTAGTCTCTATATAACTTTCCAAACCTTATCTGGAACCATAGAAGACTCGCCCGCCACCTGTCTATAAGCTGATCTTACTGTGAAGTTAAAGTCCGCCTCACCTCTCCAACCAATTATATCCAAACCAAACAACGGCGAATGCGGTAGAATAGCAAGTATCCGAATCACACACTCCTCCGGTAGCAAAGCACACAACTTACCCGCATTCCACTCACCGACCTATCAAAAAAAGACGCCACTGGACAGGACTGAGGTAAAGCACTACCGAAAACAAACAACACAAGGGGACCAAGATCCACAACCCAGACATCATACCAGAAATCAATCGAACTTCCATCTCGAACTATCTAGATTAACCATTGGCAAATAGCATCCCAAATGTGACTAATACCCGTCTAGAGCCGAGAACTATTAGGACGATACAGAGTAGTTGGGACCGAATCCCCCCAACTATATTTAGCTCGCAAAATACGCACCCAAGGCTTATGCCCATCATGAAGTAACTGATAACCCAATTTCATGAGGAAAGCGTGATTGAACTTCTCAAGATCTCGCAGCCCAGCCCCACAGCAATCAACCAGTGTTTGCATCTCCTCCCAACGGACGAGGCTAATCCCTCTGTGCTCTGTAGTGCTTCCCCAAACAAACCCCCGAATCAGTCTCTCCAATTCTAAGATATACCTCTCGGAAGCCAAGTAGCTTGCATAATGTAACTCGAGATGGCTTGTAAAACGAATTTAGTGAGTGTAACACGCCCAACAAACGATAGGGATCTTGCCAGCCAGGACGATAACTGGTTTCTCACCTTGTCTACTAAATAACCATACGTTGTGTTTGTAGCGATGTCATTTTTTCTCTAAAAACGTGGTTTTCGAGGTGTTTGTAATTTTTCGGATATAAAACGTTTATTCCGTGAGGTTTAAAAAAAATCGCATTTGAAAAATTGGAGTCGCCACCGGCCACTTAGGTAGGTCGGGCACCATAAAACCAGAGATTTAAAAGCTGTTGGGTTCGGGAGTCGGTTACGGATGGGGAAGGATTAACACCCCACACCGCCCAAAATTGGTACTTTAATAATTACCGCTTCATTAATATTAGACTTTTCGGATTAAAGTGAAGATTAGTTTAAAATTCGGTTATAATTGTGAATAAATTTTAAAGGCCCCGTTATCCGAGAGTAAACGCCCAACCACTATCACTACGCCTGATACTGGCCCCGTTTACGCTCGGATAAAAGGGCACCGCATTGACAATTTATATATCATTATGCAACCTTAATGAGCAAAATATAAAACATGACAGATAATTTAAAGACAGTACATATTCACATAACAGAATACTAATCTAACATAAATAAAATACGTAATTAATACACACATATACATATCAAGCTTACTAGTAGATAAAAACAAATTTAACATGTCACAATAACAAAGCATGAATAAATACATGTGTGGACAAAAACATATATTTCAAGAAGCCATACATATTAGAAATAAAACACATTTCAACACATATAGAGCAATATATTATACATAAAAAGAAAATATACTAATACGCAACCTAAAAGCCAAGAGAACATACAATCCGTACTAAAATACAAAACATGTTGTGTACGAGCCGACTAGAACATAATATGTTTAATACAGATAATCGAACAAATACATAAAGATACATAATCATCGTAAACTTAACACACATATACATGTAAACATAAAAATACAAGGCATATACGAGAGATATATAATAAGGCAAAAGACTACATCAACACGCATTTATTATAATACGAACATGAACATTTACATGGAAACAGGATCAAAATGAAAAGAAATAAACATCAAGGATGTAAATTAAAGGACAATAATATGCAATTTAAGGACGAAAATGCAAACATGACCGAACTTGAAAGGATCAAACGTAATTAGACCAAAGGGGCGGACCAAATGAAAAATTCAAAAATGCGGGATGGTTAAAAGGGTAATTTTACCATTTAAAAAGCGATTCAATGTAATTTAGGGATTTGGATTGCAAGATTTTGAAATATAAGGGGACTGAATTGTAATTATACCATGCGGAGAGACAAAAAAACGAAAATATTGAAAACGCGCGGGGATTTATTACGTAATTTACCCATTTCACAAAATAATAACACCTATAAAACGAATTTTTTCTCGCCCGAATCAAATTTTCCTCATTTCGTTTCATTTTTCGATTTTATAACCACCATTCTTCTTTCATTTTTCTCTCAACTCACCCCCTCAAGAACCCGACCGGTGGCCGATCGATCATTGTCTTCTCCGCCAGCTAGCTTAGCGTGGGCGTGGCCCCAAAAAAAGAACACACCAAAATGAACCTCTCCTTACCCCCGACACGAATCCGAACTTGGATTCGGAGAAAAAGCCTTTATTCGTCCTAGATCTAAGAAATACGAAACGTAAAAAACCCTTTTTTTGTATTCAACCCAAAACGAAACCAAAAAATGACCTTTCACTCCTTTCAGTTCACCATATTCGGCTTGGAAAAGCTGAAGTGGCTTATCACTGGTGAGGGGAGATCTACAGACGACGATGGTAACGACTCTAAACCTTTCATTTTTTATTTACTACGTATATATTTTTTTGTATGCATGCAACAAAGTAAAAAGGAGAAGAGTATTACCACTGAAGACTGGTTTTTTTGTATTTTTTTCTTTCGATTTCAACTTGGCATGTTACAAAATGTTTGTTTCATACATATATGCCTGTCTTTTGGTTTGGTACGAGTAATATAATATATATTTTCAGATCTGGACTGATTACTGACATAATCTTTCTTTTCTTGTGTCTGAGCGCGGTGGTTTAAGATCGGCATGGTGAAGCATAGTGGCGGTGTGGGGGTTTTGTCTTCGGTCAGAGGCATTCTCGGCCGTTGGATCAGATCTGATCTAACGGTCGGGCTGGCTTGAAGGATGAACGGCCTAGATGAAGCCTCGATTGGTGAAACGCTCCAGATCGTGCCATGTGGGGCTCAACAATCGAGGTGTTATAGCGCGTGAGGCTCACGCACGCGTGGGATATCGAAGAGTCCGCGCGTGGACTGCACACGCGCGTGGCACTCGAACGGTCCAGACGTGTAATGCACGCGGCCGGCCAAATATTTTATCCCTGCTTGATCGTGGCCGTTGGATCAAATCTTGATCCAACGGCCCATAGTTATCTGCACCAAAATAATTAGAATTAAATAGGGTTTGGGTTTGGGCCAACCGGGCCTTGTAATAATATTAGACTTCAGATTTGTAATGAACTTGGACTATCAATTTATTCATTTGGGTTTAACATGTTTTTTATTTTATATTAGCCCAATAATAATAACATTAGTTATAACAACAATTAGTAATAATAATATACATACGATAATACATACGTATATACCTATGCAAACATTAATTAATATAACATACTAGCATACGTACATATACAATCATATACATAATTAACATAACATCTACACACATTATTCGTAAAAACAAATACGCTCGTACTAAATATAGATACATACGCGACACACATACACCGTATTTAATACGTATACATACATAGTTTATAATATACATGCACACATATATTAATAACACTCATGCACATAATAAACATATAATATAATATAATACAATGTATACATGCAACACTAATATACTATTAATTATACTAATATGTATTTCCAGACCAGATAAAAATGAGTGATTACAGTGTTATTCACGCGATGATGCAACAATGGAATCCCTATATACTTACCCAAATTTTAAACCTCCACAAACCCCAAACATCAACAATGGCATTCCTCAACTCCATATCAGTGTTGTTTGAAAAATATATATGCATTTTAGCAGCACTCACCTTATGCCCAGACGATGCACAAAAGTGACCAAAAACATTGTTAATAACTTCCATTTGGTTCAAAGTGGCCGAAGCAAAAAGAACAATGTCATCAACGAAAAATAAGTGAGAAATTCCTAGGCCCCGTCTGCTAAGGTGAATTTCTTTCCAACTCCCCTACGCAATCTGCAAATTAATTAACTGAGATAAGCGTTCCATGCAAAGGACAAAAATATAAGGTGATAGCGGATCTCCCTAACGAATTCCTCTCGTTGGAACAAACTGGTCAGTAAGCTCTCCATTCCACAACACCTTAGTAATTACCGTCAATATACAGTCCATAATCAAGCACAACAAATCCTGCAGAATACCTATGTCTTCTAAAGTATCAGCTATAAAGCTCTATTTAAGTCTATGGTATGCCTTCTTAAGGTCAATCATTATTGCCATTCAACCTATCATCTCAGATTTCCTGCGCATCGTATGAATAGTTTCCTGAGCGATGATAACGTTATCCATAATACAGCGGCCCGGAACAGAACTTACTTAAGACTGCGACACCCAGTTTGGCAGAAAAGGATTCAACCGGTTAACAATAACCTTCGTCAACACCTTATAAATAACCGGGCAAAGACTAATTGGTCAAAACTGGGTAAAATTATCAGGCGAAACAACCTTAGAAATAAGAACAATGGTCGTTCGGTTGAACCCTGCTGGAACCCCATCCCCTTGAAAACAACAACGAACAAAGTCAACGACATTCATGCCCACAACATTCCAATTTTTTTGATAAAACATCGCATGTATGCCATCAACTCCAGGTGCTTTTAAGGGACTCATAGAAAAAACGGCCTATTGAACCTCCTCCTCCTCAACACACCTACTCAATAATAAACGATTCGCAACATTAAGTTGACTAAAAAGACCCTGGCAATCCCACCCTTTCAGCAAAACTGTGGATTTAGTGAAAAGGTGCTGATAAGATTGAACCACCTCGTTTTTAATAAGATCGGCATCATCACTTCAGCTTCCATCCTCAAGCTTCATCATTGTATAGAAATTTTGGCGTTGCCGCACTTTTGTAGCTATATGGTAGTACTTAGTATTTCTATCCCCATCTTTTATCCACTGCGCGTGCGAGCATTGAAACCACAAACTTTCTTCTTGACGAAGAACTAAATCAAGATCACTTTCAACTCGCTTTCCAACCCGTGTAAACTATCATTGGTAGAGAACTCAGAAACCTTTTCAATCCCTCTAATACGAGCCAAAAGCTTTCGTTTCTGTTGTCCAATATGACCAAACACAGTCTCATTCCAACATTTAGCTTTCTTACAAAAATTCTGAATATTAACAGACACAGGAACATCAGATTTCCAAACCTCCTGCAACATATCCGAAAAGGACTGCTCTCTCTGCCAAGCTGCCAGATATTTAAAACTCGATGGCTTCCTCCATCTCACCAACGGGTTACAAATAAGCAAGATCAGTCTGTGATCTGAACCTAGGCGAGCAAGATGCATTAAGACAGTAGAAGGCCAAGCTTCACACCACGCATCATTAGCAATACACCTATCAAGCCGTTGCTGAAGATTTCCCTGCTTCCAAGTAAAACACGGACCCTCATAACCCAAATCTGTCATATTCAATTGAAACACAAACTCACCAAACTTGCGGCAGATACCACTACGCCGTGTAGAACCACCTAACCTTTCGGCCGTAGACAGAATTGCGTTGAAATCGTCACCAATAACCCACGGTATTCCTAACCCCGAATCAAGAGCTCTCGCTTGCTCCCAAAAACAATGCATGCGGTTTGAACTCATGCTCGCATAAACAAAGGTGACAATATTATGCATTCCAGACTTCTGATCAGTACAAGCAGTGTGAATAAATTGACTTGATACTGCCAAAACATCCAAATCTATGCTATTTTTCCACAGCAACCAAATTCCTCTAGAAAAACCATTCGCCTCCACACGGTAAGAATTAGGAAAGCCATGCCTACGAATGATGCGATCAGCCTTCTTACCACTAATTCTTGTTTCTATCAATGCAACAATATCAGGATCCTGCTATCTCACAAACAATCTCAGATACTGGTTAAATTCAGGGTCTAAAGCACCCTGTACATTCCAAAAATAAGGCTTTAAACATTAAAAAGACTTTGTAAAAAACCCCACAACCATTACCGAATGTTTCCATCATCATCAAACGCCGTGTTATCACGTCATTGGACTCCTACATTATTTATTTGGTACTCATCCTCCACTGCTGTGTCTTTCTCCCCCTAGCAGGCTCAGCAACCATCATTTCTTGCGATGTTGTTGCAATCCACTCCCCAAGCTTTACGAGGTTCGGATCACAATTTTCTTGTTGATCATTGAATTTCTTGCGCTGCTGATAGGGTCTCATTCTCGCCTCTCCTTTCATCTTAGAAAGACGTCCACTATAACCGGTCCTAACGAACCTTTCCCTCCATCAACATGTGTACGATTATCTCGTTTCCTATCACCTTATCCCTCACCTAACTTATCAACCACCCGGACAGCAGCATGGGTACTCGGATTAAGCGAAGTCAAAATCGAGACCACCACACTAGGTGATGCTACTTCACCATTCATATGAGTTGGTTTCTCTGCCACATCGGGACCTTGAGTATTTCCATCACCACCAATTACAGTACCCTGTTGCTTGTTACTCAATACCCCTGATCCAAACCCTTTCTTCGCCACAACTTTTTTGCTTGCTTTATCCGCCATCCCCTCTCCTACGGCAATAATTTCTTTTACTTCTCGACGCCCAATAGTTTTAGTCTGCTTACTCGCACTAGAAGAACTTGTGTTACGATAGGACACCCTACTAGATATCGCTTGATCCTGAACTGCTACAGGTAATTTAGTGCTTTGTGTAACCATTCCATGTCTCCCATTCTCAATTCCAACATTTGCACTATCCAAGCTAACATCATCATTAATACTGAGTGCAGCAAACCGGCCCAATCCCCTACCAGAACCTACTTTCCTCGCTGAAACATGATGCACTTCATTCCTCGCACCTAACGGACGCCTTGGCTTTCTACTTTGGACTTGCATCCAATGACCATACTTTTCTTCCGGTTCACCAACCGTCATATCAACAACTTCAGTCTCACGAGTCACCTCCATCACAAGCTTGCAATTCGACTCTATGTGGCCATACTTTCTACAAGAGTAGCATATTGTAGGTAGACCTTCATACTCAATTCGCTGCCGAAAGCCATCGATAATTATGCTAGAGGACAAAGGCTCGTTCAAGTCAACAACTACCGCTAAACGTGCAAACTTGCCCCTCGTACCCTCCGTAGTGTTGTAGTCAATACGAACAATCTTTCTCACTGTTCCAGCAATAATACGAAAGATACTCTTCGTATAATAACGATAAGGCAACCCTGGTAACCTCACCCTAACCACGATCTTAGCTGGATGATCAATAGAAGTTGAAAAACTTCGACTCCATGGTTGAACTGTAAGGTAACAACCATAGATTAACCAAGGCCCCCTAGAAAGACATTCGAATAATCCTCAGACATCGCAAAACGCACCAAATAATACCCGTTATCCAAATTAACTAAGAGAATTTCACCACTCGGTTTCCATAAAGCTTTAATCCTAGATTCCAAAGCCAAGTAACCAATAGAACGCCCCAGTAAACGAACAACAACAGAATTTGAAAGATTAGCATCAATCAGGTCATGCAATCTGTCGGAAAAAGAAATCACCCGAGTACCGTCTACATAACTCACCTTCACGTCATCATCCCGGACCTCAACGTCCAATTCTGGGATTACAACAGTTGATTGCGTATCACCTGATAACCCCCGCACCATGTCTCGGAAGTAAGGCTTCGATGCAGTTGGCAGACCGGTCTGAGTCAACATAACTGCATCTGCCTGTTTCATATCTTCCATTGCATTCATCCCAGACCCACCAGTTCATTTCCCTTCAGTCGCACACTCCATGTGCACGTCGCCAGCAGCTTTTCCACGACCAAGATTTTCTGCACTCACCCGAGTTCCAGAGTCATACATAATCGCTGGAACCACCGACGCTCTATTCTCATTCGCACACGACGACCAGTCCACGCTCGGGAAAGACACAAGACGCCCCTCGTCTGGCAACCGACCACCCGGCTCAGAACCAACTGGCATGCCCAGGCTCCCCGGAGTCTCACCGTTGGGGTTGACATTTAGCGGCTCCGCAATTCTTGGAGAAAACTTTTCCATTCTCTAGGGTTGGATATCTAAATCGTATGAACTTAATAATTATGGTTTCTAAATATTATTTCCTTTTGCAAAAGTAGAGCATATGTATGGAAAAATGATTTTTACTTCGAGTACACTTTGATGCTTTAGTAAAAGAGGATTATCTAGAGAAGAAATGAAAGAAAATAGAGAAATGAAATTATTATAACCTTTTAAATTACTCAATTTATTAATTTTTGGTGTAATTAATTATTTCTACAATTTTCCACTATAACTTGGATTGCTAAAACTTCAACCCCAAAGCATAGGCATTCAATGCACATAAAATGTTATCGTAATGTCATAAACTCAAATCGTATATGTTCTCAACACGATTGGAAAAAAGAATAAATTCCAACTTGGAAACGATCCATGGCGATTACTGTATCAGAGATTAAAAGCTAAAAACAATCAACAAAGTTTCTCTAACATGATGTTGAGAAAATCAGTAGAAAACAAGATGAGTCCTCACATGACAAGTTGAGGTCACCTTTCACTTAGCATTTCTGTTCACTTTGAGATATGGCAACGCACCGATCACATTGTCGTAGTCACTCCGGCTAACTTCATGCTGAGATAGAAATTACAACAAATACACTATAAAAAACAAGTCTTTATACCGAAATAGAGACCTATAGATTTAAAGTTACAAGTCAAGCAATATGTGTTTAATGTCGATGTATCTCAGCAATTTAAACGGTCTGTTTAAACCATGGAAGGTAATGGATCGATTTCTCATATGTACCAAGGCATCTTGAAGCATGGACAACAAACACCAAGGATGCAAGCCCATGATGTTAAACTGTGCATTTGACGTAAGCCTCTTGGTTGAAGCGTAGCTTATGAGTAAATTCTCGCAATGGTTATGTTTTAATTATGTATGCTTAGATATCTACATTGATATTTGTATTTGAGGTCCAGTGAAGACTCGACTAATCATGTTTCGATCAATTAATTAAGCAGTGAGGCAAATGTTAGACTGATCATGATCATATGATGTAGGTTACCTGCAATAAATCTAAGTTATCGAATACCTTAGCCCTTTAACATGGAACTTTCTCACAATACCAACTCATCAGACTGAAACCATCCATCCACCACTCAAGAAAAATGGATAACAACAAATAACTAGGATTTCACCTCGAAATACAGTAACAAATGAAGTGGACACTCAAAATCTGCACACTGGTTATCATTACATGGGTTCCTAGGAAGAAACATCGAATCACGTTATCGGCTCAGCATTTAAGCAAAACATTTTATTAGTCACGGAGCATTTTACTTTTGAGTACCTTTGATCATTCCTTAAGGTCAATATTCTCACAGATTCTGCATTCGATCTCACCATACTCAACTAACAATTGATTACCAAAAATAACCATGATCCACCGTTGAGACTATAGTTCCATTATTTCACTCTAAAAGAAGGTAAGATAGATGCTCTACAGGACACACAAATCCTTTTCCGGATAGAAATGTATCTATGGCAGCTGATCCTTCAGGATTCTTTTCTCTTTGGAAACTCTAATTAAAAGAGTTGATATGGAGATTAGGTGATAGAAAATATTGGCATGCCGAGGGACAGTTCATTTACCAATCCGAACTGAACTAGGGAAACTGCATTAGCTAAACGACTAAATTCCCACTAATCCGGAAGAAAGGAGCCAGTGAGGCAGAGGAGGTGGACCATGGTTCCACCAAAAATAGGGACATAATTTCGGAACTGAATCGAACCTCCTAGGCTCTTAACTAAAGTCCGAATGCAGCATCAATTTAGAGCAATTACTAACTTAGCACCCACTTTTTTTGGACTTTCTGAAAGCCCAAATATTCACCAATAAGAAAGCACTAGCAAACGAACAACTTCAGTTTGGGGGGGCACAAACCATTTTGGAGAGGCGCAATTTACGCTTTGTGTTCTTCTTAGCCAACAAATGCTGCTTCCCAGCTCTTCTCCTAACTATTTTGCCTCTTCCTGTCACCCGAAACCGCTTCGCAGAAGCCTAATAAACCATAAGGCAACACCAAATCCATCAGAACAGCACAATTCCCAAATTCTAAGCTGTAATTTTGATTGCCAAGACAAATTTCTAACCTTTTTTGGATGCAAATAACCGAATACACTTATAAAATTTCTAACTTTCGAGAATACTAAAAACAACATCTAAAAAAGGTGGACTCTTTTGACCCAAGTTTCAGCTCAATACAGCAAAACAAATTCACATATTGTTCAGAGATAAAAACAAGAAACGAGTGCCTAGAAAAATTGAAAATTTACTTCGATTAGTAAGGAACCAAAGCAAAGTACCTTGTGGGTTTTCATTTTGTAGCCTTTGGCAGCAAAGACAGTGAGAGATTGAAGCCTTTGGGGTGCTGAGGTAGAACTGCAAAGCTTTTGGTAAGCAAAAGAAGGGAACCCAGAAATGCTCTGGGTGGAACTCAGTTTCAAGGCTTTCCCAACCTTGTTGAATTGGGGGACTCGGACTGAGCCACGAACGAGTGGAGCGGAGGACGTCGGATTTGAACGGGAAAAGGGTAAACTAAAAGATATGGTCGTTAAATTCAGAGAGGAAGCCATTGATGAGATCAGAGTTTTGCTGTTTCGCTTTTGTTAATAAGATAAGAAGTAAGAACCAAAGGTTTCCTTGAAAGATAAGAACCAAAGGTAACAGGGAAGTGGAAATGGATTTGGATAGACAGGAAAACTGGACAAGTGATGGTGTAGAGGTTGCGTCCTCATGGCATATCATGGAGCAGCGGAACATAGGCGTCGGTGGCTGTAATTTGTTTAGTTCAAAATCAGAGAACTGTTAAATTTTTATAGTTTTTATCGGTTAAATTTGTTAATTTAGTTGTTTGGTAAATTTTAATATAAAAATTGTTTTTTACCATTAAAATTAGAGTTTTATAACTAATTTTATTTTAAATAACTCACATATACTTGAAGTAATATATATAATTTAAATAATTATTTTTTTAAAAGATGAGATTAATATATATACTTCAAATCTTGTTTAAATTTAATAATTAATAAAATTTTATCAAAAAGATAATTTTGTAAATAAAAATAATAATATATACATCATTCAAATATGCTTAATAATATTATATTAAAAATTAATTATTTTCATAATCTAGTACATACATAAATTAATACATACACTTCAAAAAATATTTAAAATTTTAATACATTTATAGAATTATTTTAGAACTTTTAGTTTTTTTTTTTAAATACTTTCTGAATGTGGAATCTCAATGTGTCATATGACACTAATATCTCAAGAAAACTATTAAACTTTAGCAGTCTAAACTAATCAAAAAATTTAATTGATTCAAATTTTGATTTGAGAATTTAATTGATTTATTTTTTTAATTTGAGAATTTAATTGAGTACAAAAAATATTAGAGACTTAATTATATTTTTCAAAAGTTTAAGAGCTTCATACCCTCTTAAGTCATAGATTTATGACATAATTTAAAATGGCATTGCTGGAAAATTTGGGAAATTACACATATGACCTTAGAATAAAAGTTTTTTTTTCTTTCTTCCTCTATGGATAAGGGTAATGGGTTATCTCATTGGATATGTGATGAGAGGAAAATGTGGATAATACACAAAACCTTAACCTTCAATGCCATTCTTCATTCTCCCCATCTTCCAGCGACAAGAAATGCCTCAAGATTTGTTACCAAACTGAGCAAAAGCAAAGATGCTGTCGGTCCAAGTTCAAGAAACAACCAGCTTCCCAAGCTCCCACTCCCGGTTTCCTACACGGTTCTTGCAAGGTCTCTGGTTGCTTTATTCGGACTCGGATTCATTGATGCAGGGCAAGATTAACCATCTCTGTTATTCGGGTTCGGATGACTGTCGGATACGAATATATACAGAGGCATGTAAAATGAGTAGAGTGGACTTTATTTGTTATTGTGTTGTTTTCAGGTATAGTGGGGATTGGTCGAGGATTGGAGTTATTTCAAAGGATGCCGAGGACTTGTTGAAGATTGCTGCCTTCGTAGTTGTTCCTTTGTGTATCTTTCTTCTAATTTCTTTTTCCAAAGAGCCTGCTGACACTTGAACATTTTTTAGTTAGTTTCTACATATGTTATTCGGGTTTGCTGATTGACTATCGTATATCATATTGTAGAGATATGATTCAATTACACAATTAAATTTTTTTAGTTTTATTCTGGTTTTGGACGGTTGGATGAATGTAAATTGATGGGTTAAGACTAAAAATTGAAAATGAGGAGATTTTTAAGGGAAAAAGAGAAAGAGATAATCTCAGCCATAAATTTACACTAGTCCAAATTCAATTTTTTTTTACACTGTGTATATGGATTCTAACCCCTAATTTATATATTGTCGAGTATCATAGGCGGAGCCAGGATCGAATGTCGGAAGGGGTCAAATTATTGAACTTAAAAATATAAGGGTTTATTAAGTACTAAAACTCGGAATTGAGTGACAATGTTAATTTATCTAATATTTAAATTTATAAGGACTTAAATTGTCATTAGAACCGAAAAATTGAAAGACCAAATTCAATGTTTTTTTTAATATTTTTTACAATGTGTATATGGATCATAACCCCTAATTTATATATTATCAAGAATAAATAAATTTATGCATAACTTTAGACTAGATTATTTGACTCGAATCATTTAAATAGAACGTGTTGCCCTTTATGATTGAGATCACTCGTAAACTTCCCATAAGACTAGAATACAAAGGTTAATGACTGTGAGTTAATCGTAGTTAGGGGTACTAATTGAGTTGATCAGCTCGCAAACAGCTCGAGTTTGACTCAGTCAAAACTCGATCAACTCTTTATATACGTCTCTCACTGCCGTACATACTTTATAATTTTTAAGTTATAAATGCAATTACGTTTTGAAAATAATATTAAGGTTTGAGGGGATAAAAAGCTCTTGAACTTTTGAAAAAAAAATAATTAAGTTCTTGAACTTTTTTTGCACACAATTAAGTTCTTAAACTAAAAAATTTAATCAATTAAGCCCTTTGACCAATTTGGACCATTAAATCTTGACAATTTTTTGAATCTGTAGGTGCAGTGCATCATGTCACAGTGTGTAACATCCATTTCCCGTATTTATCACCAAATACGAGTTAGTGATGTTATTAACCAATTTTAAACCCTATTATTTCTTTTCCTCAGCCTGCATTACTTTACTTAAAAATTTATAAAAAAATTTATAGACATCAAAAGTTCATTATGAAAATTTCTAATTAAATTAGATTCATTAAGCTTTCTAACCATATAAATTATTAACCTAAACTCATTACATAAAAATTCAAATAAATCTTTGAATTCACGTCATAGCCCCAAAATACTGAAATTCTGCTGCCCTGTTTTCTGACCTTCCATCGAATAAAAATTCATAACTTTTTACATATAACTCGAAATTAGTCACCGTTAATTTTTTAAGAAACTAGACAAAATTTTCAGTTCATACATATAAGATTCACTGTCTAATTCCAATTGTGGAATTTATGCTGATTTTCAAACACACTGCTTTTACATACATTTTTCTGGACAGGTTTTTAATCTTTCCATCTTAAAACCCATATTCACTAAAACTTAGTTCATTGTCATTTATAGACATAATAAGACTCACTAGGTTCATTATCCACATTATAACAACTATTAACCAACCACATTTGGTAATAAGTTATTACAAACCCCACTAATTACACATGCCATCTAGTACATTTCCAAAAGGATGGATGGATGTCAATACATTACTATGAGTATGGAGATATACCTCCCAAAATAAGCAAGTGATGCTCGGCTACTCTTCCTTTACAGCTCCTTTAAAACTTACGCATGAAATTCATCACACGCTAAGCATATTCTTAGTGAGGCAACAACATTTAATTCAAATACGACTTAACATGGATATCAATATAATAAAATAACAATGCATATAATCACTTCCATTTTATGCTTGCTAGCATACATGACATGATATGTATAATAACAACATATTACATGGTAATAACTTTAAATTCTTACCAATACCATTGCCATATTTATCATCGAGCTTTCAAACTTTTCATCATGTTTTCAATTCATTTAGCCTAAGTATCGATTTAAGAGAATTTTATGTACACGAGTCATCCCCCATACCCAACTTTTATTGAGTATGTGTATTATTTGCACTGTAGTGCTTAGCACCCAAAGTGCTTTCTCAATGAGAATTTATGATATTACACCAAAGTGTTTAGCACCCGAAGTGCTTTCTCATTGAAATTTATACACCGTAGTATTTAGCACCTGAAGTGCTTAAAATATTTAGACAGCTGTTTATGACTATATGGATATCCAACTATAGTTTTAAATCTCTATATCATACATTGGGCTTAATATCATCACATGTATCATCAATGGCAACATGTAACATCTTATATTAATATCGGGCAGTTCATACCCGAAATAACCTTTCAATCCTCACCAATGTAATAATCAAATAATTAATAACATAAATAATATCATGATACGTATGCAATTGTACTCACCTTGACACTTTACAGAAATAGAATTTTACTAGCCTCACTAAGTTCGGTTTACACTTTCGATCTTCTTTCTTCACCCGGTTGATCTCGTAATTGCTTGTTATCTGTATGTACATTAAATACATAACACAAGCAATCTTTAGTACATGTTTAAGCCTTACTAACACATGTACAACCCAAGTTGGAAAATTCAAGTTTTGCAACTAAAGGCTATTTTACAATAACAATGCTTCCAACACTTGATTCTAGTCTTGAATTACACATTGAAATCACTAAATTAATAATTCCATCTCAAACCCTAAATTCTCTCTCTTAGGGTTTATAATCTAAAATTTAGGAACTTTCACATTTGAACTCCAAATCCAAAATTTGTAATATCAAAATGATCCTTGAGCAATAGCAAACCACATAGCTACAACTTTTGAACAATTCACAATTTCTCACCTATTTCACCAAATTTGTAAAATTTACAAATTAGTCCCAACATGATGTTTTCTCCATTCTAATGACATAATTTAACTTAGAAAACATCATTCTACTCATTTCCAATATCAAAATAATTTTAACAAAATTTCCCTTAGTTTTCCTCTAATTGTCGAATAGTCCCTCTTGCTTTCTTCATTGATTTTTCATCATTTCAAGCATGATAACAATATTACAACATCATTTCTTACATGCTTGAACCTTAAAACATGAAAAACAAACATGTCCTTCATCCACCCTAATCTCAAACCTCAACTTAGAGACATGGAAACTAAGCAAAACTTATATCAAAAGAAAGAGAATTCAATGGAGATCAATTTCTTATTTCATGTCTCAATCCAAAAACCAACTAAATCAAGCCAAAAAATTGAATCAAAATTTCTTCTTACCTAGCTATGGAGTTCACGACAAGCTTGGAGAAGATGAACCAAATATTTCAACTTTTTCTTTCTTTTATTTTGATGACAAATGGTTATAAATCCTTAAATAAAAAATATCTTTAAAATAGTCAAATGACTACTTTACCCTTGGATTATAACCAATTACCATCCAACACCTATAATTTATCTTCTTCCATAATCAATTATACCTTTAAAAGTATAGGTGAAATGACCAAATTACCATTAATGAATCTAGATATCTACCAAAATGTCCTTCTATCACCTATACAAAATACTGATAGAATCGAATCTAAATCAATTCGAAAAGATTCAAAATTTCAATATCATATTCCTCGAGTCTTTCTAAGTCTCCCTTCAAAATTTCATAAGATTCCGAGCTCATTCGGTTACCCGATTTCCATTTTAACTTTAACCGTAAATTCTCAATAATAGAAATATCAGATCGAACCAAGGTTTTTATATTCGATCCACACCCTTAAGTGATCTATTTAATTATGACATAAAAATATTTTTATTGGGAAAATTACCATGTTGGTCCTTGAACTTTTCTCAACTTTTCACTTTAGCCACCAAACTTTGAATTTTTTCATTTTAGTCATTGAACTAGAACCACCAACTTTTGATTCTTTACGTTTTGATCACTAATCCAATAACGGGATATTACACAGTGTTTCTGATTGACATTTTTAGAAATTTTTATTTTATTTAAAGAGTTCTTTAAAAGTTCTAAAAATTATAAAAGACTTATAAAATTTATAAAAAAAAATATTTTCACAATGTTTCCACTTGACATTTTCAGAATTTTTTATTTTATTTAAAGAATTCTTTATAAGTTCTAAAAATTCTAAAAGACTTATAAAAAAAATATTTTTTGAAAAAAATTGTAAATGCAACATGATAGAATTGTAGTGTATAATGCACTAGAAATATCTAAAGAAAATATCTGTCAAGATTTAATGGTCAAAATTGGTCAAAGGGCTTAGTTGATTAAATTTTTTGGTTCAAAAGCTTAATTGGATGCAAAAAAATATTCAGGAACTGAATTGATTTTTTTCAAAAGTTTAGGGACTTATTACACATTTAAACCTAATATTATTATTATAATATGACAACAATATGTAGAGCATGTGATTAAAAGCTCTCAGTTAACATCTTTTTCTTCTTTTAAATTATGGGTTCAAGAGCCGGCAGAAATAAAATTCCCCTTCCCCTTTTCCCGAGGTATAAATATTAATATAATAATATAATAATTAAATGACTATTAACTTTTTCATAAAACTTTACTTTTTATAATAAAAGATGTTCATTAGGATCTAATTTCTAAAATATTTATAAATTTCTTTTGGGGGGCATATCTACAATTTAATATATATTATATATAGTATAAAGATTCTTTTTAATGTTTTTGGGGGGCATGGCCACCCCGGTCTTGCAAAACCCCGCCCCTGCTCCGAAACACTTTGTGGCTTAGTCGCTGCTGTAATAGTAAGGCACAAGTAATGCCCAAAAAAAATTATGTTCGAACTTGACAGAACCATCTTGGTATCGGACGTTTTGGTTGTTCAAGATGCTTTTGCCCCTAGTTGCTCGACTCCATCTGTCTTTTAACTTTGATTGGGAAACCTCGGTCTTCCAAGAAAACATCTTAGTAATAAATGTTTTAAATATTGTTATTTCTGGATGATCCGAATTCTAGTAATTTGTTTTTATGATGTGTACTTTATTAAAAAAACTAGAAATAATAAAAACATGTTATCTTGTAATTATATCAGACATTTCAAAAAATGTTAGTAAAAAATAAATGTTTTAAAATATATTAGAAACATATATGTACCGTGTTTATAGTAATTGTATTTCAAATTTTGACACTTATATACCAACAATCGGTTGGTTTAGCGAGATGAAGCGCTAGGTCACTTAAGTAAGATCATGGGTTTGAATCATGTCGTTGTAAATAGAGAAAATTGAGTTAGACGGATCGCCCCATTTTAAGTCTCTGCAAATCTCGATCCAGATTAATCGGTCAATAAGTCAAATACCGGTGATTAATTCAAAATAATATTTTACATATAGAAAAGTTTTATACTATTACTTTACATATAAAATTATTGTCATATATTTGTGTTTTTATTTTATTTTTATACCATGCCATATTTTAGCTTAATTTTACATTATTTTGGTTTGAACCAAAGTATCCACCGCCGATAGCAATGACTAATCCCCTCGCCGCAGGTGCTCTCACTAAGAGATAAATGGCTGGTCATAAAATGTACTCTATTCTCATTGGCTGGAATCGAATATCATATTCGAACACTTCATTGTAAAATATTTAAAAAAAGAAAAATCCCCCAAACCTAAACTCGATTGCTTACGATTTTGTTCTTAGTCGATTATTTTAGACGTGATTTGTGTTTTTTTTGTCTGTTATGTTGTATTTATCGTGTTTTATTCTCATTTGCGACGCTTTTATCATCAATAAAATTAATTAGATTGAGTGAAAAAAAAATTAACTATGGTAATATATATTATATGCTGTATGTTAAAATTTAGTATTTCTAATACCATTACAATATGTTCATTATGTTATCAATTTAGTAGCATATCATCACCCCAAACAAATAGATTATCCCCACGGATAGGGATGTGCACACGTCAGTTTTTTTTCCGACCCGAACACGGTCCGAAAATAATTACTCTAAACCCGGCACTAATCCTATACTTTTTAAAAAAATAATCTGACCCGACCTGAAAATTATATACTTCAATTCGAATCTAACTCTATAAAAAATTAATTTTAGGGACCTAATTGTAAAAATAATTAATTTTAGAGACCAAATTATAAATAAAAAATTAATTTTAAAGACTTAATTATAAATAAAAATTAATTTTAAGGTCCAAATTATAAATATTCTTAAAAATATAGGAAAAATTACATAATTAATCTTAGGCCAGGTCGAGATAAATATTTTTCGTCCTAAATCTAAATCTAAACCTAACCTAACTCAACTTAACCTTACCTTAATAAAAACCCGAACTTAATATTATATATATATTTGACCAGATCGAGTCGTGTCAAAACCCGATGGGATCAGGTAATATCTCCTTCCCTACCACGGACGAATGTTATCATTATCTCCTTCCTTAACAAATCGTTTGCTTTTGTTATGAAATTATATTAACAATTAAAAAAAGAAAAATGAAGAGGAGAATAATTGATTTCAATTTCTTTCCTATACGCTTGTCTAAATTGAAATTATAAGAGTGAAGGGTGTGTAAATGTGTCGAAACAAGGATGTTTGGGACTGTTATAAAGACAGCTGTCGGGTGCTCCCTATGACACCACATCCTTTGTTACACACCATGCATATTGACTCGCATAGAGAGACTCTTACCGTGTCCTTAACTCGAAAAATTAATTTTTTATAAATTTAAAACGATTTAAAAAAATTAAATAGAGTTTAAATTATAAAATAATATTTTAAATAATTTAAATTTTTTAATAATTAATAAATTAGTTCTCAAGTGCGAATGAGTCTTCCAATTGTATTTGATAAATATATATCGTATATAAAAAATATAATATATATTGTATATGATTACAAATTTTTTTAAACTGAAACTAATTAGTATCATCATATTATAAATGTTTACAATTAAATTTAAACATAAAATCGAATAACTCGACTCAAATTTTATAACTCGATTCAACTCAAATTTTTTTAAACAAATTGAACTTGAATAAATATGTCTATATTTATGTTTATTTAAAAATTGTTTTTATACTGGTTTTTTTGGCTAAAAGATTTTAAATTGTGCTTATGTTCATTTATTTAAAATAATGTATTTTTTCCATACATTTAATATAGCGAACATAAATAAATATGTTTGCTAATATCGAACGAACATATACATAAAATATGTTCATTAATACGTAAACATGTTCGCGAATAATTAAAATATGTTCATAAATAATAAATAAATTGTAATTGTTTGTTATTTTTAAATGTAAAATAATCAATCATAAATATTAATCCCTTTGTTTTAATAAATTTATTATTTTTATATTGTTACATTAAAAAATTAATAACTTTTAAAAGTTATATTTTCACTTTTACCACTTTTTTTAGTTTTCCACTGAAATAATTAACATTTTAAATTACGTAAAATGTTAGTATGTCACAAAACTATCAGGCAAGTACTAAATATATTATAAATAAATAAAATAAACATAGTATTTATAAGGATACTTAAAAATGCCAGCTTTGTATAAACAAACTAATAAAATTACTTGTTTACAAGTGTTCACACCTTTCTATTAAAATCCCCTCGTTTATTAAATGAATATAAAGTTGGGTAAACTATAATAGAGGTCCCTCAATTATGGTTAAAGTTATATTTGAGTTACTTAATTATTAAAAATTACATTTAGGTCATTCAATTATGATTATGGTTATATTTGGGTCACTCGACCGTTTAAAGTTTTAGTTCTTAAATGACAGTTTTAGTTCTTAAAAATTACATTTAGGCCATTTAATTGGGTAAATGACAGTTTTAGTTCTTAAAGCTTTTATATTCTATCAATTTAATCATAATTCAAAAAAAATTAATAAATCTAATCCTTCATATTTAAAAAATATATCAATTTAATCATTTTTTCTTTCAAATCACTTGTATACCCTCGTTAACACTAGAGTACTTCATTTCAAATTATTAATAATAATTGAGTTATTTTAAATTATTTTGAATTAGGTTACTTAATTTCAAATCACTTGTATACCCAATGCCGTCACTGTTTGGTTTCTCAACAGCATCAACCATGGCTCCATCACGCTTAGGACCTTAGGTAAGCAATTTTGCACCATAATCGCCGGCAAATTCATCTTTACTGCCGCCACAACTTCCATTGTTCTTCACCATAGTTGCCATGGTAGCTTTTTCTTCAACACCTAGTTTGGTTTTCGGAAAGTCGTCTCCTACAAAAAACAACAATAAAACCATCCATTTATTTACAATGTGTACTAATGTGTTCCGATTCCGAACAGAACAAGTGACCAACTTTCAAATTCAAAGTAATCTTGACCCAATTATTAAAAGTTATATTGGGGTCACTCAATTTATTGAATTATTTTATATTATTTTATATTGATAGAATATAAAAGTTTTGAGGACTAAAGTTGTCATTTTAACCAATAAACGGCAACATTTAATGGCTTTAAACGGTCGAGTGACCCAAATATAAAAATAATATTAATTGAGTGACCCAAATGTAACTTTTAATAATTAGGTGACCCAAATGTAATATTGAACATAATTGAGTGACCTCTGTTATAGTTTACCCTATAAAGTTTTTATTTATACTAGTTTATATAATAATATATAGGCATATGCAAAAAAAGATCCTTAAAGTTTGACTGAATAGTCATTTTAGCACATATTCTTTTTTTTAACGTAATTTAGCCTTTAACGTTTCATTTTAGATCAAAATACCTTTTTGCGGATGAAAACTATTAGTCAACTAACGTTAAATGACGTGCCAAGCCTACATGGTATTACACGCCGCGATAGCAGTGACATATAAACAAATATGCAGACTTTAAAAAATAACACATAAGTCAAAAAATAATTTTATAAAATTATATAAAATATAAATATATTTTTCTTCAGACGTGTCATTCTGTCAAGTCATTTCAAGTTATTTAGCATCAGTTGACTAACAATTTTTATTCATGGAGAGGCCATTTTTACCCAAAATAAAATATTGGGGTTAAATTGTTTAAAAAATAGAGGCCAAAATAATTATTCAGTCAAATGTTAGGGACATCTTTTAGCATTATGCCTAATATATATGAACAATATACCAACTATTAACGAGCAGTCCTCAAATACTCTGTTCCTTTATGACTCAACCCAAATTCATCAAAAGAGTAAATTACGTAAATCATCACTGAAATTTACTCTAAAATTTATTTTGGTCATTAGAATTTTAAAATGTTTAATTTATATGCCGAAGTTTAGACATTAAACGTTTTTTGTCATTTTTTCATTAATTTTTTGATGACGTTTATTTACCGGCGAATGAAAAATTTTCTCTAAAATCTAAACAGTAAAAAATTTCACTAACATGAAAGAAGTAATATACTGAAAAACGAGCTTAATTTGATGACGAAAAAAAGAAAAACGACGAGAGAAAAATCAAAATTTTTTACCGATTCATGAATTTCGAAGCATTTTTCGATCAAATGAAGATCGAATTCAGACTTAGAGAGTCGAAAAAAATGATTTGGTAAAATTTAAGACCGAACGGTCACCATCTACAATCGTTTAGAGTTTAAAAGTGAAACAAAATGTTTAATATCTAATTTCAATAACTATCTTAAATTTTTTAAAATTCTAGTGACCATTTTTAACGATAAAATTTAGCGATAATTTACGTAATTCAACCGATTACCCTTATCTAAATCATTGCCATACCCGTTTACAAAGTCATAGTTGTGGCGTTTTGTCCGTGATAACCGAAGAGGGAATATACCCACACCGATGATACGGCTTCTTTATTTGGTAATATATTAGAAAACACAATCAGTACATCCAGCAATCAACCGCAAACAGCAAATCGAGCCATGGATTTCACTCACAAGTTTATAAGCATCATATTTCCTCTTTTAACCACCATTTTCCTTCTCTTTTTCTTGCCACCATATCTCATTTTCAAGCATATCAGATATACTCTCAGATCCTTCTTCCCCGAAAACGTAGCTGGCAAAGTGGTCCTCATCACCGGCGCATTATTGGGCATCGGAGAGGTAAACTATGTTATCCGTATTTCATATCCAAATTGTTGAAGTTAAATCAAGGGTAAACTACATCAAATATCATTTTTTAAGTGCGTATCGATTATACCATCAAATTAAAAATTGATATTGAAATTTACTGATTAGTCTAGTGATTAAAGATGCTCATATTGTCCCATCTTGTATGGATTCGAATATTGATATGGGAATATAATCTATAATTAATAAAAAAAATATTATTTTACTACTGGATTTTAATTTAGATTTTAACTATACCACTTGGCCGTTAAAATCTCTTCATGTCATCGATTTTAACATTTCAATAGTATAATTAAAGCCTAAATTAAAGTTAAGTGTTAAAATAATATCTATTACTAAAGTTTAATGTTAAAATAATATTGCTTTTTAGTTTAGTGGTATAATTGATGCTAAACTTAAAGTTTAGTGGTATTTTACCGTTAAATTAACTATGAAAGTTGCCCCCTTGGTTCATCGTATTTTTTCAGCATCTTGCGTACGAGTATGCCAGGAAAGAAGCCCGTTTAGCCCTTGTGGCCAGGAGACAAGATCGTCTCACCGAGGTTGCCGATAAAGCTCGTCGGATCGGTTCACCGGATGTTCTGATCATCCCTGCCGATGTTTCGAAACCGGACGACTGCAAAATCTTTGTCGACAAAACTGTCAACTACTTCAGACGCTGTAAGTATATATTTCCATGAACTTTATGGTTTAAGTATTTTTAGTAATTTGATTCTTTAGTTAAAAATACACTCGAGTTCGAGTATCATAATCTATAAGTTTATATGTTCGTTCCATGGCTTAATTTCGTTCAATACAAACAGTGGATCACTTGGTGAGCAATGCTGCGATTGTTCAGCTTAGCATGTTTGAAGATATAACCCGAATTTCATATTTCGATCGTGTTATGGTACGTTTTCATTTCCACTTGTATCTTTCAACAACCAACGGAAATAATTTTTTCCATCTATTCGAGTCGAATCGAGATTTCGTTCACTATTAATTATATCTAATGGAAAAAAATCCGAATCAAATATAATTTAGTATACCTGATAAAATGCACATCTCTTCATTCCGTAGAGCACAAATTTCTGGGGTTCGATATATGGTGCTCATTTCGCAGTTCCACACCTGAGGAAAAACAAAGGGAAAATCATTGTGATTGCTTCCGTTGCTGGATGGCTGCCTATTCCAAAACACTGCTTCTACAGTGTAACAAATCTCTTTTATTTGATATTTATATTATATCATAATGTTATTTTTGTTAATTGTAAAATCTGCCATGGCATGATCAGGCAGCAAAGGCAGCACTCATCAGCTTTTATGAGGCTTTGAGGGTTGAGTTTGGATCAGATATTGGGATTACAATTGTTAGCCCTGGCTTAATTTATACAGATATGGTCCTACAACAGTCATATACATCTGAGGTATACCATTATCATACTTTTCAGTTCTTTCTCAAACTATTCATATCAGTATTCGACACTCACCCCGAATCCGAACCGCATAAATAGTTTGATCTTATATTGTCTCTCAAATCCGGATAACATATAAATTAAATTGTTGTTGGGTAGATACAAACGGGTTTCCTTCCGGGCCAAACAGCAGAAGGGTGTGCGAAGTCGATTGTGGCGAGCGCTTGCCGTGGGGATAAGTACTTGACAGAACCATCTTGGTATCGGACGTTTTGGTTGTTCAAGATGCTTTGCCCCGAGTTGCTAAACTTCATCTGTCTTTTACTTGTGATTGGGAAACCTCGGTCTGCCAAGAAAACATCCTAATAAATCGTTTCTTTCTCGTGTTGGATTTTAGATATTTGATTTTACGAGGATTCCGTTTCTTTTTCCGCTTATAATGAAACCAATTCGATAGTTTAATAAATTAATTGATAAAACTTTGAGTTTCTTTGGTTCCGAGTTTGGTGTGTTTCGATCTCCTGTTCTGACTACTTCTTGTTGTTTTTGGTAGTTGTGCTCCTCACTCATCCAACATTTGGGCTTAATCTTGGATTTAAAAAGATGAATGCTCAAAATAGTTAAATAATTTGGGATGTTGAATATTTTTGGAACGAAGAGAAAACTAACAGCCACACCTTTTTTCTTCTCTTTTCTTTCCTTTTATATATATATATATTAATATTAAATATATAAATCCAAAAGGTTGGGGGTTAAGGACCTCCCACTTGGCATGTAGTTACGTCCTTGAGTTTAATCAAAGCAATTATCATAAATCAAAGGTTTTTACTGCTAAAATATAATAAGTTTCGAAATTTGTTTGAATAACTTAAAATATTAAGTTTTTATAACATTTTAAGTTAGTTTTTTTCGTAATTTTTAACATGTTTTGAAACTTAAAAATTTGTTTTTTATAATATTTTAAGTTGGTGGGTTTTTTCGACAAGTTTTAAAACTTATAAAAAAATACTACATAAAATGTTTTTAAAAAGTCTAGCATTTTAAATTATTTGAGCAAGTTTCGAAATTTGTCGTTTTTTAACATTAAATTAGATGATCGTTTTTCTAGACCCTCCATCTATTATACGGATTAGTGAATCATGTTAAACATGGGTTCACATCATCTTGGAGGCAAAATGAAAATGGGGTTTCAAGACTTTAAGCTATCTGCATAAGGTTGGTCAACTACAAGGGCGAGGCCAATCGAATCAAAAGGGAGTGACCGCTTTTTCTTTAGTGCTACCTAAAATGTTATCAATCACAAATTTCAAATACGAATCATAAAATAAATAAGAACACCAACCAAGGCTAGTACTGTTTCATTTGACAATCACAAATGCGTGGAGGAAATAGTTTCAAAGCAGAGGGCAAATGCATGGATGTATGTATTACAGGACAAGTCTCTATATGAATTAATTCAATTGATTAAGTATTCATTAACACTTCGATAAGTACAAAAATTCGAATTTATTCGAACAATCCCCCACCCTTTTAGCTGCTTGTGGTGTCGTCCAATCACAGCCTTCCAAAATTTAACCACAGAAGACTGTAGGCGAAGAAAAAAAAAACGAAGAAAGATCAAAACAAGACAAACAGAGAGTCAGAGATGATGAGGTTGAGGTGTTAATGAAGAAGAAAAGAAATGAGAGGCCTGAAATCGTTAGCCTTACAATTTTCCATTTCAGAATTTGGATTTGCCTGTTGTGTACAAGAAAATGAGTTAAGGGCTTCACCTTATCCTATCCACCTCCCTCTATATATCTTCTTCCCCTTGCTCATTTTCTCACTCATTCACTCAGTATTTTTTTCCTGGGTTTTTCTTTCTTGTTGGGGCTTATCTTATCTCAATTCTTATCCACCTCAATTTTCTCTCTTGCCAAACATTACTTACACCACCACTTTCCCCTATCTATCCTTTCATAAAAAAAGAAAACTTTGTTTAAACTTTCTCTAGAGTTAAACTCTGTTTTTTTTTAGTTTTTTCTAGTTTCAAGCTATATAAAGTTCAAAACTTTGACGGAGATTTCTCTTTAGACTTGCATGCAATGAAGAAGTAGTCGATAAATTCAATCTGGGTCATTGTTTTCATCGTCGAAGAATTACTACCGATTGAAGGAACCAAAGAAGTTGATAACTTTATAAGCAATCCGTTTATTTTGGACCACGAATGGCTCCCAAGACAGGCAAGACGAAAGCACACAAGGCCAAGGGAGAGAAAAAGAAGAAAGAAGAGAGAGGTAACTCTTTACTCTTCTCTCCTTTTTTTTTCTGTATACAATTCTATTGGTTGTTGAGAAAACGAAGGAAAATATAACCTTATCGTATTCGTATCATGGTTTATGGTTCAAAACTATTTCACTTTATCACATTATCTTATCGTGTTATTATCTGTCATTGGTTGAAAACTTTTTCTTCCTGGATTCTTGGATTTTAATTTTTTTTTAAATGCAAAAGAAAAAGTGAAACCTTATCTCTCCATTTTGTTCTGTACAGTTTTGCCTACTGTAATCGAAATTACCATTGAAACACCTAAAGAATCCCAGGTTACTCTCAAGGTATCAATCCTTTTTTTCCCTACTTTTATTTTTTATTAAGATGAAATTACAAACTTAATCCCTTTTAATATATATGTGGGTTTTCCTTTTCTTTTTCCTTTTACATTAATGGCAGGGTATATCTTCGGACAAGATTTTGGATGTAAGAAAGCTTTTAGCGGTCCACGTTGAGACATGTCACTTGACCAACATCTCCCTGTCTCACGAGGTAAAATCAATGTCACTTTCTATTTTGGGAAAATGGGAAGTTTGCCATCAACATCCACTACCAGAGCAGCTTTTATCAGTTCATCAATGGCGGTCACCATTTGGCTTTTGTTTCGTCTACTTTAGATCAGTGTTAACGTTTGAGAATTTCTTCTACAGGTACGAGGAAATCAACTCAAGGATTCCGTCGACATTGTCTCGCTTAAACCTTGTCAGCTGTCCATTATCCAAGGTGTCTTGCCCGACTCTGCAGTCAAGATTTGTTTTTTTTTTTATTAAACGAAGATTCAAATGTCGGGATTCGAACTGTAAAATAAGCATTCTTGACCACTCGCGGAACAAACGTTTTGGTTTCTTTAGTTACTCATTTTTTTCACTTAATTCTAACCCAGAGTTTTTAACTTGGAAAAGAATTTTTGTGCAGAGGACTACACGGAGGAACTAGCGGTTGCCCACATACGGCGGCTCCTCGACATAGTCGCCTGCACAACATCCTTCGGTTTGCAGAAATCAACTGGTCGAACCAGTCCCAAAGAATCGGTTGCCGTCGACAATGGTCCAACCCATGGGGGTGAATCTCCCGACAACTCCAAGGCGAAGAAAAAAGTCGACGCTGCTGTCGCCGTGTCGATGTGTCCTCCGCCGCGGCTCGGACAGTTCTATGATTTCTTCTCCTTTTCTCACCTCACTCCTCCTATCCAATGTAATTTCTATTTATAGCCCATGCATGAACTCGGTTTCTTTTTCTTTTTTCAGAGGTTGACATTTTCTTGTTTAAAATTTTACAGATATTAGAAGATCCAGTCGTCCATTCCTGGAGGATAAAACAGAAGATGATTTTTTCCAAATTGATGTAAGTGAGATGGCTTAAGTTGATGTTCTTTTCCCTTTTTTGTTGGTTTCAAAATTGTAGGCTAATTGGATTCAATGGTAACCAACTCAAAATGTAGGTTCGAGTTTGTAGTGGGAAACCGATGACGATAGTCGCTTCCCGGAAAGGGTTTTACCCGGCCGGAAAGCGACCTCTTCTCTGTCACTCTCTAGTCACACTTCTGCAGCAGATTAGCAGGGTTTTTGATGCTGTAAGTTCTTCCATTGCATCTCCTTGAAGATGTTTATTTTTTTCCATGAAATTTGTTTGCGTATATAGTTTATTCATTTTGAGGAACACTAATTTCCTTGCAGGCATACAATGCTCTTATGAAAGCTTTCACTGAGCATAATAAAGTACGTAAAATTTTGATTTCGATCGAGTTGCTGCATTTTGATATGGATTAGAGGGGATGGTTTAGAACTCACTTCTGTTTTATTTTGTTTTTATATTTAAAAACCAGTTTGGCAACCTTCCTTATGGTTTTCGAGCGAATACATGGGTTGTTCCTCCTGTGGTAGCGGTTAACCCATTTGCATTTCCCCCGCTTCCGGTGGAAGATGAAAACTGGGGAGGAAATGGAGGTGGACAAGGAAGAGATGGTAAACATGACAATAGACAATGGGCAAAGGAGTTTGCAATTTTGGCAGCTATGCCTTGCAAAACAGCAGAAGAGAGGCAAATACGAGATAGGAAAGCATTTCTGCTCCATAGTTTATTTGTCGACATTTCAGTTTTTAAAGCGATTGCAGCAATCAAGAACATCGTTGAAAGCAATCAGAATGTTTTAAAGGATCCTTCTGCTTCAATCTTGCATGAAGAAAAAGTGGGCGACTTGATTATTAAGGTGACAAGAGATGTTCCTGATGCAAGTGTGAAACTAGATTGTAAAAACGAGGGAAGTCAGGTTCTAGGATTGCCACAAGAGGAGCTCGCACGGAGAAATTTACTTAAAGGCATAACTGCAGATGAGAGTGCAACTGTTCATGTGAGTGAACCTTTTTTGCTGAATGCTACTATGGTGAACTAAGAAAGAGGCTATGCATTTGCTAACTTTACCTTTCTCTTTTTTGGCCTTGTAGGATACTTCTACTTTAGGTGTTGTGGTTGTAAGACATTGTGGCTATACAGCTGTAGTAAAAGTTTCGGCCGAGGTAAATTGGGAGGGGAGTCCCATTCCTCAAGATATTGACATCGAGGACCAGCCTGAAGGAGGGGTTAACGCTTTAAATGTCAATAGGTAGAGCTCATCTCGTGTCCATATCATTACTAAGTTGTTCTTATTGTAAACACAAAGGGAAATGTGCACACACTTAATTTTGAGAAATATCAGATGTATTCAAAGTTGGATACAGCAAGGGTATATATGACCCAAGCTTACACTATAGAATTGTGAGATATTAATGACTCTTTCTTTTCAGCTTCAGGATGCTATTGCACAAATCAACCACACCTGCATCAGCTCAACGATCACAGAGTACGGATATTGGGAACTTGCATTCCGCTAGAGCTTCGGTGAGGAAAATGTTAGAGGACGGTTTGCAGAAGTTGCAAAACGAGCCCTCTAATAACTCCAAGTCTATCAGATGGGAGCTGGGGGCATGCTGGGTGCAACATCTTCAAAATCAAGCTTCCGGGAAAACCGATTCTAAGAAAAATGAAGATGTTAAGCCCAAGCCTGCCGTGAAGGGTCTTGGAAAGCAGGGTGCATTGCTGAAGGAAATAAAAAGAAAAACAAATACCAAAGGCGGTAAAAATGAACAGAATACGGAGGTTTCTCCAGGTAACAGCCCCAATCTGAAGAAAAAAGCAGAAGCCAGTAATCAGAAGGAACAGGAGAAACAAGACGAGGAAATAGAAACAACGTGGAAGAAACTGCTTCCTGAAGCGGCATATTTGAGACTAAGAGAATCAGAAACCGGCTTTCACCTCAAGGTTAGTTGCTACTTGCCTACTTCCCCAGAAGAATGGCAACAAAAGTTCTGATCTATCCATGGGATCTTTGCACTTATATTTGTATTTACTTTCTCCAAAAGTTAACCATGTAAACGTCTTATACATTGAGCATCTCTATATCTCGCTTTCTCAAAAGAAAGAAAAACACACTGCTTATAATTTTTTTTCTCTTTTCAAGTTTTTTTTTATATTAATATTTATGTTTTTTTTTTCATATGCCAGTCTCCTGATGAGTTGATTGAAATGGCACATAAATACTATGCTGATACTGCTCTTCCGAAATTGGTTAGTCCCTTAGCAATTGATGCTTCCTTTTTCTCCGAGATGTTTTGGTACTTAACATATCTGGTTTTTTATGACTTCAAATCTTTTAGGTGGCAGATTTTGGCTCCCTTGAACTTTCTCCGGTTGACGGAAGGACTTTGACAGATTTTATGCATACAAGGGGCTTGCAAATGGGTTCCCTTGGGCGAGTGGTAAATAAGCTATCTCAGTCTCTTTTTCACATGTAACACAAAGAATAAAAAGACAATAATAGTAATATTGATGGTTTCGAATTACCCCACAAATAATTTCCAATCACTCATCTTTTCCACTTTCCTATCATCTCAGGTTGAGCTTGCAGACAAGCTGCCTCATGTGCAATCACTCTGTATACATGAAATGGTTGTTCGAGCCTACAAACACGTGTTACAGGCTGTTGTATCTTCAGTCGATAGTATTGATGACTTGGCTGCATCAATAGCTGCATGTTTAAATATATTGTTGGGAACACCACCAAGTGAAAATGGTGACCTAGACATCATTAATGATGAAAAATTAAAATGGAGATGGGTGGAAACCTTCCTTTCAAAGAGGTTTGGATGGCAGTGGAAATTGGAAAGCTGCCAGGATCTGAGAAAGTTCGCCATTCTTCGTGGATTGTCCCACAAGGTACAATCATCTTGCCATAGTATGAGGACCCCAAAGATGTATGCTTCTTCCTCTCCATTTTCTAATTGAAATGATAATTTCTCAGGTGGGGCTTGAGGTTGTTCCGAGGGACTATGACATGGATACTCCATCTCCTTTTAGGAAGTCTGATATCATAAGCATGGTCCCTGTATACAAGGTGAATAAATCACCAAGTGGAATTTAAAATCGGAAAATTAATTGTCTTGCAGTTCTTGCTTTGGACTTTGTTTGACATTGTTTCTTCCCCGCAGCATGTTGCATGTTCATCGGCTGATGGCCGTACGCTATTGGAGTCATCTAAGACTTCTCTAGATAAAGGTAAATTGGAGGATGCGGTCAACTATGGCAGTAAGGTACGATGAAGTATCTCTCTGTATGTTGTTTTGAATGTTCTATTCTTCAGCAGTATCAAAGACATCTAAACCAATATTTGACTTTGATTTTAAAGGCACTTTTGAAACTCGTGTCGGTTTGTGGCCCTTACCATAGGATGACTGCAGGAGCATACAGTCTTTTGGCTGTTGTGCTTTACCATACTGGGGACTTCAATCAGGTATTTTCTTTAAAATATTTTAACATTTCTATGAATTCTATCCATGCATCACATGACCAAAATTTTCTGCATGACTTTCTAAACGACTCAAATTTTGAGTCTATTGAAATCCATTGGTGATCGATCGAAAGATATAAAACAAAATCAGAAATCATCTTTTCATTTTTTGGAATTTTGTCTCTTAGGCAAATTTGTTATATTGTTTTTAAATGTTTATACATTTGATTTTTGTATCCAGCATTAATAATTCTTTCATTGTTTTCCAATATACTGATCTTTTTTGAATTTGTTTAGGCAACAATTTATCAGCAGAAAGCGTTGGACATAAATGAAAGAGAGCTTGGGCTTGATCATCCTGATACAATGAAGAGTTATGGAGACCTAGCTGTCTTCTATTATCGTCTTCAACATACAGAGTTGGCGTTGAAGTATGTTTTTTCATCTTTCGGACATATATTATTTGCTTTAGCTCCCATTGTTTTTAACTTAGAGGTCAAAAACTAGTCCTAAGTCTTAATGGAAAGAGAAAGCAAACCTTCTTTGTGATTTCTGTTAAAAGAATGCATGTTATCGATCAAGGGAAGACAATGAGTTATGCTTAGGCCATATACTTAACCAGATGATAGGTTGTTTAGGTTTATGAATATGCTAAAAGCTGATAGTTGTATTTCCGGTTTCTGTTTAGTGCTTCAGATTGCTTATAGTTGCTTTTCCTTTGTGATTCTGTAATATGATGACTTTCATTGTAAGAAACATCATTGACTGAATACTTTGTAGAGTTCGGGCCTAATCTTGTCCCTTTTTTGGTTCTAGGTATGTAAATCGTGCGTTGTATCTTTTACATTTAACATGCGGGCCATCTCATCCAAATACGGCAGCCACCTACATTAATGTAGCAATGATGGAAGAAGGGTTAGGAAATGTTCATGTTGCTCTTAGATATCTCCATGAGGCCCTCAAGTGCAATCAAAAACTACTCGGAGCTGATCATATACAGGTAAACTATCATATTTACAACCGAGAATGAACAAATCTGCATGGTAGTCATTTAATTAAATGAAAATTATAAGGTTCATTTCTATTGTACTTCTGGCTTCTACAGACTGCTGCCAGCTACCATGCCATTGCTATTGCTCTCTCCTTGATGGAAGCTTACTCCTTAAGTGTTCAACACGAACAAACTACACTACAAATATTGCAGGCAAAACTTGGGTCCGAGGACCTACGTACACAGGTAATTTGATATTTGTTTATCATTAAATCAAATAGCATTAGTGATTTGCTAGGCCTCGGATGAGTTTATATTTTTATGTCTTCTGAAGGATGCGGCTGCATGGCTCGAGTACTTTGAGTCTAAGGCTTTAGAGCAGCAAGAAGCTGCACGGAACGGTACTCCAAAGCCAGATGCATCAATCTCCAGCAAAGGCCATTTAAGGTACAATCTAGGAGCATAATAAATTCGGTTCAATCCATGTTTTGTATAATTTTTAACCTTTTAGGAATGAATGAACTTCAAAGAAAATGATTTACCCCAAGGAAACCTCATACTAGAGATAAATTTAATTGTGGAGTCACTTTTTGTTTTTGAACCAAATATTTATTTACAATAGTTTCCTATTTGTATCAGTGTATCGGACCTTTTGGATTATATAACCCCAGACTCGGATATGAGAGCAAGAGATGCCCAAAAGAAAGCCCGAGCAAAGGTTAGCCGTCGAACGTGTCCGTTTGCTTGTTATATTATCTTCATTGATGACGTATCTAAACAAAGTTTTTTCACTCAATGAGCAGCTTAGGGGAAAACAAGGCCAAAATTGGGAGTCAACCTCAGATGAATCTCAAAACGATGAGTTTCCATCACCGACTTTTCCTGTCACGGAGAATTCTAGTGATAAAGAAAACAAATCCCAAGCTGAATTCGTGGAATCTGGTATCGAGAAAGCTGATTCACTGCAAGCAGATAAGCTGGTGTTGGTTAAAAATGTGGACCAAGAACAGGATGACATCTCAGATGAAGGATGGCAAGAAGCTGTTCCTAAAGGCCGCTCACCTGCAGCTCGTAAATCTTCGGCTTCAAGGAGGCCAAGTCTAGCCAAACTCAATACAAACTTCATGAATGTGTCCCAATCCTCAAGATATCGGGGAAAGCCTAATAATTTCACATCTCCGAGAACAAGCCCCAACGAGCCTACTGCTTCAGTTGGACCTAGTCCTCCAGCTTCCAAAAAGTTTGTTAAAAGTTCAAGCTTCAGTCCAAAGTTAAATAACCCGAGCGGCACCGTTAGTGGAGTGGAGAAACTTGTAAACCCAAAATCATCCCATGGTAGCCCAGCTGCAACTGAACAAGTTACCAAGCCTACTCAAGTAACTAGTTCAATCAGTGTGCAGGCAGCTGGAAAACTATTCTCCTACAAGGAAGTTGCTTTGGCCCCACCTGGGACGATTGTGAAGGCAGTGGTGGAGCATTTGCCTGAAGGAAATCCTCTTCCAGAACAAAATGCTCAGGAAGTCCAAGAGACAGCATCAGATGCCATACCACTGATTCCAAAAGCCACTGGAGACAAAGAGTTTCTAGGTTTCGAGACAGAAATGAAAGGCACTGCTAATGAAGAAAGAAAAATGCAGACAAGGGAATCGGGGATGACTGAAGCTTTGCTGGAAAAAGGGGGAACTGTAGTTGCAGACATAAAAATAGAAGCTGAGACCGTAGAAGTCAAAAGTGTTGAAACCACAAAAAATGAAGCTGATAATGGATCTGCAGATTCGGATATTGGATCTTTAGACAAATGCCAAGTTACATGCTCCAACTCAGAAAATGAAAATACAGCTCAATTGGTAGCGAACGAGGCCTCTATTCCCTTAGGAAAAGTGTTTGATGAAGATTCTCAAGAGCTACCAGTTGAAGTTAGTGATAAGCAGTTGCCAACTGATGGAGAAAAATCGGATGAAGCAGAGACTGGTAAAGAGAGTTCAAAGAAACTTTCTGCAGCTGCACCACCATTTAATCCATCAACAAATCCAGGTTTCAAGGATCCTGGAGGACTCCTGCCCCCTCCGGTGCATATAGCTCCAATGCTTGTCAACTCTGCTCGTAGATCACCTCATCAGTCTGCAACAGCTAGAGTTCCGTATGGGCCTAGGCTCTCTGGAGGTTATAGCAGATCTGGAAATCGTGTTCCACGAAACAAGTCTAGCTGCCACAGCACTGAACTTTCCGGAGAAGGAAACCTCTACAGCCCTCCGAGAATAATGAACCCACATGCAGCTGAATTTGTACCTGGCCACCCTTGGGTGGTTCCTAATGGCTACCCTGTCTCTCCCAATGGATTTTTTGCTTCTACAAATGGTATGCCAATTTCGCCAAATGGTTATCCCATTCCACCAATGACACCAAATGGTGTTTCTGTGACTCAAAATGGATTTCTCACAACCCCTATAGGATCAGTAGAATCACCAGCTGTTGTAACTGTTGACATTGGAGCTGAAAACAAAAGTGAAGCAGTACCACTGGAGCAAACTCCGGAGATTTCCTCTGCAGAAGTCGAAGGTGAAAATCAAGCAAGTGAGCAGAAGCCATTGGAAGATCAATCATTAGACGATGAAAAGAAGCTTCCTGTAAATGAAGGAAAGCCTGCAGATGTGGTTCCTTTGACCAGTAGTGTTACTGCAGGAAAAGAAGCTTGCAGTGAAATACAAGTTGATGCGAAATTGAACAAATGCTGGGGAGATTACAGCGACAGTGAAGCAGATATTGTCGAGGTTACAAGTTAAAGAAAACAAGATTATTTTTTGGATACTGAGAGTTACAGGAGATGAGTAAATGATAAACAGTGTAGAGCCAGTAGAGAAAGGGCAGCAATGAGGAAGTTTATTCTGCCAAGTACGGTACATGTTCCACAGTAAAGGTAAAACCGAGGCGGTTTGAATATTTTGTGATACGTTTGATTTTGCCACACAAGGAGGCTTGCTGACAGACTGGTATGCGGAATGCACGTACCATGACTATTTTCCGTTGAGTAGTTCGTTGATGACTAGTACTTTTTGCTCTCTCTTTACCCAAATTTTTTGTTATTTTTCTGCCATCAGTTTTATTGGATGTCAATGGAGACGTATGAAACAATGGAATATTTGTACCTTTCTAGGTACTTCTCCTAGGATAATATTTTCTTGTAAACTAGACAATAATAAGGCCTTCAGTCTTCCTTCCTGTAAACATAATGCAGTAGCAATATTCTGTTTTCGGATTTCTGGTATTGAGGTGTATGTGTTCCGACAAACAACAAACACGATGATGTTCTTGGGATTGAAAGTGATGGTACATTTAAGCCGAACAAGTCTACCTTACTGTAGGATGTCTAATACACGCAGGTTACTGATGCTGGGCGAAAACTGATGATCATTACCGCGGGCAGCGGCAGCACCAGCACCAGCACCACGAGCAAGTGCCCAAATAACAATGAAGTGTATGAAAAAACTGATGTATGTGCCCTGCAATGTCAAATGCATCAGGCTTCCACTGCTGTGGTATTTCTGCTACTGTGCACTCCAAATACAGCTAAATCAAACTCAATAGAAAACTCCCCAAAGCAAGCTCAAATGTTGTCTTATTTTCCTTACAAATTAGTTAAAACAAATCAGCTGCTTTCACGCGTTTTGTGAAAGCCAACTCGTCTAACAAAATTCTTTTCCAATTTTGTAAGCACGTTTATGGTATTTTTTATAACATGTTTACATTGATTTTATATTTGGAATATTATAAATCTATATATAATAGGTTAATTTAGATTTTAGTACATTTTTGTATACATATAATGTTTATATTAATCTTCATGTCGTATGCAGTGTTTTGCATAGTTAATCGTAATAATTCAAGTTAGGAAAATTTTTTGTATCTATGTCATGTATTAATTGTGACTTAATTCATAATATATTTTGAATGATTATCAATAAGGATCATATATACCGGCGATAGAAAATAAAGTTTCCACAAGCGAGGTTATTTAGGGGTTTATGGTTTTAGTTTAGGGTTTAGAGGTTAAGAATTTAGGTTATAGGGTTTATAATTTAGGATTTATGGTTAGAATTTAGGGTTTATGGTTTATGGTTAGATTTTTAGGGTTTTAAGGTTAGAAATTTAAATTTTAGATTTAGGCTTGCTTGTGTAAACTTTTTTTTACACTGGCAGTGTATCAAATATTAATCCAATAAAAATGGTTCAATTTAGAAAAAACAAATTATAAAAGGAAAATACTTTGATACACAAGCTTGTGTAAACTTTGTGTAAACCTTTCAATTTTAGGATTTAGAGATTTAGGGTATAGGGGTTTAAGTTGTAGGGTGTAGAATTTAAGGTTTATGGTTAGACTTTAGAGTTTAGGGTTTAAGATTTAGGTTTTAGGGTGTTAGGGCTAGAGATTTAGGTTTTACGTATTTTAGATTTTATAGCTTAAATATGATAGGTTGTGTATTTTTTTTACACAGCTTGTGTATCAAAATATAACACATTATAAAATAGATTATTATCTCATACACAGGCGGTGAAAACTTTTTGTTTTCACAGGCGCCTTAATTTTAGTGTTTAGGGTTTTTATTTGGGTTTTAGTGTAGGAGTTTAGAATTTAGGGTTTAAGGTTCATGGTTAGAATTTGGGGTTTAGGATAATATGGTTAGCGATTTAGTTTTTAACATATAAACCCTAAATTTTAACCTTAAACCCAAAATTCTATCAATAGCCCCTAAATTTAAAATTATCACACTTAAACCTCTAAACCCTAAATAGAGTCCTTAAACCCTAAAACTAAAGCTTTGTGAAAACTTTGTTTATACAAAGCACTTATGCATCGAATAATTACTCTTATAAAATATGTTCTCGGGACTTTTTTTATGTTTAATTATAGCTAAAAACAGTTTTCACGCTTTAATAATTCATTTTATATAGATTTTGATGATATTCATATATTTTTATAATGCACATATGACATATTGTTTGATTGATATGTTTAAATTATGAAAAATATTTTGATACGGGTAAGCTTTTAATTTTAGAGTTTAAGATTTTAGGTTAGGATTTAGTGTATATGGTGTAGAATTTAAGGTTTATGATTAAAATTTATAGTTTAGGGTTTAAAGTTTAAGATTTAAGTGTTAGGGTTTAGAATTTAGGTTTTAAATTTTATAGGAGGGTTGTTTAAATTTTTTTACACAATTTATTGTGTTTCAATCTATTTTATGGAGTAATTTATTTACCCATTATAAAAGTCAAACATATATACTTTAAGTCCTAAGCAACTCAACCGTACCAACTTAATCAAATTATCATAAATTTGTATTTTAAACTCTTACATTTGTGATCGAAACAGCACCAAGTTGAGATCAAAGTATTGACCTGCTGATCATGATTGCGCATCTATTTTATTTTTTATGTGGGTTCGAATATTAATCTTTATCTTGCAAATATTACTGTAACTGTACTTAATAAAAAAAACAGCACCAAGTTAAGTAAGACAAGGGAGAGAGATTAATGGAGCCGGTTAAAGACGGCAAATATACAAATCTTCTTTCCAGCCGGCTATTACTCATTTGATTTGATCACCCACACAACCCTCCAAAACCCATCATCTTTTTCTAACATGATCCCTTTAAATGCCTCTTCATTGGAGGACTCAACCATATCTCTTCCAGTTTCTTTAATTTCTTCTATCTCGTTTAACGTTTTCATGGCGAAACTACCACAGCAGAATCGCAAAAGCACCACACAGAATGCTACTACAGCTACCAGTAATGACGTCACTAAGGTGAAGAGAACTAGGAGAAGTGTTCCAAGAGACTCGCCTCCTCAACGTAGCTCTATTTATCGAGGCGTCACCAGGCAAGTTATTTTGTTATATCTCCGTCTTTGAGTCTTTCGTTTCCATTCCTCTGTGTGCGTGGGGCACGAACCTTCGAATTTCACTTGACACGACGATTGTCAAAAGTTACGGTCCTTCGACATGATCGTTTTGAAGCTCATTTAGTTTACCGCGCTTTTTCACTGATCACGACTCTCCATCCAAATCGACGAACCGTCTAAAACTACAACCATCCTACTTTGAGTTTGACAATCAAGATATTTCATTAGTTATATATATATGGATATGTTTATGATTCTTGCTTGTTAACCATGTTGACTGCTGCAGGCATAGGTGGACAGGTCGATATGAAGCTCATCTATGGGACAAGAACTGCTGGAACGAATCGCAAAACAAGAAAGGACGTCAAGTTTATCTAGGTATATGTTAACTACTACGCTCGAGGGATAATTTTAATGCTAATTACTTTGCCATGAGATTGCTTTTTTTAGCTGATATTTGTGAAACTTTCATTGCTTTTTCAGGTGCTTATGATGATGAAGCAGCAGCAGCACGTGCTTATGATTTAGCAGCACTCAAATATTGGGGTCAAGATACCATTCTTAACTTTCCGGTAACATACACACAAACACATACATACATACATACATACATACATACATATTGTTTTGGGAATATTAAGGAAAAAACTTATTCAACATTAATAATGCAGTTATCGACGTACGAGAAGCAGTTGAAAGAAATGGAGGATCAGTCTCGAGAAGAGTATATCGGATCGTTGAGAAGGTGAGAGATTAATGACTGATCCATTGGATTTGCAGGAAATAATGTAAGCTGGTCTTGAATTTGCAGGAAATCCAGTGGTTTCTCTCGAGGTGTCTCCAAATACAGAGGTGTTGCAAGGTTGGTTTTCGTATCATCGTCTTCGTCTCTTACAATATGAATCATTGTCCAATTCTTGACCAAATCTTGTTGCAAAATCTGTGTTATTTACGACAGACATCATCACAACGGGAGATGGGAGGCTCGCATTGGCAGAGTGTTTGGAAACAAGTATCTCTACCTTGGGACATATGGTAATTTGAACCACTCCTTTTGTCTTCTTCACCTGTCTTTTCTTCCTTGATCTGGTTCTAGGTGGCAATATTTAACTGAAACTGTTCTTATCAGCACGTTACTTTGATGGTTTTATGGCGTTTTTGAAATGGACGTTCAACTATGCATATGCATGATTGTCTTGATCTCATTTTATGCCCAATAGCAATGGTTGATAACTCGCTTTCAAATCAACAACTAGTTAGTCTAGCAGTATAAAACGTTAGATTTCTTAGACCAGAGTTCGAGTTCTGACATTATGATTGTAATAAATTAGATTAAGAAGGTCACACCCATAACAAACCTCTATAATACTCGATTTTGATTAGTCAACCAATAAATTAGATACTGATAGTTATACCAAAAAAAACTCGCTTTCAAGGTTCATTAACTAAATTACTCTCCAAATTCAATACGGAAAATGATATGCTAGCTAATCAAAACACTTCATGTTATTTTCAAACCAACATTAATTAATCATATCGGTTATATGTTATCTTAGTCCCTATCAATGAGGCCAAGCATATCTTTACAAGTCATGTATTTTATTGAATAGCTAATTTCCTTGAAAGCTAATTGGTGCATGCATGCCAAACCCTCTACCAAGTATCATATTCATACCATATCCATCGTATATGTTACAAAATAATTTAAATTTTATTTCGGTTAAAATTTTGATGTGTTATGATCTATTCTAACCAATATAAACACACGAGGGTACAATAGGGGTGTGCATTCGGTTAATACGATCGGTGGCCGAACCGAATTAGCAATAACCGAATTAATCGAAATTTTTAGAACTTTAACCGTTAACCGAAACGAATTGGCCTTAACCGAATTAAATGAACTGAACTTATTTCAGTTAATTCGGTCGGTTTTCGAATTAACCGAAATTTGTTATAAAATTTTAGGTAAATTATACAATTGGTCACTAAATTATGCTAAAATGACCTTTTTAGTAATTGAACTTTCATTTTATACTAATTTGATAAAAGATTAATGAACATTTTATAATATATCAAAAAATTTAATGACCATTTTATAATTTTTAAAAGTTCAATGACCAAAAATAAATATATATAATATATATAATATTTAATATATAATAATTTCGATTAATTCGGTTAATTAACCGATAATCAAATTTTCCAAAAAAAATTAACCGTTAACCAAACTTACCTAAAATTAACCAACCGAATTAACCGAAAAAAATTCAGTTCGGTCAGTTAATTCGGTTAAAACCGAATAATGCACTCCCTAGGGTACAACACTTTGTCATTTTAAACTAATTTTTAATTTTATTTTGTGTTAACTGTTTTTATTCTTCATAATAGCATTTAAAATAAAATGTAATTATTTAATTAAGTTATTGAACTTATATCAAGAATTGGTCTGTTCATTGGCTTCTTTTTTTCTTTTTTGCAGCTACACAGGAAGAAGCTGCCACAGCATATGATATGGCTGCCATAGAGTGCCGGGGATTAAATGCCGTGACCAACTTTGATTTAAGCCGTTACATCAAATGGCTTAAGCCTAACCAGACCAACCCTGAAAATAACCCTAGCCCTAATATTATGGACACTGCTTCTACTACTACTATTTCAACAGCAACAGCACCAAACCCTGATCAAGAACTTGATCTGAGCTCCTTTAACAACAACCAGCAGCCACGAGCATCCGATGTACCTAGTGAAACCTTGTTGACTCAGCCCCGATCCGTGAACGCCACATCAGCACTAGGGCTTCTCCTTCAATCTTCGAAATTCAAGGAGATGATGGAGGTGACATCGGCTGCCGTTACCGAAGATCACTGCCAATCGATATCAGCGTTATCGGAACCGGTGCAGTGTGGCTTCCCCGGAGACATACAGACGTACTTCGAAAGTCAACTCCCCGGTGCAGTTATGGAAACAGTGACGATCTCCTATTCGGTGAGCTCAACTCCTTCGGACCACCGATGTTTCAATGCGACCAGCTTGATGCCTAGAGGAGTACAAGAATTTTAGTAACTGGTGGTGACATCTCTAGTTATTTTATTTCTTTGAAGAAAATTTATTTATTTATTTATTATTATTATTCATAAATGAACCAATAAAGATGCTTTGTGAATACAAGAGCAAAGGCCTTAGGGATTACAATATTGGATAACGTGGAGGATTTTAGATTTAACTTAGCCTAGAAAGAAAAGATGACGGCTGATCAATATATTTGGCTCATTTCTTGTGGATTACAGAAGAAATAACCATTTGTATTTTTAGTTAATACAATTTTTTCTTATAAATAATTTCATGTCCAGAACCTCCCTTTTTTGTTCACTACATTGCGAAACTATTAGCGGCGTCTTTTGAAAAAACGTCGCTAATTTTAAACATACGCGGCGTTTGTAGAAAAACGCCACAAACCGATAAAACAATGCTGGTACTTTAGTGGCGTTTGCATATAAAACGCCGCAATAGGTCCATGTATAGTGGCGTTTTTATAAAAAACGACGCAATAAGTTTATTTATAGTGACGTTTTTATAAAAAGCGCCGATATAAGTTTTAATAAAACCCGTTCATTTTTTAGGTTAACCCACTCCCTATCAGCCACTCTCCCTTACCCCGATCCCAAATTTTCTCCAGCCTCCAGTCGCCTCTCACTCCCTCATCTCCAACGGCCAGATCGTCGGTGATATTCCGCTGTTGATGCCTCGTAGAAGGCGTCCTCTACCTCCCCGGAAACCCTCCCGTCAAGCTCGATTCCTAGGACCTCCTCCAAATCGGCGACAAAGAATTTTACATTCCCCTCCCTTTTGAAGCTTTTTCTCAACATTACTTTGCAAACCATCTCATTCCTTTTCATTTTTGCCCTCTTATTTCCCTCTTCTGCATAATCTATAGAAATAGTTTCAATTTGTCTGATCTCTTTTGAATACTTCTGTATATGATGCTCTTGTTCTCTAATCTGATTAAGCCAATACAATTTTCTTTATACTCTGTCAAACTTTTCTAAAATTCTATTTTTTCAGAAAGGAGGCAGGATGAAGTTGCTCGCATCAGGGCGAAATATCCCGACTGAATTCATGTAAGAATATTTAAGTTACTATCTTCATGTCTTTTGAACATTTTTAATCCTGCATTGTTCTTGTAAAATTCATCTCTGCTTTTGAATATTTTGTCCTTGTTAAAGTTGACATTACTTTTATAGTAATAGAATTATAACATCACTTTATCTTTGTAGATTTGTTTTCCGGAAGCTATTATTCTGATATTGGTGTACATCTAAAGTGACTTAATTATATTGAGCATGGAATTGTATTTGCCAAACTTTACCTGATTCTTTTTTGAATGAATGTGACTGTATTTTCGTCATTTTTCTTGAATATTTCCAATCATGAAACTCAATCTTGTGTAACTGCTAAAATTTATGGTATGGCCGTATGGCCTCCATTGCTGTCATAACTTTGGGTATTTATCCTTGCTTCTTTATCTAGCTTAATTTGAAGTTGATTTGATCAAGAAGTCTGTAAACCATGTAGTTGATGCACTCTGGTCTTTAGCATATTATACATGGAACAGTAAGAGCTCATTGTGGAGGCCGAGACACATGGCGCAGCATCAATTAGGGACCTAAAAGAAACTAACAAGCACTCAACTCCCTCTCTGATCTTTTGTGATGCATCTAATGCCTTTCTTGTCTATGATGAATTATGAGTTTTCAACTAGAATTTACCAATTGGATCTCATATTTCTGACTGCAAGGTTTGTTTGAGGCTTTCTTGCGAGTGGTTCATTATGTGAAATAGAGAAAACGGAAAATTTCTCTGCATCAGAATTGTTTAACAATTTCTTCCGGTCTTTCTCTGTTTTATTTTATTTTCTTTCCTTTTTTCCCTGAAGAATGTATAGATTCCTAGTACGTTCTAATTTTATTTCAATTTCTTGGTTGCTGGAATTATATTTTTAATAGGTTGCCTATTTTCATTATGTGGGTCAATTTGTCTACGTGGTCCGTAAAAGGAATAAGCTTAGTGCCGAGAAACCTATATTTATTTTTGTGAAGAACACCCTCCCTCCTACTGGTGAGTGATGATATATTAGCTTCAAGTGTTATAACCTATTACAATTATGAGGCTTAATTCTTTTTTATTTGTTTGCAGTTGCCTTGATGTCTGCAATTTATGAGGAAAACAAGGATGAAGATAGTTTTCTTTATTTGACTTACAGTGGAGAGAACACATTTGGTTCCCCTTTACTTCAAGCATAATGCTATCAATCTATGTCCCCTTTACTTCAATCATAATGCTATCAATCAATGTAAATAGCTAGAAAGGAAGGTGTAAATTCTTAGTGATTCCTCAATTAAGCCAATGCTTTGTTCTTGACATTGACAGTTCTATAACTGTTTGAACTTCCAATTAGGCCAACTTTATCAGTGATTTCCAGTTGTAAATTTACACTAGTTTTAAGTATACTATGATTCATGAATGCTTATGAAGGTTATTATATGTTAGGAGAGAAATCATATCATTTGTTTGATATGATTGTTTTTGCAATAGTAATACTTTTTTGTTATGAAATTTATGCTCTGGTTGTCCATGGAACATGTTTGAACATTAATTACATAGTTTGAACATGTTTGTTGATTGTTTATTTCACCAGAGTTGGTATCCATACGATATGGAATTAAAAGAAGTGAGATAGGTATTACTACCCAGGTATGAATCCTATACTATGGTATATCTTTGCTTAAAGTTTTTTGTTTCAATTCGATCTTTATTAAAAGTTTTCTTATTCGACTTTATCATGGATGGTGCCTCTAGTGATAAACTCATTCAGCTTAAGTTTCTGCTATAATATAGTATTATTTTTATTTGAGTTTTTTTTGAAGCATTGTGTTATTAGCGGCGTTTGCAAAAATAAACGCCACTAAAGGACAGTTATTTGCGGCGTTTGTATTTACAAAGCCACTAAAGAACACTTATTGGCGACGTTTGGTTTTACAAATGCCGCTATAGATCTTGACCTTTTGCAACGTTTTTGGCCAAAAACGCCACATTCTGCTGCGACGCTGGTTTTAGCGGCACTTCTAGCGGTGTTTTTTAAGCGCGGGGAAAGTTTTTAGCGGCGCTAAAAAACGCCACTATAGGACTAAAATAACACCGCAAAAAACCTATTTTGCTGTAGTGGTTTTAATATGAAATTAATATTCTCACCTCTCTCAAATGTGGTATCAATATGTGATATCAATAATCATGTTTCGTTAAACATGAAATAATAATAAGCCGAAAAATAATTTGAACATAAAAGGATCCAACTCAAAAATCTTAATCCTCATAACTCAAAATAATCCAACCCGAAACTGACCCAACATAAAACTAACCTAAACTCAAAACTGGCCCCAACCAAATATTGACTCAAACCCAAAAATTGTCCGATCCAAAACTATCCCAAAAATTTAAACATACAAACATTGCCTTGGCCCAAATTCAATCTAACCCGTTCACTTATAGGGATGCTTATTGAGTTGAGCAGCTCGTAAATAACTTGAGCTCGACTCGGTCAAAATTCAGTTAACGTTCAACTCGAGTTGACTCGACTCGAGATTTTAGCGAGTCAAGTCGAGTAAGACCCAACTCGACTCGATAAGGTCGCGAGCATCTCATTATTTTTTATAAATTCTTTTATGATTTTTTTGTGGCTACCTTACAAAATTGTGTTCCAAGAAATTTAAATACTAGTTAAAACTCTAGAAAAGTTTAGTGGATTGCTAGGTAATTTACCCATAAAATTTTGATTTCAGATTTTCATAACGTTTTGTATTTCCCGATAATTAAAAAAGTTAATTTGTATTAATAAGAAATTAAATTATAATAATGAGTCTTTCCTTTATTTATTAATTTCTTTCATTTTTCTTTTAATATTACTTTATGTATAAAAGTAGAAAATGAGAAACCTTGAAATTCCTAAGGCATTCTTTCATTTGTTGTTCATCGAAGATTGTTGAGAAACTAAAAAGAATCTCACACTCGAATATCGACTTCATCTCTAACTCGGTCATGACATGTTCGTTTATTTATCTCCTCATGCCTCACATCTTTTCTCTAAATTTCTATGTTTATATTAAGCTCTAATAGTATCACTAGATTTTACATATATTTAAAAAAAATAAGGTAAAATTTTGACGAGCTTAACGAGCACGAGTCGAGCAAAATTTTATCGAGCAACGGGATTTTTTAATGAGCACGAGTCGAGAACTACTCAACTCGCGATCGACTCGCTCAATAAGCACCCCTGTCCACTTGACAGCTCTATTATAATTAAAACTACAATCAAAACATAATTAGAATTGACAGGCAGAGACAAAACGTAAATATTAAAAAGTTGTATAATAAATTTATAATTGATTCATTATATATATATATATATAATAGAAGGTAAAAAAAATTCTCTTTCGTGAGGGGCAATAGCCCATCCCATAATCTAAGTAGGTTCGTCCTTGACTACAATACAGTCTTTGAAGTAATTTAATTTTTATACTTTCGACCTCGATATAATTATAAAAATACATAATGATTTTGAATGTAGTGGTAAATACATTAAATTATTAATGAAAGAATTTATATTCAAAGATAATACGTATTATTGTAAAATACATAACCTTTCATTACCACAATCGCCTTTTTTTTTTTTTTACTTTTTACCCTATTAATCATGTACAATTTAAACTACTTTAATTTTATAGTATAGAAACTAAGAATTACAATTTTATACCAGTATTTACATATTGATTGTTTAAATAATATGACTAAAATCACACAAAGTCAATATATAAATATATAATATTAAGTTTTTTTTACTAGAATTTAGAAACAAATATTGTAAATCGTGGGTCCCAAAAAAGCTGTGGAAGAAGTAAGGGCACGGGAGTTTAGCTTTTGCTTTTTGTCTGCTTTTCTTTTGCTGTCTATATATGTATAGTGTCAAATTCTTCTATTAGTGTATGTACATTGAGAAAGTTAAATATCTAGTCCTTCTACTCTAATTTTATCAGTTTTAATTCTTATACTTTTCAAATTTTAAAATTTCGGTTTCAAATTAAACAACAGGTGTGAAAATTTTAAGTCGAATTTTGCTATTAGTTTTTGTTCTCCAATTCGATCATTTTAAGTTCTTGTATTTTAGTCATATTGTTCATGTATTATTTAGGATATGATTAAAAAAATTTAAATTTAAAAAATACAGATACTAAAATTAAATTAATTAGAGCACATGGACTAAATCCACAACTTATGAATAGTACATGGACTAATGACAAAATTTGACCTATATACATGCCACTTCAGAACATGATCATTCTTTAGACCACTTTAGTACTTGAACATAAAAAAAATTCTCAAATCGATCATGGACTGACATGACATTTCAACAACCAACCATGTTATTAATATGATATTGAACAATCAACATTTGACGTCATTAAAGGTCACGTGTCACAACCTAATTAGTTTTTGAAATGTCATGTTGGCACTATGTTCCAATTTGAGATAATTTTCCAAGGTTAAGTACTAAAGTGGTAAAAAGAAAATTCAAGTACCAAGATGAAAAAAATCCCAAACTCATGGGCAGATTATATATATTAAACCCCTTTTTTTCTTTTTGTTTTTTAGTCACTTAAATAGCAGAAAATAACAGCCAACGTGGAAGCATCAATTCCATGGAAGAGAATAAACGCACTCCAACAAAGATTTGATTTTGTTTTAGAATTCCTATGCAGAAAATAGAAACTTTATAAACAATATTGAAAATCACTATTGCCAAACTCTATTTGACAATGGAGCACTGTTTTTATATTTTTTTTAATGCATTGTATTGTATTATTTATTTTTACTGTTTATTCGAAGGAAAAAAAGAAAAAGATTCACCACCTTCCCTTTTGCTGTGTTGTTGCTTCTCTTTTGAGCTTTTTTGCTTTGGGTGGTGGGTGTTTTGCTATATTCACATTCCCTCACAAGCATGCCACTTTGGGTTTTGTGAATTTTATTGGAACGTGACGTGGTGTCTTTCCGTTTTGAATTTCAAATAAATAAAAATTTAGGGTTTCTTTTTAGTAATATATTATATTAGTAGTCTCTGAATTTTTTACGGCACTTATATTTTCATCACAAAACTTTTTAAATTTTACATTACAACCGTTACAGTATTAATTCGTTTTTATTACGATTATTGTCGTTAGTTATTAAAAAATGTGACAAGGCATGATTGACTCATGCAATTCGTTGGGGTTAAGCTAGAAGGAATAGTAAAGTGGTGGGCGGCGGGCTCGGAGTTGAGCATTAAAGAGTAAGGTTCAATCATGGAGGGAAAATAGAGGAAAGGAAGAATATAACACCGCGTTAACTTTTTTTTATCGACAATGGATGACAATAACCGTGATGAAAGTGAATTACAAGTCTAGTGATAAAAAATATAATTGTCCTAAAACTACAAGGACCAAAATGTATGTATCCTAAAAATTCAGGGGATAACAGTGTAATTTACCCTTTCTTTTTCTATTAGTAAATTTTAATGTTTTGCTTGCACTATTTTCCCAACTTCTTTAAGGTCTGCAAGTCCTCGTGTGCTTTATGTTTGTTGGGCTCCTTACGCCGCCTTGATCCGCCGTCGGGATGATTGCTTACACCGAACTTGTTTCTTGTCCTCTGAAAACCATCTGGCTTGCAAGGCGGTCGTTGAAGTTTGTTGTGCTCAGCCTCGCAATTAGGGATGACAATAAGATGAATTATGACCGTATTTCCTTGTAGGGGCGGAACCTTTAGGAGATTAGGGAGTTAGAGTTCCTCCAAAATTTTTTAAAAAAAAATCAATTTTTTAAAATTTTTAATTTGGACGTATCAAAATTTTAAAAATTCAGCTTTAAATTTTTTAACATTTTTAATTAAATTCTTTTAAAAAAATTAAAGTTTTTAATTAAATCTCTCAAAAATATTAAAAATTTAATTAAACTTTGATTTTTTTAAATCCCTTTAAGTCTATAATTTTTTTAAATTAATTTGACATTCTCAATCTCTTGCTCCAAATTTCACGTTGATCCATTTAAACGGTTCATTAATAAATTATTTTCTCAATTTAAAAAATATATTATAGAAAAATATTTCATGTACAGGAGGTAGAAACGAAAAGTTTCCACACGAGTCTTTAGTTTTAGGATTTAGAGACTCAATTTAAGGGTTTAAGTGTAGGGATTTAGAATTTATGGTCCATGATTGGAATTTATAGTTTAGGGTTTAAATGTTATGGTTTATGTGTTTAGGGTAATATGATTAGGGATTTAGATTTTAACCTATAAACCTTAGATTTTAATACTGAACCCTAAATTCAAAACTCCTACACTTACCCCTAAACAATAAGCCTTAAACAGACCCCTAAACCCTAAAATTAAAATATTTATAAAAAAATTATTTTTACCGCATGCGCATAGAATAACTAACCGTAAATTATTCATTTAAACAGTTTATATTTTTACTTAAAGGGATGTCTACAGATGCTATGAGTAATATATTTTATGAAAAGTATGTTTTAGTGTCCATGATTATATGTCAATTGACATACCATTTTCATTGTAATCTTTTATTGTTTATATGAGAAATACACTACTTGTCAGTTTCACTATTTGACATTATAACTTGTTGTATTTTGGAAACAAATTAAAATTTTTTTACGTATATATAATTTTCTTTATTTCTTTCTTTATTAAATAAAGATGTATTACATTCGTAAAATAGATATTGTGATTTAAATTCATATAAAATGAGATAATATAAATATACCTTACCACTCGACAAATAGTTTATGAGTAATTTTTGATAAACATGCTGTGTAAAAAATTATACAATTTTACATACTCGTCAACAATTAAAATATAAATCATTAAAATATTTACACCTAAAGTCTAAACCCTAAACCCGGAGCAAATTTCCAAAATGATAAAAAAAAAACAGATGCCTCAGAAATCAACCTCAGCCTGCCATCCATGCTACATGAACCGTATAAATTTCTTTAATGTCCATTTTACTATTTAAAGGGTTTGTATTTGTCTATGTTAATTAAGAGTTCAAAATTTTATAAATTTAAAATAAAATTTGAGTTATAAAACTACATTTTAAATAATTTAAATTTTTTAGTAATTAATGAATAATTTTTAAGTTCGAGTTGAGTTTCTTAACTTTGCCTGATATATGTATATCACATATGAAAAATATATGTATATCGAATGTGATTATAAAAAGCCTTTTAAATTGTAACAAATTAGTACCATAAACATTATAAATATTTTACAATTAAATTTGAACATAAACTCGAACAACTTAACTTGGCTTGATTCGTATTTCATACACTCAACTTGAAAAAAATAAAATTTGAGTTATAAAATATATCGTCAACTATACTTGAAAAAAAATCAAATAAACAACTTAATCAAATGTTCATCCTACCATTAATAATATCATATAAAATTTAAATATAAAAAGATCATAATAAATTTTATTATTGTATCTAAAATCTGTTGTTAATTAAGACTTCTACATATTAACTAAGCTCAGTACATCAAGTTCAGATATTGAATTCCGTTACTATCAATATTTTTCTTATTCATAATGTAATTAATTTTAAATAAAAATACATGATAATTAGTGTGGAGATAATCTGAGAAATAATTAAATCAAATACATGATAATTTTTTGATGGATTTATTTAGTTGATAAAAACCCATTTTGGTTATTGTGGAGATAATTTGAGAAATATTGAATTTTAATTAAATTCTTTTTTATAAATGTTTTTATAATATTGAACCCAATAAGTATTATAGTGAAAAAACGAATATTATTTATTTAAAGAGACGTGTTCAAATCATTTTATCTATAAAATATATGTATATTATCAAAAAATTAAAAATATCTATAAATAGATATTACGTATAATCATCTTTAAAATATTTAAAATAAAAAATATTTTTACAACATTTACCGTTCCTTTATTTATTTTTATCTATTTTAGGTTTCTTCTTCTTATGGTAAACAATGAAGCTTTGCAGGCATATTTCATGTCATATTTCACATCCAATAAAAAGTGAAAAAAGAACATACTCTACTTATCATATAAATATACTACCGCTATGAAAGAAAATGGTTAAATAATTTAAATCAAATACTATAATAATTATTATTCCTTCTGTCCTACCAAAAATGTCTATTGTTGATTTTTTACGTAGTTTTAGAAAGAAAAAATTTGTGTAAGAAAGATGATATAAAATAATTAAAATGATAATTTTATCCTTGAAAAGTTGAATTTTGTTTTATTGGGAAATTAAAAAAGGGGTATAAAGGGAAATATGTCTTTTAAAAGTTGTTGATTTTTTCAATAAGACATTTTAAGTGTGACAATTTTAAAACACAAAGGGACATATTGAGTGGGACAAAGGGAGTATGAAAATATCTGATTTTATTTAATAAATTTATCACGTATAAAGACATATGCGAGATATTATGTTAGGAGTTTAAACTTTAATACTTGGTAAAATTATATGAGAATTTAAATTTTTTTAAGGGTGCAACTGTTCCCTAAGACTAGCACCCCTCGACCTATCATAATTAGGTGTGTGCAAAAAAATTCGATCCGATTGATTAGATCTATTTATCCGTTAATCTGATTCGGAATTTCGGATATTCGATTTGTTTTTTTTATTTTTTGGATAATTCGGATCGGATATCCGAAAATTTCGAATCGGATACGGATAGTTATTTTACATTCTAATCGGATATCTGATTATCCGATATCCGAAAATTCAATTTTTTATAGATGTAAATCTTGTTATATTTGATATTTTACTTGTTATATATGAAAAATTAAAAATTTCATGGATACAAATCTTGTTATATTCAATAATTTGTTGATTGTTGTATTCGAAAAGCTAAAATTTTTATGGATAAGGTTGTCAAATTAAAAATAATTAAATCAAGTCACTAATTCGGATATTTAGATATCTAAATATTCGATCCGAAATTTTGGATATTAAAAAATCGGGTATCCGTTTTTTTAATCGGATACAGATCGCTAAATTGCCTATCCAAAATTTTTAGATATCCGAAATTTCGCATCTGATCGGATATCCGAAATGCATACCTCCTGATATTTATGGGCAGAACAAAAAGATTATTCGAGGGGTATAATTTTTTTAACAATATTGAAGAAGGGTTAACTATTTATAAAAAAATATTGTTTTATTTATAAAGGGATGTCATCTATATATATTTTTAATTATATATATAAATTATATAGGAAAAAATTCCAAAATATTTTAGGTGTCATCATACACCACCTTCTATTACTTGGCTCCGTCCATGTTGATATCAGATCAATTGATAGCTGATAAATTAATTTGATCAATAAATAATATATCTAATAACATATTTAAATATTGTTATCAACCCCATACGAATGACATATCCTCCTTCATATTTGGTTCATGTCTTTATTTCTTCTCCAATGTTGTCCTTGTGAATCAAAATATATATTTTGAAATAAATAAGTAAAGGGGAGGGTAGGGGGTGCATGTTAGTGAGGCAGTGCAGTCCAGTGAGTACAAATTTTTACAGTACTCACGTCTCTCTCAAATTCTGCACTCTCGTCCTGACACTCGTATCACCCACCTGATTTTCTTTATTTCAGTTTTTGTTTCCTTTTCAAAATTTATACAGGAACAAAAGGAAAATGGATAGCCTTTTATTTTGTTTATTTGTTTTTTTTCTATATATATAATGAGATTAAAGTATTGTTTCTTTCAAAAGTTGTGTTTGTGGACTGAGAAAAAGAGAGGGTGACTCGGTTAAGAACCCAAGAAAGAAAGGAAGCCTGGCAGAATAGAGTGGAAAAAAGAAGAAAAAAGTGTGACATGTTTTATTTTTTTAAAATTTTTCCTGTTTGTTTTGGTTAAGTTTCAAGACCCAGATTTTAAAACCAGAGAAAATGTTGGGTTTCGGTTTTCATTAGCATTCGCCATTATTGAGTCATAAGAAAATGGGTCTTCTTCATCTTCTCTTCTTCATCTTCTTCTTCTTCGTCATGCTTTCTTCTGCTACTGTTTCTTTGTCATATGAGCCTCGTAACCATGAAGGTAGCTGAACCTACTACAAACTTTTTTTCTTTTTTGTAATTCAAATGCTTGTTTCTAAAGTAATTTTTGTCCTGGGGTTTGATTTTTTTCCCATGCTTTTTTTTTTGTAGTGGAAGCGTTGATAAGTATACGGAGAGAATTGAATGATCCACATGGGGTGTTAAATAACTGGGATGAAGACTCTGTTGATCCTTGTAGCTGGGCAATGATCACCTGTTCTTCTGAAAATCTTGTTATTGGCCTGTTAGTTTCTCCACTCTTTTAAATTTTCCTTCTGTTGATGTTTGCTTGTTTTCAAAACATTGTACTGAGTTTTTGTTTTTGTTTTTAGGGGAGCTCCAAGTCAGTCATTATCAGGAACTTTGTCCGGGACAATAGGAAATCTCACCAACCTTCGCCAAGTGTAAGAAAACATCAAAATTTAATTTCCTGTTGCTATGGTTTAGCTTTTTATTTTTGTTCTTTGATGTTGATAATTTCCCTGTTGAAGGTTGCTGCAAAACAACAACTTATCTGGTCATATTCCACCCGAGCTTGGGTCTCTTCCGAAACTGCAGACTTTGGATCTATCTAACAACCGATTCTCCAGTGAAATTCCATGGTCATTTGGACAGCTAAATAGTTTACAGTACCTGTAAGTTTTTTTTCACTGGTTCTATTTGCATAGGCTAAGGAAAGTAGAGTTGAATAGATTTCTAGGATGGGGTCCTAAGTTGTAGTAAAATTCTTGCTGTAGATTCATATCATATGCTTTTATGTTTGCATATCCTGTTTGTAAATATGTTTGTTTTGTTTGTAACTATGATTATGGCATCTGAGAATGCATTTTCTGTCCTGTAATGAGTAGGAGGCTGAACAACAATAGCTTGTCTGGGCCTTTTCCTGCATCTTTAGCAAAAATCCCTCAACTTGCTTTCTTGTAAGTGTGAATTTCTTTATTTTCTCCACCTATTTTTATGACTTTCTTTTCGATATAATGCTGCTTCGGTTTTCAGAATCTGATTATTGGTGTTTCAGGGACTTCTCTTATAACAATCTCAGTGGACCCGTGCCCAAGTTTCCTGCCAGAACTTTCAAGTATGATTTGTTTTCTGAAGCTCTCTGACCAATTATTATAATCATTTAATTCTAATTTTGCCAATTGGTGCATGGATTATAGTATTGTGGGGAATCCATTGATTTGTGGAAGCAGCTCTACTGAAGCTTGCTCGGGAACTGCCTACGCGGTTCCCCTTTCATTTTCCCTGGGTTCATCAAATGGTAATTCTCTTCAAACCTACATTTTAACAGTCCCAACTATTCATCCTCTCCTTATTAATGGTTTACGTATATATTGCCTATTTTGCCTCATGAATTAGGGGAGAAAAAATCCAAGAAGTTAGCTATTGCACTTGGAATCAGCTTCTGTTTTGCCTCTCTCATACTCCTCACATTCACACTACTTTGGCATAGAAAGAAACGGAAGAGGCTAATGGTTCTGAATATTAGTGGTTGGTGACAACAACTAAATAAAATGTTAAAAGATTTCTTTTATATGGTTGCTTAAAGTGATTTAATATTGTCACATGTGTATTGCAGACAAACAGGAAGAGGGCCTCATTAGCTTCGGTAACCTTAGAAACTTCACTTTCAGGGAACTCCAGCTTGCTACAGATAACTTCAGTTCCAAGAACATACTAGGCACAGGTGGTTTTGGTAATGTCTACAAGGGAAAGTTAGGAGACGACTCTCTTGTGGCTGTGAAGCGGCTAAAAGACTTGACGGGAAGTTTTGGAGAGTCACAATTCAGGACCGAGTTGGAGATGATCAGCTTGGCAGTTCACCGTAATCTGCTTCGTTTAATCGGATATTGTGCTACTTCTAACGAGAGACTTCTCGTCTACCCTTACATGTCTAATGGCAGTGTGGCATCCAGGCTCAGAGGTTAGTCATAGCTTTGCTGACCTGTAACTTATCTCATTCAATTCTCATGTTGGACAAGTTGATTACCTATTTTGTTTGGTGAATAACTGCACAACCACTGTATTGTTGCACTTTCAATGTCTAAACATTACCATGGACCACCATTGCTTGAAATGGGAAAAAAATGGTCCAGTTTGTGGATCCCGACCATGTTTTCGAGTCATTATTCCTTTTTTCCTTTTAAATGTATTTACTGTTCAAAATAGTTTCCAGTTGACAATAGTTTTCATTAAATGTTGGTCTAACTCTTGTAGGCTGTCATTTTGGGGCTCATTTATTTACTGTATTTTCATTTCACTTCAGTTGGGTTGAATATGAAATAATAAGTACCAAGAGGGAGAACCCAGTCTTTGCATCCAGTTCAGGTGTTTTATAAATGTTTGCGAATTTAACTTTCTCGAGTTTCATAGCTGCTTTGGTTTGATTGTTCATTTCAACATGGGTTGCAAACTAAAATAAGTTAGCTGAGTAGGCTGTAATCTAAGACCGGAAATGAGGAATATGATGTGTTCTTATTAAATTTGAAAATGATTTCTTAACTATAATTTAGCATACCTCTAATGTAAGTGAATTGGATTTGGCAGGAAAACCGGCTCTAGACTGGAATACAAGGAAGAGGATTGCGATTGGAGCTGCAAGGGGACTTCTTTATCTACACGAGCAATGTGATCCAAAAATAATCCACAGAGATGTGAAGGCAGCTAATGTTCTTCTGGATGATTATTGTGAAGCTATTGTTGGTGACTTTGGCCTTGTGAAGCTCCTCGATCATGCAGATTCTCATGTCACCACCGCTGTACGTGGCACTGTTGGGCACATTGCACCAGAGTATCTTTCGACTGGCCAGTCTTCGGAGAAAACCGATGTGTTTGGGTTTGGAATTCTCTTGATAGAGCTCATAACCGGAATGAGAGCTCTCGAGTTTGGAAAAACAGTTAGTCAGAAAGGAGCAATGCTTGAATGGGTTAGTTTGCTCAGCAACTATATTAATCTCAAGTCTTGTTTTTATTAACTTTGTTTGGGGTACACTTTGTTTAGGGTCTTATTTTACCTTTAGTCAAAGTCAGTACCTTAGCATGAAAGTATCTCCTTTTATACACTTTGGGAAAGATGTATTAGGAATTTGAATTTCTTATCATACTAATAAGTTGAAATCAGCTTAGAGCATATAAGGAGATATGTATGAATAAAGCTGATGTCGGAACATTCGGAATTTTATCGTGACAGGTAAAGAAAATACAGCAAGAAAATAAAGTGGAAGTATTGGTGGACAGAGAGCTAGGGAACAACTATGACAGGATTGAAGTGGGGGAGATGCTCCAAGTGGCTTTGTTATGCACTCAGTACCTCCCGGCCCACCGACCGAGAATGTCCGAAGTTGTCCGGATGCTCGAAGGCGATGGCCTCGCCGAGAAATGGGCGGCGTCGCACAATCATACCAACTCCACCTCGACCCACTTTCCTAACAGCTTCGGTAACAAAAGCATGGCACCCCCCACCACTGGATCAAAACATGATGGAAAGAGTTACGATGATGAATCGAGCAAGATGTTGGGCACAGGAATGGATGATGATGATGATGAACATTCTTTGGATTCCTATGCCATGGAACTCTCCGGTCCAAGGTAAAAACAGAGGTGAAAGTGAAATATATAGAGAGTATGAATTCTTTATTAGATTCTTTACATGTTACCCAAGTTTGAGAATAGGTGCAGTGGGGTAGCCTGATCACTTGTGTTTAAAGAACTTTCATGTTAAGAATATATATATATTATGGGATTTGTAATGTAAATATAGTATCCATTACACAGTTTCATGTTGGTTTTTGTCGTTCTTTTATTTTTTTATTTTGGGTTCTGGCAAATGAGCACAGTACGAGTAGGTTTGTATAGGTTTATGGATGAAGGGATAACCCAAAGGAGAAAACATCAGATTCTCTGCTCCCAAGTGTGAGACAGGGATTCAACCACAGTTTGATTTTGACTTTCTTTTTTGAAAAATGGTACAATTAATATTATATTTTGGTGTTTTCGGTATATTTGTGCTGTGAAATTAAAAGGATAATTGTCGATGGTGGGTGATGCTTTTGCAGTATCATGCGTTTGCAGTTGGCCCTTTGCCTGTCTCTCCTGGTGGATATTTATATCTTTGGAATTATTTGAATTTAAAGAAAAAACTTTTGATAGCAATGAATCTTGGTCTAAGTGATAAGTAGTTTTGTATTTTTAAACAAGTTTTGAGTGTAAAATTTTGTGTATGTAGAATTCTTTTTTTAAAAGTTACCTACGAAGTCGCTTAAGTAGATTTTGAGTCCGAGATTAGTATATACAAAAAATTCATGTTAGAAGACTTATTCATCAAAATTAAATACGAGTCGATCTGAATTGGTCAAGGTAAAACCTTGTAGAATTGGAAAAGCAACTAAAAAGAAAGAAAAATTTTTGGTGTAAAAAAATAATTTTGAGGTACCTATGTAAAAAAAAATAACTTTACACATTTATCTTATATACTTGTCTTGGTATTAAGCTTAAAAAAGTTGTACAAGTCTACATCTTTATCTCAAAATATAACTTAAATTTATAATTTTAAAATCTAAATCTTAGAATCCAATAAGTGTTCTAGTAGAAAACGGATGATATTCATCTTAAGAGACACGAGTTATTTGTGTACAAGGTGTATGCACATTGTCAAAGGGTTAAAAATATTTATGAACAGATACTACCTTCAAATTATTTTAAGACTATTCAGAAAAAACTAATTCTTAACCTTTAAAAAATTGTAGTTTAGATTATGTATTGAATAAAATTTTTGAATTTAGATGTATAAATATTTTTAAATTTATGTCAAATATTATTATTTGTTGAATATTAAATTCAAAGCCAAAAACTTAAAATCAAAATTTTAAATTAAATATCCAAATTCATTAAAAATTAGACGATCAAAATTCGAATTCTCTTAAAAGTAAATAAAATCTTTATCAATAATCTGGCGTTGAATTCATATATCATTAAAAAGACACTTTAAAATGGCAAATGTATTTTTATAATACGAATTATTAATATAATAAAATAATATGCACATAATAATAAATTGGATTAGTTCGGTAAATGTAGAGTTTATTTTTGGAGTTATTTATATACACCTTAAATCACTAACCCAAAACACTATATTCTAAACCATAAACTAAATCCATAATCCCTAAAGCATGATTATATAGTCTAAAGACTATACGTCGTGTGCATTGAATAATTTCCCTTCTTTATGATATTAACAATATATATATATAATTATATTTTTAAATATCTTAAAGGTGATTATAAGTAAGGGTGTTCAAAACTAGCCCAATGCACATCCAGAGGGTGAATAAGTTCAATATTGCTATTATATTATTATTATGTTTCATCATCCCTTTCACTTTTTTAACTTGCATTATAAGTTTATTGAGTCACTGGATACCCATGGGTCAGTTTTGAGCACTCCTAATTATAAGGTAATATATGTTCATAATTTTTTATAGCCTTTTGATAAGATGCCTTGCAAGCATAACTGCTCAAATTTGAGTCTCTTAAGAAATCAGTCGTTAAATTTCAATACCTATAATTATTTAAATCTGATTTTAATATTTTTGATATATTAATAAGCGAGTATTAACCATTATTTCAAAGGAGTGTTAGACTAAATTGTAATTTGGTCACTGAATCGAGAAGTTCAATGTATCTTTCCTGCCTTCATCTATTCCTATTCAAATAAGTGTTTTGATGAGAAAAATAAGTAACTGAGCCAGAATAGATCTATCACATGTACACTTAAACGTAACCAATTACATATACAAGATATAATATATTTTGGATAAAATTTTGATACATAGGCTGTGTAAAATTAATTTTACACAAGCCCGTGTATTTACACTATAAAAACCCAAATCCTAAATTCCTAACCCTAACCCTAACCCTAACCCTAACCCTAAACCATAAGCCTTAAACCATATACATTAAATTATAAACACTAATCTTAAATTCTAAACCCTACAACCTAAACCCCTAAACCTTAAACCCTAAACTAAAACCCTAACCCCTAAAACTAAAAGGCACATGTAAACTAAAGTTTACACGGCCTGTGTATCAAAGTTTTTTCCATATAATTTTTATATTTATTTTGTGAACAAATATAATTATTTACATTTAAATAAAATATTAAAATAAATATAGAAATTAAATTCTTAGACTAATTTACACGCCCAAGCTAATTGAACCAACATCAGATTTCGTGGGGGAGTCGAGCTTTAGATATTAATAGGCTTAAATGAAAAATATGTGCCTAAAGTATATTTTTTTGAACTTTAGGTTTTTAAAGTATTTTTTTTATAAAAATAGGTGTCTAAATTTTCAAAAGTTGTAATTTTAGGTGTCTGACCGTTAATGAGTGTTAAATTTTTTTAACCAATCAATGCTTGACATGTGGCATTAATTTAATTTTTTTATTTTTTAAAGAAAAACACCCAAAAAATTTAAATTTCCATAAATTCCTAAATTTTATAATTTTTATAAAACAGTTCCCAAATTCCTAAAATCTCTCAAACCCAAACTTCCAAATTACCGCTGCTTCCGCCGTCAATCGCCGTCCCTAAGCCTACCTCTTTAGTCGTCGAATTTAGTAGGTCGTTTCCCCTATCACGGTGTTGCCGAAAATGACGAACAGCGTGGCAGCCGAACATTAATTTCGTGTTCGACGTTCGACTGTCACGCCATTCGTCATTTTCTACAACGCCGCAATAGGGGAAACAACTGACTAAATTCGGCGATCAAAGGGGTAAGCTTAGAGGCGACAATCAACGGCGGAAGCGGCGGCAATTTGAGGGATTAGTTTTGGAAGATTTTAGGAATTTGAGGACTATTTTATAAAATTGCAAAATTTCAAAAATTTATAAAAAAATAAAAAAATGTTTTTAATTTTTAATTTTAAAAAAATAAAATAAACATGTCACGTGTCAAGTATTGATTTGTTAATAATTTTTTAACACCCTTTAAAGGTCAAACACCTAAAATTACAACTATTAAAATTTCAAACATTTCAAATTATAACAGTTAAAATTTTAATCATCTATTTAAAAAAATACTTTTACTTAAAATTCAAAAAATATATTTTATGCCCTATTTTTCATTTAAGCCTAATTAATAAAGGCGGACATATTTTATGCTTCTTCGGTGAAGGATTTTCGAATTTCTTTCCGCCGGGAGCAACGACTTTCATAATGGCCAATCACTCCTCCGCTTACCCAATCATCTCCGCCTCGTTCAATCAAGACAACAGGTAAATTTTAACTTCATAATTCCTATTTTTTCGTTAATCATATATCGCTTAAATTAAACATATATACTCTGTTTTGGTTTCGATTTTGCAGTGGTTTTGCAATTAGCACTAAAGATTGTTTCAAAATAATCGATTCAAACACCGGAAGGCTCTGCTACGAACGAGGTTAGCTAATTCCGCTAAGTTTATTGTATTATTGTTTTTCTTTTATCTGTTACTGATTTTCAACGATATTGTTCGAAGCTTTAAATCAAATAATTGATTGATTGTTGTTTTTTCTTCTTCTTCAAATTGATTTATTCGGTAGCTGTTGGAGCTTTCATTATTGTTGAGATGCTGTATAGTTCAAGTCTTCTCGCCATTGTTGGAGCTGGTGAACAGGTGTTTCACAAATTTACTCTTTTTTTTGTTTTGTCTTTTTGTTCTGATTTTTTTAATTATAATTTTAGCAATCTACTTTGTAGATGACAATGAATTACTATTTTTGCAGCCATCTTTATCTCCGCGCCGTCTCTGTTTGTTCAATACAGTAACCGGTGCTCCTCTCCGAGAGATGACTTTCCTAACTTCAATTCTTGCTGTTCGCTTGAATAGGAAAAGGTAAAATGTTGAGTTTAGCTTAGAAGATAGCACTTTAAACTCCGTAGTGCACTCATTTGGATATTTTACTGTAGATTATTCATTCTTTTTATGTGTGGATTTAAAAAATTCATTTTGACTGGGTACATATAGGTCATTTTCATCTAATAATATGTAAGATTAAGCTTAGATGTAACTCAGGATAGTTACATCTGCAAGGAACTTTACAATGTTTTGTAACTACCAAACTCTTAAGTTTCATATTTTATAATTGTTACGAGTATTATTAAACTAAAAATATAGTGGGTCAAAATTGTGGTCTTGAAGAGGGTTTTGTTCTGGAAGTAGTTTGGTTCCTTTCAATTATAGGACATTTTACTTTGTTGACGTCTTCATTTTGCCAGAGCTATAAACTTGTTTCTTATCAGTCAACAAGTTCTTTGTTCTTATCAGTCAAATTTGTGGTTCACATGATAGTATCTGGGGTCATATTAAATCTACACTAGTCCATTGGATACGATTATATCCTTTTTTTAATTATGCTTAATTTGTGTAATTGCAGACTTGTTGTGGTTTTGCAAGAGAAAACCTACATATATGACTTAAATAGTCTTTCAATGTTGGATACCATTGATACTGTGCCAAATTTAAAGGGTAAGTAGTATGTTTTTCTTCCATATATACGGTGGCTTTTGCTATCCCTCAAGTAGGACATGTTTAGTTACTCCAGTTTTCCTATTAACTTCAAAAACTACTTGATCTTAGCATTTGTATGAGTGCTTATATGACATGAAGTGATATTTCTAAGACCATATCATATCTTAGATTCTCTTAATGATTAATGCATGGCATTTGAAAGGATATGGGATTGAATTAATACTTTGCTGTTAACCTAGTATATTCATATAGAGTTTTAATTTCTAATACCTTTTAATGGTTTCTTACTCATTTTAAGTTCTTTTTGAGAAATTGATATTCCACTTATTGGGTTGAAATGGAGTGCACAATGGAAAGAGGATAAGTAAGATTTTTATGGTTGGAGGTGACCAGAAATTTGGTCTGAGAGAGGACTCCTTTGATCAATGTACAGGTTCATCCATGCAAGCTCCAAAATTTTTGCCGTTTTGTAGATGATCTGCATTCATTTGATGAATTTTCATGATACGACGCACATAAAAGAAGTTAGTTCCACTCTTGCTGGAAATTCAGTTCTGCCTCGAGTTTTAGGAGGCTCTATTGTGGATGAGTACAGTTTGAATGGAAGATATCTTGCAAACCGACTCCAGCTTAGAGCTTTAGAATTTTTTTTACTGCTTTCTAGGAGTTCACAGAAAAATATTTTATAACATATGTCAGAGGCCACTATGATGTGAATGGATTTGTTAAGCATGATTGCATGTTGCAATTGTCATGCAGTGGAACTTATAGTGGCACATTTTGGCAGTTTGTATGTTTGGTGCTTTATCTATAGATCTTTGAGGGTTGTTAAATGGGTCTGATACATTCATGTTTTGCTTGGTAGGGAGGATGTAAAAGTTTTGAATCCAATGATTATGCTATATAAGTGAGGTGGAGGTTATGTAAGTTGTCATTTGGGTGAAAAGGTTTCCATTCTCGTTACCAAGCAAAGCACTGTGTTCATAGCCAAAGAGTAATTTCTTTAACTCCTTTGGTTAGAGTTCTGTTGGGGTCTGAATTGTTTCTTAATGCAGTAACTTGTTGCAAGAGAGCATGACTATTTTTCCACACTGAGATATGCAAAAGTTGACTTGTAGCCAGGTTATTTTCAGTCCTTCAAAATCATTCACTTCTTATTTTTGGATATCCTTTCAGTTAATAACTCAAATATCTTATGAGTACTACGGACTAAGGTTGAGATAAGAAATGGATTATTGAATGTTCTCAAATAAAAGATAAGTAACACATTACGTGTTAGAGTATCATATTTTTAACCATCAAGCTCCTTGAATCTCTGGGCTTTTGAAGAACAGTGAGAGCATCTAATCTATGAAAAACTTATCTGGAAGTGATTGTTAATAGTTAATTATGAAGTTGAAAATAGTACAGTTGCTGTAATTGGAAAGTGTCGTGAGTCATGTAAATACTCGCTGAACAAATAACATTTTCTTTATTTGGTTCATGAAGGATTTTTTTAGTAATTTTAGTTTTATGTTATTTTCTTTCGTTCAGGACTCTGTGCATTCTCCCCTAGTTTGGATGGTTGCTTCTTGGCTCTTCCTGCCAGCCCGACTAAAGGAGCTGTATTAGTGTACAATGTCATGGAGCTTCAGTTGCATTGTGAGGTTGTCATAGAAACTTTCTCATTGTATACTCTAGAATTGGACCTACGAAATAGAAAATAATCAAAATTTCGAAAAAGTTGGTTCAGATAAGTATATTTATTCACTAGATAGTATTCTGCAACATTTTCTAATCTCAAAATCTAGTGCATTTAATTTGATATTATTCTCGAGTTTTTTATTATATAAAAACACATTAGATGTATTAGATGTCATGTGCAAAGTGATTAAATTATGAAAAACATTTCTTAAAGAAAACAGTAGAGCAGCTCTGTTGAATATAAACTATGAGCAAGGGATGAAAAGCTCGAGCACCTTGGCTTCTATTTTTAATAGTTGCCCTTCCCTCATCAGAGATTCTTTGTTCTTACCTTCCTGTCACTGAGAATCAATAATTTTAGAAACTGAAAGTTTCTACTTTGAGTATTTCTACTATTAACCTTCTTAATAACTAGAGTTTGTTCTAGTTGTTATGCCAGTAAGTATTTAGTTATAAAGATAATTAGTTTCAGTTAGTTTCCTATTCATGTATATATACCCTGATGTACATCAATTATTCAATGTATAAGAATTCATCCTTTTCACAAAGCTAATACTTCTATTGAGTTTGGAATGACCATTTCTACTCATATTAACTGCTCTGTTTTTTAATATTGCATAGACATTTATATGATTGCCCTTGAATGGAAGAGATCTTTTTTCCTTTGTTCTATTTCATCCTTTAGATTGGTCATTTTTTTTTATATTTTGCATTTATTGAATCAATTGTAGATAGATGCTCACCGATCTCCTTTGGCTGCAATTGCTTTATCTACCAATGGAAAATACATTGCAACAGCATCTGAACAGGGAACCATAATCAGAGTTCATCTGGTTTCAGAAGCAACTAAGGTACAGAAGAATTTGATAAGACTCATGTATGAAGTGTGTCTTTTGTACTAGACCTTTTAATAAATGGAGGCTGTTAGAGCTACAATTATCCCTTCTTGCTTGAAAAAAAGAAAGTAATCTTGAGATTACTTGACATAATCATACTGCATAATTGCGAAACCTTCAAGTTATTTTCTGTCAAAGAAGGATGAATGAGAAAGGCCTGGAACAGAAAATTAAGCCACGCAAAACTTCTTTAGATTTGACTTCATGCATTTGATAGGACTTGATATATGAAGTGTGTCTTGGGTACTAGGCAACATAATAGTGAATGCAGGCCATTATTGCTACAATTATCCTTTGTTGGGCGAAGAATTATAATAAAAACTTGACTTGTAAAAAACTGAATTCCTTTAGTAGCATGCGATTAGTGTTTATGTCTCCTTAAATTTTAACTTCATATATGGAATCCAACCATCCTTTAATTTCTCAGTCATACAGTTTTCGGAGGGGAACATACCCATCTACCATATTTTCATTGTCATTTGCTCCATCATTGCAACTTCCAGATATTCTTGCAGCCACAAGCTCATCAGGTTCTTTTCATATCTTCTCTCTTGGGTTCGAGACTAATCAGAGGTGAGGACTACAAATATATCTCTTTCTAGTGTGTACTGGAAAATATTTCTGACAATCAACATGCATATTACATAGTACCTATGTTATCATCATGGTGACTGGTTATCTTGTCATATTATAAATTTTATCTCCACAGTATATGATGCATAATATAAATTTTATATATTTACTGCTAGCTGTTTATGTTCCCTTTTCTTTGACATATAACATTCTGCATATAATGGAACTCCCTTGTTCTTAATTTTTAGAGTGTTTCCTTTCTAGGTGAAAATCTATATCTTGTTGGCTTTTCAGTTTACTCCTCTTGTATTTCTCTATTTTTATATGTATATTTAACTTTTAGTACAACTAATGTTGACAACTATATAGAGACCCTTTTCCCTTTGGAACTTAAATAGCACTATCATACAGCTTCCATCAGGTACACTTCTGCATCTCAAAAATAGAAACTAATAGGTTTGAAGGATAATTTAACCATGTTTGACCACTTGAAGTTAGTATGTTCCTTTTGTGAATAATGTGTCTGTTTGCTCTTTTATATGGGAACAATTGTTTCTTCCTTCTCAATATTTCAGGAAAACTTTTAGTTTATTGATTGTTTAGGAACCATAAGTGGCATTGTAAAGTTGCTAACGTCGGTGGTCATCAGAAACGTTACGGGTCATAAATATCCTCATACTTTTTCAAAGCAAAAGAAGTTATATCTCGTGCAAGTTTTAAATAGCCTTTTTGTCGTTGCATCTGTGTCTGCCTATATATGTGAATGATTTACCAAGTTATGTGACCTTCTCAAATTTGTACTGCTAAGCAGGAGCAAAAAGTCAGGTGGTTTTCTTGGATCAATACTACCTGATTCTGTGAATGATGTGCTAGACCCAGCTCACCATCATGTGCTTCACAATGCTGTTTCCGCGGGAGTCAGAAGGTAAAGCACATTATAACTGTTTTAAAGAATTTCTTAGCTCATTAGTACAATAGGGAACAGCTTCACTGGGGGCAACCTCATGAATCATGATCCCTGTTAGCCTAACCGCCTAAGTAACTCTTGAAGTTGTTTAAATACTGATCGAGTGCGTATGTTTAAGCTAATTTACATTTCTTTTTCTTGAACAATGCTCAAATATGTGTATGAGGGGAAACTATACCATGGTGGTACGTAATTATCTTTCAAGCTCCTTGCTGGAGAAATATGATGATCAGATTCAATCTAGAAAGGGTTATCAATATTATTTATTCCTTGTTAAATGGTTTTGACTAGATGACCATCCACAACATTTTGTGCCATAAAGTTGCATTTCTCTATTGCAGCTATGCAGTGGTGCGCAAGCTAGACAAAGTTGCTGATTCATCCTCATCCGAGATTGCATTGTGTAGGTCAGTTCTTGGATGTGTCTCGGCTTCAAAATTGTATCATCCACTCATTTTCTTTTGCCTTTGTTTTCATGTGTTTTCTACTTGCCTTGATTATATTTTGGATAACCATTCTCCCCCTTTTTATATAATATGGATGATGAATAAATTGAAGTTAACAAGCTTCGCGAATTCTGAACAAAACCTTTTGATCACTTGTTCTGAAAAGTGTTTTTTGTGTAATCGAAGCAGTAAATGGTTGAACTTTCTCGCGTCTTGTTTTTCCTGCTTTGTGTCATTTGTTTTGACTGCAACTAAAGTCGTTTATTGTTACGGTTTTCCTTTATTACTCGATCATAACATTAAAATAATGCAATTCAGAAAGGAGGGTAGCGATTTCTCTAAGGGAGCCTAAGAGTGCATTGCGCATTTGTTGAAAGTTACATGCATCAATGTACATGGTACTCGGATTTACTTGACTATTTTTTGCATGTCTAGGGCCGTAATATCGTTGATAGCGTACAACGGGTACTTTCAGGAATATACCTTCACCCTCAACAGGCAGAACGAGTCTACATGGAGCCTGGAGCGCGAATCCAACCTTCTGGCTGTCATTTCAGGTAATGCGGAAACCTCATGACACCTTTAACGGCCAGACCTAGTTGTAGTTATACGGTGGGTGACAGTTGAACAATAAAAGAAGATGCAATAGACTCAGCTTGAGGGTGTGTTAAATTAAATGATTTATAGAAGCAACAGAATCCAGAAGACCTAATGATGTTGGAAGCACTCATTTAATATTATTATATTATGTAAAAGCATATTTTTTGTAATATTTGAAATGCAAATTATTATCAAAGTGTTGCTGAAAATCATACGTTGATTTGTTTCAGGAAAGTTTTATAATTATAAACAAAAATGGGTTTATATTTGATATATCAGTGTATAGATTCACTGTTAGAACAAACCCTATCGAATAGAATTGGAAAAAAAAAGTACTTTTAGAGACGGCTATTCGGGGAGGGGGGGTCCTTGGCCCTCAAAACTATCAATATATTTGTACTTTTGGTTACTGTTAGGGACGGCTATTGAAGCTTGAAGTAATATCATTTGATTTAAGGATTTATATTTAATATATTGACTGTGGAAATTAAATTTTTTTACAACCGTCTTAGTTTTAGGGTTTAAAGATTTAATTTGGGGTGTAGAATTTAGGAGTTTAGGTGTAGGGGTTTACAATTTAGGGATGTTGGTTAGAATTTAGGGTTTAGAGGTTATGGTTTAGTTTTTAGATTACTATGATGAGAATTTAGGTTTTAACCTATAAACCTTAAATTCTAATTACCATCCTTAAATTCTAAATTCTTACCACTAAACTTTGCACCCTAAATTGGATCCTTAAACCTTAAAACTATGACACTTGTAGAAACTTTTAATTTTTACCGTCAGTGTATAAAATAATTACCCTTGATTTAATAGTTGAGACCAAAACTATTTGAGGGCCACTTTGGCATTGCAGTGGGAAAGTATTTTTGAAAAGTGTTTATGTATATTAGTTTAAAATATGAGTATTTGATATTATTATAAAAAATACTTTTAAGTAGATAAAATGTTAAAAATATAAAAGAATTATAAATGTAAACAAAGATAAATGAGTGATTATACTTAAAAGTATTTTTAAAAAAAATAAAAAACAAAAATTTAACTTTTAAAAAACACTTTTCAAATTAAGTTGGAAGGTATTTTTGGTTTGAAAAACTACATGTTTTGTATTGTTTTTGACCTAACAAGCACTTTTAGCTCCAAAAGCACTTTTAAAAAACAATGGAGAACAATGTTAGGCTAGTTTAACATTGATTTTAAAAAGAGCGATGAAAAATGCTTTTGAGAAGTGTTTTTAGATTTTTTTATTTAAATATTTAGTACTACTATCGAAAAGTATTTTTTGAGAAGATAAATGATTATTTTAAACATGATATTGTAAGTTAGAAAAAATATATCAACTTAAATTATGATGAAATTTAAAAATATTTTTATTAATAAATTAATATATTTTTTAAAATTTCCATGAAAAAATATAAAACAATTTCTTATTTAAGTATTTAGTATTACTATCAAAAAATACTTTTGAGAAGATAAATGATTATTTTTGACATATCCTTTACTAAAGGACTAGAGTTAATTTGGGAGAAAATGATTAAATTCGTATCAAATGGATAAATTTTACAAATTCGAAGGAGTTTTTTGGACCAAATTGATAAATTTGTAAATTAGAGTGTTAAATTTATTGAATTATTTAGAATTAGAATCAAATTGTCAGAATATATAAATATAAATGTGTTATTATACCGATTTATAAACTTCCATAAGTAAGGTAAGAGGTTCGATAGGTTATCCTGGGTTTGGGTCTTGTTTGGCAAATTAGAGAGTGGCAGAGAACTTGTTGAAGTCTTTAGTTAGAACATTAGTCTCTATCTTTGAACAACCGTTAGTTGCCCCAGAAAAATCTAAACCAATTGTTGGCACAAAATCTGTGACGGTAGGAATAGAAAACTGGGTTTGGGTCTTGTTTGGCATGTTCAAAGGTACAGGCAGCGTTGGCTGGCTGGCTGGCTACGAGCCTACGACCGAGCAAAGAGAAGACAAAAGGTGGGGAACAGTACTGTAGATTAAGATTAGGATATGAAGAACCAAATCCTTTTGTTTTAGTGTTTTGCATGAACAATGATAAAAGACATCATGTCAAAAAATGTATCGAATAGTTATTTTAGCTTCTTCTTTTTTTAAAATATTTCAACTTTTAATGTTTTATTTTAGGCCAAAGTGACCATTCGCGGATAAAAAATATTAGTCAGCTAATGATAAACGTCTTGAGATGACCTGATATAATGATATGTCAGTAGAAAAATATTTTTGCATTTTATATAATTTTATAAAGTTTTTTTTGACTAATGTGTCATTTTGTCAAATTAATTTTTTGGTTTGTATAACACTGTCATGTCAGTGTGCAATGTTATGTAGGTTTGTCACTATATTTTACGCCGTTAACGGTTAATTTTTCTAACGATTTTCGAATGACACAAAATGACTATTCAATCAAACGATATGCACTGCATGTTTTTTTAATTATGTCATGATAAAACAAACGAACAAAAATGATATACGCGAACAAAACAATGTTGTATTGCAACAATAACTCTCTTCTTTGTAGCCTCACTGCCCTCTTACCAAAGGCAAACGAATTTTGACTGTAGTTTTGTGATGGGTAGAGCTGAGTTTTTGGACTCAATTAATTGAATTAGTATAACCCTTGTCATACAAACTGATTCATGGTTAATTAGGTCTAACATAGATTTATTAATTAATTGAGTAGTTAAAGATATTCATATATTTATATTGTCTTATTTTATATGAGTTTAAATCCTGATATTTATCTTAAAAATATAATTACTTTTCTACTTAATAAAAAAATTAAGTCCCTAACAGACAACCATCGGTTATCGAGTTAAGGGACTTTATGAAATCATAAAATTTTTCAAGAGATGAAGGTGTAATTTTTCTTTGAATTAACTTATTTTTTATCATTTTATTCAATTACAATATAATATCTATATTCAGTTTTATATCTAAATAAATTTATGTATATATATAAATTAAGCGGTTAAAACCCAAATCACTTAAAAAAAAACACACAATTCTTCACTACTGAGGCTATTCTTTGAGTTCCAGAATTTTAATAATTTATTAAGACTGCAAAACGATTTCCACGTCTTATCTTATCTCTCCACCCATGAATATTGTCGAGGTTGAGGCATCTTTGTGTTACTTTTAAGGTGGTTGTTTTCAAGATGTTCAATGGTCGATAATCAACCGGTTCAACACCTCGTTGATTATGTTATTTTGGAGAGCTGTAATAATAATTTTTTATTAATCTTAAGATGATTACGGGTAATAATAATTTTATTTGCTGGTAAATTACTCAAATGATCACTCAATTATAGAATTGATCTCGATTTGACAACTATATTATTAATTGTGGCAATATGACCACTCAACTATCTAAGTAGTCTCTATATGATCACCTGCCGTTAAAATCCAATGGAGGGAGTGACGTGACAGTTAGTACAAATTTGTATAACTACTCATTTGGTCCTCGTTACTTATACATTCTATCAATTTAGTATTAATTTTAATTTAATAAAATAAATTAAACATTGAATTAGGCGGTGACACGTGTCATCACCTTATTGGAGGAATTTAATTATTTACACAAATGCTTTAAAATATTATTTTCGAGCACTAGAACTAAACCCGTTCTTACCCAAAGCTTTTAATAATATGGTTGTGATCTGTCATTACGTGCGATTATCTCCACTATAGAAATAATAAAAGGAAAGAAAGAGCAAATACGTTAGTAAATAAATACGCTTAAATACGCTAGTAAAGAAAATACTAGATACGCTAGTAAAGAAAATACTAGAAAAAATTAGGCTTTCTACATATTGCATTGTCCAAAAAACATTTTTTATCAGTTGTAACAAAAAAAGAAACTTCATAAAAGTCGAAATATGAAGAAATATATGCCTAAATATTTTATTCAATGGATAAAGATCTAATTGATAGAGGAAGCGTCGTAAAGATCAATTAGCGAGGCTTTGAGCCGATACAATAAACAAGAACTGTTTATTTATGTCATGATATGAGATAAAAATTAGGAATCAACTTATGTAATATAGCCGACCCCCTAAGTTATTGAGCAGCGATGTAGCATCAGATCCCAAAAACAGTAAGTCTTTTTTTATGAGGAAGAAGTCTTTTTTAAGGATTCTATATAAATTTTTATATGATATAAAAACGAGATAGTTACATTTCAAAAAATTTAACGAACGATAATCTCGAAACGTCTATGCTTTATTTTTATTTTTTTGAAAGGTGAGAGAAAAGATAAAACTTCTTATTAATTTAATCAAAATTCAAGTTTGAAACTTATGGAATTAACCCCTTTTGGTTAACCCGAGACAAATCGATAGATCTATGAAAAATCTTATTCATTTTGATATATGATAGGGTTTTTAATAAATATTAAAATTATTATTTAAGTGAAAAAATTAATTCAATCATTATATATGTGAAATTATAGAAATAAATATGGAAAATAAAAATACATTAAATTTGGTTTAAAAATACAAAAATCTTAAAATTGTTTTTTATTTTAAATCATGTATTAGCAATAATTTAAAAATATATATAAAATATTGTTAATATTATTTTAATTAATAGATTTATTTTAGTGGTTAAATGTTTTTATGTATTTATGTTCGAGTCCCCTTAATCCATTTTTATTTTTTTTGGCATTAATTGCATATTAAGACATATACTATATTTTGCAATCCATATCACAAAAGCAAACTTGGACCAGTGGTAAAGCCACAACATTCATTTCTTGCTTGCATGGTTTAAACCACACCAATGCCAAGTTGTTGTTGGATTTTATCCACCTGGTTGGAGGAGGAAAATAAATTTATTAAATTAAAATTAGGACCAAATTAATATAATGTATAAGTAACGAGGACCAAATGTGTAATTATATAAATTTTTACTAACTGCCACATCACTCCCTCCGTTAGGTTTTAACGGCAGGTGGTCACATTCAGACTACTTACATAATTGAGTGGTCATATTGCCACAATTGAAAGTATAATGATTAAATTGAGACCAACCCTATAATTGAATGGTCATTTGAGTAGTTTACCCTTATTTGTATTGAACCGTAGCTATGTACACATAAATGAATCGAGAAAAGTGTTGGGGGATAGTCGCACTCTCTAGAATTTCAAATTTTTATATAGTTTTATGTATTTTATATAAATTATGTATGTGTCCCTTATGTACAAACAATTCTTGATTCATTGAATGATCTATGCATGATGTGTTTTTTTAGAGTTATATTTTGATACACAATATTTATAAAAGCTACACAACCTTTTATATTTAGACCGAAAAGTTTAAATTTTAAATATTTAATTTTAGAACCCTAAATCATAATCCTAAATATTAAATTCTAAATCATACAACCTATACCCTAAACTTTAAACTAAACCCCTAAACCTTAAATTTAACAGACTAAAATTTACACAAACTTGTGACTCAAAGTTTTTATTTAACTCTTTGTTTTTAAAGAGTGGGATTTTAACCATAGATATTTTTTTTCAAAAAAATAATTAAAAAATAGATTAAGATATTAAAATTAATGGAAATATATCAATTAAGAAAATTTTAGGATAAGGACTGCAAGATAGGTAAGAATAAATAAATAAATATTAGTTAATAATAATTTATTTTAAAAAATCATTAATAAAATCCCAAATTAAGAAAACAAATATCAATACTGAAACGTGTATATTATAAGGATTTAAGTTTAATAAGAAATAATAAATAAAAATGTCAATATTTTAATTTAATATAGTACAAATGTAGTAATATGAATAAAAATAGGTAAGAAACTTTTGTATCAAAGCTAATAAAGAAATAAATAAAAATAGGTAAGAAACGTTTATATATATATATATATATATATATCACTAACTTAATTCAGAATTTTATTTTAAATAAATTATTAAAAATTTAGATTATATGCCGATTCTGATGTGATCCGATCTTCCCCCACTCACACACACATATATATAAGGGAAAGATTATATCACTAACTTAATTCAGAATTTTATTTTAAATAAATTATTAAAAATTTAGATTATATGCTGATTCTGATATGATCGTCTTCTTCCCCATATATATATATGGGGTGGAGGCCTGGAACTAGCCCTTCAACCATAGCTACTCATAAAGGAAACTCGAAACTCTACCGTTCCTTCTGCAAATTAACTTGATTATATATATAATTATTGGGTATATATGGGTAGCATGGGCCGTGTATATGATGGATTGGAGACGAATGGAGTGGAGTTGGCGTCGAGTTCTTCAGCAGATGATCCTCATGCAAAAGCACCAATCGATATCAGCAAGCTTAGACCCGAGGAACGCCGTGTTTTCATAGAGAAGCTCATCAAAAACATCGAGAAAGATAATCTACAGTTGTTGCAGAAGACTAGAAAAAGACTCGACGGGTGAATGATTCATAACTCCATTTCCTTTCCGATTTGAAATTTGGGATTTAGAGAACAATTCTAAACTGGGTTTTGTGTTTGTTTTTGCAGGGTTGGTGTACAGTTGCCGACGGTGGAGGTGAGATACAGAAATCTGAGCGTGGAAGCCGAGTGTGATGTGATTCATGGGAAGCCTCTCCCCACGCTGTGGAATTCCCTTCAAACCATTGTCTCTGTAAGTGTTGACTAATTCGTAAGCATTTCTTGTAAAAGATTAATTAACAATCCGTAAATGATTGTTTTTTGTTTCTGGACAGTATCCTGAACAGAGGCTGTTTGGTTCAAAGTCGCACCGAGCGAAGATGAGCATTGTTAAGGATGTTAGTGGCATCATAAAGCCCGGAAGGTAATTCAATGCTTGAATTTTTGATCGATATAACGAGTGATTTGAATTGCAGTTGCGGTTATATCTTCGATTGCATTGTAATTATTACAGTTACAGACATAATATATACTATTATGATCATTACGGGTATTGCGATGTTGAATTTTACTAATAACATATGTTATTGTAGACATAAATATCAATATTTCAGACGGTATTTAAATTATTAAATAGTGATAATTATTTGCGGTTGTAGACCGCTATTTAAATCTCTAGATATAATTGTGATTTCGGGAGTGAAAAGTAGTTGTTTGAACTGAAGAGAATGAGTTGATGGCGCAGGATGAGCCTGCTGCTTGGTCCTCCGGGATGCGGGAAGACGTCGCTGTTGAAGGCACTTTCAGGGAATCTAAACGGATCCCTCAAGGTATCACCAACCTTCTTCCCTTTTATTCAAAAATTTTTTTTTTATATATATATATATATATATATATTTGATATATATATATATATATATTATCTTAAATGAAAAATAAGCGTGAAATAAATAATGATTTTGAGCTTTAGGTGCCTAAAGTATTTTTTTGTAAAAATAAGTGCTTAAAGTTTTTAAAGTTATAATTTTAGGTGTTTCAGGGTTAACTTTCCGTTATTTTTTTTTTATAAAAAATATGTTTTTATTTTATTTTATTTTAAATTTATTTTATTTGTTAAACTTATTTAAAAACCCTTAAATTTCTAAAATTCACAAAATAGCCCCTAAATTAAAACCCCTAACTCACCAAAAATCAAATCACGATTTGTTGCTGACCACTGATATGATCGTCTATCATCCCATCACCGAAAAATATATGGGGTGGAAGTCCTGCAAAATGCCCTTCAACCATAGGCCAAAACTTTCAAAATTTTATTCGTTAATTTGCAAATTAACTTGATTATATATATAATTATTGGGTATTGGTAGCATGGGTGTTTGAATTGGAGGAATGGAGTGGAGTTGGCGTCGAGTTCTTCGGCAGATGATCCTCATGCAAAAGCACCAATCGATACCAGCAAGCTTAGATTGAGGATTTAGGTATTTCAAGATTTAGGAATTTATGAATTTGTGGCTTTTTTTGAAATTTTAGAAATTTGGTGGATTTTTTTTTTGAAAATTTCAATTTTTTATTTTTTAAAAAATAATTAAAAAAAAAAATCTAAACTGGGTTTTGTCACATTATAATTTTACAGAGATTTTTTTAACAGTTAACGACGGTGGACCTAAAATTATAACTTTGGAAACTTTAGGCACCTATTTTTATAAAAAAAATATTTTAAGCACTTAAAATTTAAAAAAAAATATTTTTTAGGTACCTATTTTTCATTTAAGCCATATATATATAAGACACTGAAATAATATGATCCAGAATGATAGTTGGATAAGAGTTTTTTTAATAAATAAATATTTTATTTATGTAAATACAGAAAAGAATCAGATGGGACTACCATGACCCCTCAAAACTTGGAAAAAATGATTGCCAGTCTCTTACAATTTTTAAAAAACTATTGTTTGACTCCTTCAAATATTTTGAAATTTGTTTTATTTTTATAAAATTGTTAAATTTCATATTTATTAATGTTAGGAATTTAGTATGCGGCAAAATAACCAAGCGATAACGACATAGGCCAAGACATGCACATTGGACAAGATTTAACGTGGTTCAATATAAAGATTTATCTAACGGACGTTCGAACGAACAAATCTACTAATAACGTAGAGAACCCGAAGAGTACAAATTTATGATAAATCATAGAATCCCAAAATTTTAGAATATAAATTTGTTTGAACTGAAGAGAATGAAAACAGTCATCCCAACATCCATGCTGCTTGGTCCTCCGGGATGCGGGAAGACGTCGCTGTTGAAGAGAATTTAAAAATCTTAACGGATCCCTCAAGTAATTTCCCCAACATTCTTTCTTTTCTTTCATAATTCAAAAGTTTAATAAATATTTATAGACCTAAATATTTTCATTTTTAATTTTATTCAATAAGATCTTTACCTAAAATAGATATTTACTCATTAAAGTAAATTCAATTATTAAGTAATCTTTAACCGCTAGAATTACAATAAAACCCAACTTAATTACCAATTAGAATTTGACTAAAATATAATTAATTGATTACACAAATTACATTCTAGCATTGGTCTTCAACTATTTGGTAAAATTAACTTCATTTTACGTAAGCCAAATATCCGTTTATTTGAACAAGCAAAATTCAACAACTCCATAATTATATTTGATATTTGTTTGAATAATTTATTAATTATTAATTACTTGTACTTATTAATATTAATTAGATTATGAAAATAATTTTTTAATATCATGTCTCCAAAATCGCAGGATGTATAAATTAATTTTAAAAATGTGAAATTATATTTTAATATAATTTTAATAATTATAAATTTAAATGATCTATTTGTTAGAATTTGGTCAAAATATAAAATTAACTAAAAATTTATATGAATTTATTAATTTATATATTAATTTCTTATTTTTAAAATTATTTTTTAATTTTATTAGTTAATCAAATTTATGAGATTTAGAAATTTTTATAATTACATAGAGGACAAAATAGTTTTTAAATACATTTTTTATAAACTATCTAATCCCAAAAAGCTCCTTTTAGGAAATTTTTTAAAATGGAACCAAAACACTAATCCCAACATTCCTACAATACCCATCTCTTTACGTAAACATCTTGTAAAACCTAAAAGTTTGTTTACATCTCTCCAAACATCTAAAAATCTCTTTCTCTTTCTAATTTTAATTCAAAAAGTTAAATTTAGTCAAATTTATAGACCCAAATTAATATGTCACCAAGAAACCTTATTCAATAGGATCTCTACCTAAAATAGATATTTACTTATTAAAGTAAATCCTAATTACCAAGTAATCTTTAACAACTAGAATTATAATAAAATCCAACTTAATTACCAATTATAAATTGAGTCAAAATATAACAATTATAATATATATGTATTTATAATCAGAAATTATAAATATGTGAATTTAAACTTATTTTCTTAAAAAATATCTGTTTATTCTATAGGTAAAAGCTTCAAAACTAATAAAACATTGACTATATATTTATACACTCACAAACTTAGTCTTTTTCTTTGGGGTTTGTTTCAATATTCTATCTTTATTCTTATTTCTCAAATCATTACTCTTTTCGTTTCATCTTCACTCAAAGTTTGAGAATTTTCAACAACTATACATAATTACATAAATATTTTTAGCCTTCTACTTTATTTTTAAATAAAGACAAATTCCTACTAATTAATTTGCTCCACATTCTAGTAGTTTCCTGACTCTCTTCTGCAAGTTGAGTGTCAAGATCTGTTATTATATAAGCATATTATTTTTAATTATAAAAAAGTTTATAGAATGCATTTTTGTACCCCAAACACATTAATCTTACTGTTTCTAAATGGAGCTTTAGTTTGATTGCAAGCAGTAAAATGTAAAGCAAAACTATTAAATTATCTTGTTCATATGCTAAATTTATGACAATAGATAAAATGGAACATCCATATATAATGTATTGACGGTGAGGGGCGGAACTATATAGGGGTGGGGAGGAGCAAGCCCCCCACTCCGAAGTTTTTTTTTTTTTTTTACTTTTGTCCCCTTATATATATATATTTTTAAAATTGGGTTATTTATAAATTTGTCCTCTATTTTTAAACATTTATATTTTGACCCCAACTTCAAATCTTTGCTCATCCCTGTTGATGGTATATATAAGAAAATGGTTTGAAGATTTTTCTTTTTCGTTGGATGGTGATAAGTAAGCGGGGAAGTTTCTTACAATGGATACAAACTAGAAGAATTTGTTCCCCAGAAAACTTCAGCATATATAAGCCAGGATGACTTGCACATACCGGAGATGACGGCCAGGGAAACACTCGATTTTTCATCCCGTTGTCAGGGTTTAGGCAACCGAGAAGGTGTTCTTCCATTTTCCATCAAACTAGCATTCATCTGTAACTTAAAATACCCAATGGTGTTAAAAACTAACACTTGTTGTACGGTTATGAAGAATTAATGAAGGAGGTCAGCACGAGGGAGAAGCAAGCAGACATTGTTCCAGATCCGGATATCGATACTTATATGAAGGTACGTTTAAACATGGTAATTTATATGTTTTTGCTTTGTATTTTGACTCGTGATATCAAATTCAGTCAAGAATAATATGATCACTTCGGTTCAATTATATAGGCTACATCCATGAAAGGGGCAAGCGGAACTCTTCAAACGGACTACATACTAAAAGTAATTTTTGTCGACAAAGCTTGAACATGCTTCCTTTTATAATGCAAGACCTGTAACAGCTACATCTTTTATTTCCAAACTTTGACTCTGCAGATTATTGGACTTGATATTTGTGCCGGGACTATAGTTGGAGATGCCCTAAGAAGAGGTATCTCCGGTGGTCAGAAGAAGAGGTTGACGACAGGTAGTGACGATACAAAATCAATTCATACTGCAGTTTAATGTTGCATAGTTAAGCTACTGAATCTTCTTTTGATATATAAAAGTTAACATCACAACAATGTATCTAAATTGTGCAGGGGAGATCATTGTTGGCCCCATAAAAACTTTGTTTATGGATGAAATAACCAATGGCCTTGACAGTTCCACAGCATTTCAAATTATTGCTTGTCTACAGCAGCTGGTGCATATCACAGATGCAACTCTGTTGGTCTCACTGCTTCAGCCTGCACCGGAAACCTTTCAACTTTTTGATGATATTATATTGATGGCTGAAGGGAAAGTTGTATATCACGGACCATGTGATGCCATTGTCGAATTCTTCAAAAGCTGTGGCTTCAGATGCCCTCAAAGGAAAGGGATTGTGGACTTCCTTCAAGAGGCAAGGGAAATCTTGTTCAATTTTTTTTTTCTAACCCCAGAGTATTTGTCTTATTTCTTCAACTTGAAGTTCTTTGATATTTGACTATGCAGGTCATATCCAGGAAAGATCAAGCACAATATTGGTACAATACTGAGTTACCCTACTCCTATGTTTCTGTTGATATGTTCTCTCAGCTATTTAGAGAATCCCCTTTGGGAAAACGGATAAACGAGGATCTCTTAGTGCCGTATGATAAATCCCAATGCCACAAGAATGCTCTTTCCTTTAATGACTATTCTGTTTCAAAATGGGAAATCTTCAGAGCTTGCATGTCAAGAGAATATCTCCTCATGAGAAGGAACTCATTTTTGTACATATTCAAATTAACTCAGGTTAAGACTTTATTTATTTTTTATCATGGTTTATGCTTTGGTTTGGAAACATAAATTGAGATAGTTTACATAGTTTGTGCTAATGGATTGTTAACAGTAAAAAAACTTCTTTCATGGCAGCTTGTCATCATTGCAATTGTGACGATGACCGCGTTTCTTAAGAGTGGGATGGACATTGATATCCTTCATGCAAACTACTACTTGGGAGCAATGTTTTATGCACTCTTGATACTTGTTGTTGATGAATTTCCTGAGATACATTTGACTGTTTTAAGACTCTCAATTTTCTACAAACAGAAAATGCTGTACTTTTACCCAGCTTGGGCTTATGCAATCCCAGCTATCATTTTAAAGATTCCTATTTCATTTATTCAATCCCTGGTTTGGACATCCCTTACATATTATGTAATGGGATACAGCCCTGAAGTTGGGAGGTGAGTGAGTTTCAAAAGTTATAATTTTATCCGATAGCACTCCCGAAGAATTTATGTCAGGTTCTTTTTTAACCTTTACCTTTTCTTCAGGTTCTTCCGCCAGTTCCTTATGTATTTTACCGTACAAATATCATCGGCATCCATGTATCGTTTCTTGGCATCCATCTGCCAAACTATGGATTGTTCTGTAGCAGTTGGCACTCTTGTACTTTTCTTGGAATTGATATTTTGTGGCTTCATCATTCCACAATGTAATGTTGTTTTCATCTCTCTTAGTAAGTATGAAATAAACTAACAAGGATGATTCATTTAATTTAAATGCTTTGGTTACAGCGTTCATGCCAAGCTGGTTGAGGTGGGGTTTTGGGTTTCCCCTCTCACATATGCAACCATAGGGCTCTCAGGAAATGAATTTCATGCTCCAAGATGGCAAAGGGTAATGAACATTTCTAGTTTTTCCCTACATTATCTTAATGTTAAATACACCAATTTTCATGCTGTTATTTATTTATTTACAGTAATCTGTTTAATGTACTCATTCTTTGTTTACTTTACAGGTCCTGTCAATGAATTCTACAATAGGACAAGAAACACTAACAGGCCATGGATTTTACTTTGAAGAGTACTTTTTCTGGATTTCAATTGGTGTCTTACTTGGGTTTGCTTTAGTTTGGAACCTTGGATTTACTTTGGTCTTGAGTTTCTTGAAGTGTAAGTTCTCCCTTTTTGCTTCATTGTTCTTCAGAATAAGAGAAATACATGGTTTTTCATTTTTCTCTCATTGAAACTCATTCAGCCCCGGATTGTCTCGAGTTGTCATTTCACATGAAAAGCTTTCCACAGTAAAGAAAGGAGATTCTCTCAATGGTGCAGATATGGAAGATGTGTCTAGCTTTTCCAATTCCTGTAAAAAGGAAGGATCTAATGAAGGTTCATTCTTTTATATCTTCATTTCCTCGAATCAGTTTTGCAGCCTCGGTTAAACTATGTATTCATGTCTTCCTTGTCTCTTATCACAGCGAGGATGGTATTATCTTTTGATCCGGCAACATTAACATTTCAGAATGTACAATACTATGTGGACACACCTCAGGTAAAGAATCGATTCGGGATATAAGACTTGAACCCGAGACATCATTGACCGATAAATATCTCGACTCCAGAGGAGACCTGTTAATCCATGTGTGCATTGCTTTATCATATTCATGTTATATAATAAATTTGTTACTTTCTTGTGTCTTAAAATTTGTTACTTTGTTCTTCTATATGAACCTATTTATGACGATTATTGGTGCATTGTTTTCATTATGTTAGGAAATGAGAAAAGAAGGTTATGCTCAGAGGAAACTCCAAATACTGTCGGATATCACCGGAGCAGCTAGGCCTGGTGTTCTAACAGCCCTGATGGGTCCAAGTGGAGCCGGAAAAACTACTCTTCTCGATGTTCTTGCAGGGAGAAAAACTATAGGATACATAGAAGGCGAAATCAGAGTAAATGGTTATCCTAAAGTTCAAGAAACATTTGCTAGGATATCAGGTTATTGTGAGCAAAATGATATACATTCTCCTCAAATCACAGTAAAAGAATCTTTGATTTTTTCTGCTTGGATGCGCCTTCCTGCTTGTATTGACTCAAAAACTAAAACTGTAAGTCTCCAAAGATGTGAGAAATGCTGATATTTGCTACAAAAGTTTGGAGATAATCTGTCTTAAGTATGCTGCTTTAACGGATTTCGCAGAAATTTGTGCAAGAAGTTATTGAGACCATTGAACTCGATGGAATCGAGGATGCTTTAGTTGGCACACCTGGTCTTAGTGGTCTATCAACCGAGCAACGGAAACGACTCACAATAGCTGTGGAACTCGTTGCTAATCCTTCCATAATATTCATGGATGAACCTACCACTAGTCTAGATGCAAGAGCGGCCGCCATTGTCATCCGTGCTGTGAAGAATGTAGTCGATACAGGTAGAACAATTGTTTGCACGATCCACCAACCGAGCATCAACATATTTGAAGCATTCAATGAGGTAAAAAATCCATTTCTGAGGCTTGAATTATTTGACCATTATAGTTCCTTGCCATCAAGAAAAAGTTGATTAAAACGAGCCCTCTACTTCTCTTTCATGTTCATGTTAATGCTCATTGCAGTTGATTTATCTAAAAACTGGTGGGAGTTTAATCTACTATGGACCATTAGGACAAAATTCAAGTAAGGTTATAGAATATTTTGAGGTTAGTTGCCCATTTTTTGCCTTTTCATTCTCTGATTAATGTACTAAACTAATTGCTTTCTGGACATAAATTGTTTACTTTTATTCTCTGAATTCTTCATGGCAGAATATACCTGGGGTGCCCAAGATCAAAGATAATTGCAACCCGGCGACATGGATGCTAGAGGCTACCTCAGCTTCAGTAGAATCCGAACTTGGGATCTATTTTGCCGAAATTTACAAGAATTCTTCCTTGTATGAGTAAGTTAAATTAGAATTCTGCCTTGTATATTGAAACGAGAAAACTAACAAAAATACTACTCCATATAAAACACGATATGATTACAAGAACATAACAAGCAAATAACACGAGCACAACACGGATATATGGATTGCTGCCCTTACATGGTAGATAATATACTTAGCATTGGTGTATATTTATAAAATTGCAGATGAAAGATTTTTTTTTTTTTTTTGGTAGGAACAATGAAGAGCTTGTAAGGCAACTGAGTAATCCTGCTCCAGGTTCAAGAGATGTGCATTTTCCAACCCAATTTGCCCAAAACTATTGGGGACAGATCAAAAATTGCCTATGGAAACTGCATTTATCTTATTGGAGAAGTCCTTCATATAACTTGATGCGTTTCATGTTCACTACCGTGATTTCTTTGACTCTAGGCTTACTCTCTTGGGACCAAGGAACCAAAATGTAAGTCTGGTAAAATTGTAAAGGAATCGTTTTTCGGTACTTTCACGGGTAGTAATTCTGCAGATACATTAACTTTGATCATCTTTTTTCTCCCATTGCAGAAACAACCAGCAGAGTTTATTCAACATCTTTGGTTCAATGTATGGAGCTGTGATGTTCCTTGGAACCAACAGCGGCTCAGCTGTTCAACCATTCGTGGCAACCGAGAGAATCGTCATGTATCGAGAAAGATTCGCAGGGATGTACTCTTCCTGGTCTTATGCTCTTGCACAGGTAGCATGAATACACGAACTTATTAACATATAACACACGTAAATATAATACGAATTAATTGTCGGGCCAATATTGCAGGTGTTGATTGAGATCCCCTATCTGTTTGCACAAGCTGTAGTGTTTGTGATAATCACATATAGTATGATAGGATACTATGTGACGGCATATAAAGTGTTTTGGTACTTTTATGCCATCTTCTCTACACTGCTGAGCTTCAGCTTGTTGGGAATGCTTCTTGTCTCTTTGACACCAAATATTGCAATTGCTGGAGCTTTAACCTCTACTTGCTATCCATTGACCAACCTTTTCTCTGGCTTTTTGCTTCCTAAACTGGTAAGTCTCTGGTTTAGATCTTCATCCTTCGATTTCGGTTTTCCGTGTCCGGATTTGAACCGTAGTTTCGTTGTTGGTTTGCGCAGAAAATCCCGAGCTGGTGGATATGGATGTATTATCTAATGCCCACATCCTGGACTTTGAACATGCTGCTGACTTCACAATATGGAGATGTTAATGATAGAATTGTGGTATATACTGAAACTACAACAGTAGCTGCTTTGCTGGACCAGTATTTTGGGTTTGGCAATCATCACATTGTTGTTTCTGCAGTCGTTCTCTTTTGCTATCCCTTGATTTTTTCATCACTTTTTGCATTCTTTATCAACCGTTTGAACTTCGAGCGAAGATGAAACCA